>OX941082.1:104370547-104970547 GCA_954870635.1 Arctium minus
CGGCAACAGTGTAGTCATTCACGAACTTCTTCCTTTCATCAGGTTTCTTCTCAACATATCTGTTCTCTTCATATCTCCTTCCTTCCACCCTTTCTCGGTGCTTGTGATTCTTAGAACTTGATGAAGAATATCGTTGAGAATTTGATCCCGACTTTTTGTAGAATTTCTTTTGAAAGGCACGGGTTAGCAACAACATGGCTTGTTTCAGACTTTCTCCATCATCACCATCTGTCTCAGATTCTGACTCAGAGCTCGTAAGCACTTTCTTCTCTTTCTTCTTCTCTGCCTTTTCTTTCTTTTCTTTCTTCTTCTCTCCAACTACCAAAGCAATCGGATCAGGAACCTTTTCAGCCTTCTTCTTTTCAGCTATTTTCTCCTCAACCCCTTCTTCATTCTGTCGTAAAGTCTCATAGACTTCATGAAGAGGTATTTCACTCAAGTCTTTCATCTGCTTCATCCTACGTGTATGTTTCTTCCATTCAGGTCGTAGGATACTCAGGAATTTGACATTGTTTTCCAGCTGCTTCTTTGTCACTTTGTTCTTTGTCAGTTCATTCAGAAGCAAAGTAAACCTTTCATAAGTATCTTCCATTGGGAGTATGATGGCGATTATTTCATCCCATTGGGAGTTACATGTTTTGGGAGCTTTGGTTTTTCAGTTGGAGTCATGTAATGTTAGACAGTCTGTCTGTTTTGTAAAGCCTGAGGTTTTGGGTTACACTTAGTGATCGCTCAGGTTGGCTAGCGAGTAGACATTAGGTGGCACGAGCTGCTGAGTTGGAACTCGTCTGGATTGGATAGGCAACCGTGTCCGTAAGCCCTTGAGGTGGAACTCGACGGATTATGTCTAGAGGCAATAAACGGTTTGAAGTTATGATGTCTGGTATGGCATGGGAACTAAGATCGGGATACGTGGTGAAATCCAATAACATCGCGGGTGGCCCCATTCATTTGTTCTTGCCACCCAAGATGGAAACGTTTAGAGGTCATGCGAGGAAGTTGTATGGGCGGCCTACTTGCGCGTCCTTCTATTCTCTTTGTGTACGGGTCTCTCTGTCGTAGACCCGGGGTATTTTAAACACTAATATCATATTTTCACCAACTTTGGTTATGTGGAGTCGACGGTAAATGATGTCTTTAATATTGGGTTCTCCCCACGTATATTAAGGTTTTAATGAAATGTGTTATTCCTGCATGTTGGTATTTAGTTTCTTTCGTTTTTGGTCGTGTGAGTATTGGGCCTAGTGTCCATGTTTTCGGACGTATGATGTGGATGGTGTTACTAATGTTTCATACTTCGAGTTAGTACAAGTTGTGTCAATTTATAAAGTATCATTGAAATGAAGGATCCATCTTTGAAATTGCATAACTTTGAAAAGGAGTTGTTCCATGTTTTAAAATTCATTATTTGAAAGGTTCGGTTTTAAAGATAAGTTCATCAATTTAATTGCTTTTACTTATGTAAAACTCTTGAGCTGTCTAGGCGTTAAGCCTAATCCTTTTTATTTTTCAGCATGTGCATCAAATTCCTGTTGTGGGTTTTATTAGCGCCCGTTCTTTATAGTCCGAATGTATAGATTGGTGGTATGTTTAGAGATTAACTTTTATAATGTGGTTGTATACGAAGTATTTATTGGAAGTATTAAGAAATTTGAATAAGGGCTACTTCCAGATTTGGAGTCGGATCGGAGTTGAGTGATAACATAATATGTGTTAATCGATTGCCGAAAAGATGCATTAGTGCGCCTTGTAAGAATATCTTTATCGATATTAGGAATGGATCAGTGAAATCTGAGAGTTTTGGGAAGATTAGCGTCGACCGTTAGCTTTGAGTTCGGAACCGTGCAGTTCAAAAGAAATTGGTAGATGGAAACTTAAGGTCGCTAATTTCCTGGAGGTATTAATTGTCACCTAAGGTTGGGAGGCAACCGTAACCTTGGGAGTAAAGGTTACTTTGTAGTGTTGAGTGTTCGCTTGGTTAGGAGTAAATTGTGCCCAAGAAGGGTAGCTAATGTGGATGTCGGTATTAGGATCACGTTAATGATTCTGGCATTTGGGTTTGAGACGATCTCCTCTGCGGACAGTGTTCCATTGAGAAGAGTAGATTTCGAGGACGAAATCATTCTAAGGTTGGGAGTATTGTAACACCCCGAATTTCATTTGGCCGTTTTGCAAGGTTGTTTAGAGGAAAAGGAGGTCTCTGCGTCTGTCTACCCGTGCGCCCTCCTTCAGAGAAAACGCACGGGTCGTGCGTATGAAACAGTGGTGAGGCAGTGGGCTTGCGCACGGGTCGTACGCATTTCCTTCTTTGAGGGCTGTCAGGATGCTTTTTGGGGTTTTTCTTAAATATCTCATTGTGAGATATTTCTTAAAATATCTCAAATCTCAGTCTCTCTCTCTTCCTTTTCTCTCTTTTCTTCTTTCGATCTTCGAGTCTTGTTTGGTTGCTAGTTTGCGATGTTTCTAGCAAGGGGTCGGTGTTTTAAGCTTCACCTCTACGTCGTGATCGTTACCTGGTTTTCCGGGTTTTATTCTAAAAACTACTGGTGAGTTCCTACTACCATTTTACAAACTTTATACATGTCAAAACTCTTATTTGCGAAATCCGAAGTATTTCTACGGTATGATTTCATGTTCTCTACATTTTGATGTAAATGAAGTTTTTGGTGACTTTCGGGGTTCCCGATCAGTTTTGACTAAAATGACTGTTTCTGCCTTATTGAAGTAAAATGATGTTTTACTTGCACATTATGTGGATATGTGAAAAGAATGTTTAAGAACTCATTTTTAATGATTTTCATTCTTACCAGAAGTTGAACTGGAAATGACATTTTGTTTATAAAATGTGTTTATACCATATGTTTATTTATGGTTGGTCACATATGTTGTTGTGACGAGTCTGTACCATTACTAGCGGATCCCTAGGTTTTGAGTCGACTGAATTGTTGGGATGTCACATTCCCCATTTTTTAGCTATGGATGCATATGATCATCGGGGGCAACTTGGTACGGTTATGTGAGGCCGGATACTAACCATGGTTCATAGTGATCCTAGTGAAGGAGTATACATTGGTTTTGCTTGGGGCTAGATCTCACGTTGTAGCACGGACTTATGTGTTCGTATCCTCGGATTCCAATTGTTTAGCTCATAACTCGTATTGGTGGTCTACTTTGTGTTACACCACAATCCGTGGTAAAATGGTTCTATTGTCATCGTATGATGAGTTTTGGACCGAAAGGGCCCGGTTGTGGCGAAATATTATCTTTTATAAATTAAACCTTTATGAAAAGATTTCCTTATGATAACTGAGGTTTATATTTCGGGAAGTTTATAAAAGAACTACTTGCGCATTAAATTGTGAAGTTCTGGAAAGAAGGTTTATGGTCTCATTTTAATGGATTTCATTCTTATCAACAGTTAACTTGGAATTGCTTATTTAAAAAGATTCCCTTTGATACAAAAGCTTATATCTCTTGAAATTTATAAACTGTATGTTCTCACCAGGCTTTAAGCCTGACACTTTTTCTCAAATGATGTGTATAACAGGTTTCCTTAGCGGTGGGTTGCACAGGGTTTTTGAGAGTCGAGCGTGGACTCGAGGCATTTTGAGATGTCTATTATTTTGGCGTTGGGCATTGTTTAAGTCCCATCTTTTAGTGAACTTTGGTTGGTCAAGTGATGTAGTCTAGACAGTTATGTTTAGATTAGTTTTGTTGATAAATTCTATATCCGTGGAGTTTTGTATAGTCTTAAGGACTGATCCCCTTTATGGGAAGTTTATATCAATTCGGATGTCTTGTTGCCATATTTCCAGGTTTTTAATTTACTCTGAATTTTAGAGTGTTACAAATTATGGACATTTTGGTTGAAAGGGTTATTTATAAAAAGGATATAAATGGTTTCTTACACTTGAAATGTTTACTCGGAAGGGAAACATATTTGGAAATGAAAAGATAGCCTTATGATTCATGTTTGGGCTTTGTATTTCTTATCAGCAGTAAACCACAGAAATGTGATTTGGGAAATAAATGGCGTTATAAACTATATGTTTGATTATAGTTGGTCACAGATGAAATTATGCCAAGTCTAGACTATTACTATTGGATCCATAAGTATAGAGTCGACTTATTATTGGGAATAACTCCCGTTTGTAGCTAGTTGAGACATTGGGCCCTAGGGTGGCAACTTGGTACGGTTATGTGGGACCGACTACTAGTCGTGGGTCGTAATTGTAAATCCTAGAGAATGATCATGACTAGGGATCATTGGGTGCCCTCCCCCAAATATTAGTACGAGCCGGCGTGTCCGTGGCCTTGATCCTAGTATGGTGAACTCAATAACTTGGATAGTGGCTTACTTTGTATTCCGCCACAATCCTTGGAAAATCGGGTGTTCCAGTCATCGCAAGATGTAATTTGGACCGTAAGGTCATTATGTGTTATTCAAATCATTTACAAAGGCGATTGGTGAAAACGATTTACTTATGTTGTATTTAAATTTCTTACCGATTTATCATATAAACTGTATGTTCTCACTAGGCTTTAAGCCTAACACTATTTTCAAATGATGTGTATAATAGGTTCCCTTAGCGGCGGGGCGTCAAGGGGTTGAGTGAAGAGCATGGTCTCTTGAGGGAATTTTTGGATGATAGATATTTTGGGGTCTTGGCGTTTAAAACAATTTATTCATTTTTGGAATTGGGTTGACAACCTATGTAATCTAGATAGAAATGGTTTAGATTAGTTTGTTGTCGATTTCCCATGCATTTTATACAGGTTTTGTAAACGCTTACATTGTTACCCATTTTGAGTGGTTTGCTCCAAATACAAATGTCATATTGCCGAATTTTCAATTTTTAAAATTAGCCGAATTCTTAGGTCGTTACAACCTCATCCATTGTGTTGCCAATGGTTCAATATTCTGCTTCAGTTGTTGATCGAACATGAGTTCCTTGCTTGCAAGAACTCCATGAGATCGGGTTCCTACCAAGATGCACAATATACCCTGTCGTGGAGATGTAGTAGTCTTTGTCTCCAGCCCAATCAGCATCGATAAAGGCATGTAAAGAATTAGGGGAGTTGCGGTGTAGAAGGATACCATGATTGGTGGTGCCTGGAAGATATAGTAGTAACCTTTTGAGTGCAGCCCAATGAAGATCAGTGGGTTTATGCATGTATTGAGATAATATGTTCATAGGAAAAGCAATAGTTGGACGATTTAGTGACAAATATTGTAAACTACCCACAATGGACCGAAATTCGGTTACATTGGGAATATGAGATCTGCCTTCTAGAGTGAGAGGGGGTGTATGACCTTGGGGGTAGGTGTAGATTTAGCATATGACATATTGGTTTTATGAAGAAGATCTTGGATTTATTTATGTTGGCTAAGGAAGAGACCTTGGTGTGAGGTTGAACTTCGATGCCAAGGAAATAAGAAAGGTGTCTAAGATCCTTTAAGGAGAATCGAGCTGAAATTTTGGAAATTAGAGACGTTAGGAGGGAAGAATTGGAGACGGTTAGAATGATATCAACCACATATACTAGAATGTAAAATATGTGTTGATGATGGCGTAGAAGGAATAAGGAAGACTCGGATATGGAGTTGTGGAAGCCAAGACTAAGAAGATATGATTTAAGCTCATTGTACCAGGCTCGAGGAGCTTGTTTAAGACCATAGATAGCTTGACGCAACTTGAAAATGTGAGTGGGATTATTTAGGGTCAACGAAGCCAGGAGGTTGGGACATATAGACATCCTCAGTTAGAGTGCCTTGAAGTAAAGCATTGTGTATGTCAATTTGTCGAAGTGGCATCATGAGTGACAGCAAGAGAAAGAATAGTTTGAATGGTGACTGACTTGATGACTGGGCTAAAGGTTTCAGTGTAGTCAAGCCAGGGCATTGGAGAAATCCCTTAGCTACGAGTCGAGCTTTGTGATGCTCAATAGTGCCATCAGGGTTAAATTTTGGTCGGTATACCCATTTACACCTAATAAGATTTTGTGATTGGGAAGGAGGAACTAAGTCCCAAGTGTGGTTTTTCTTAGGCATGGAAATGGGTCGGGGATGGGGCGGGGACCCCAATCTTCGTCCCCGTCCCCGAGCCCAATTTCCATCCCCATCCCCGTCCACATCCCCGCTGAGGAATATGATCACATCCCCATCCCCGTCCCCAACGGGGAATGGGGATCCCCGACGGGTAATTGGTGATTTTCCCCCATTTATGTGATATATTTTAAATGAAATGTGTTTTAACACTATATATACTCGATTGTGTGTCCCATAATGTGTTCTTATTACGAATTATCAATCAAGATGACAATCAGATTAATCGAACAAGAACAATTTCTATTTCAATCTTCAGAATCGATTACAAAGTACTCTCACGGTATTTCTATCTCTAAACAGAAAGTTTCAGGTAGTCATATGAGTCTACAAACAAAAAATCTATTTATACTAGAACACTTACAAAACAAAAACACTTACAACACTAATACTTTGACTTTGACTTTATTACAAAGACTTTGACCTTAGCTTAAGAGTTGACTTGAGCTTTTGACTTGACTTTCATCTTCAAAGTATCCAACATATTTATGCACTAACAATCTCCCCCTTTGGATTCAAGATCATCTTCAAAAAGATAAGCAATACAATCTCCCCCTTTGTAGATTTCTTTCACAAATTTAATCTCCCCCTTTCGGATAAACAAAAGTTAACTTTCAGCATCATAGAACAATCTCCTCCTTTGTCTAAGCAGTCTTCCAACTTTTAGTAATCTTCCCAAAGTCTGTGAGTATGTTCTTCAAGAATCTTTAACAATCTCCCTCAAAGGTTGTAGAAACCTATTTCAGACTCCATAAAGAAATTATCTTCAGATTTATCTCTCTTTTCTTCAGCAAATCATCTTCAAAGAAAATTTCAGTAACTTTCAACGAACATTCTGAATTCTTTGAACTTTTTCTTTCAATTCTGTACAATTTCCACATAACTTTCATTCTTTGACAAAATCTGGCAACAAACTTTTTCCAAATCATCTTTCTTGAGACAATTTCTCCCTTAAATTCCTTCCAGTTTCTTGATCAACTCCAAAACTGTTCTTGAAATTAACTACTCCCCCTTTTTGATGATGTTGAGCAGAGAAATCATCAAAACTTTATCAAGAAATGTCATGAATCTTTTCTGACCATTGATTTTCTTCACTGAGCCACTGATCATCCGTCAATTCATAATGTATTTATCCGAATCTCTTCAAATTCAGACAAATAAGAGTGTAACACCTGAATCAATAAATGAATCAGTTAAGAATGTCTGCCAGTAGCACAAAGCCACTGTGTGTAATAAATACACATTGGAAAGGAGCTTTTTGATGTTCACTCCCCCAGGTCTTCCATTCAATCATCGAATAACACAAGGTTAAACTATGAACGTTCCAACAGAAAAATAAATTTTCTGTGTGTACGTGCTTGTGTATGAAAGAATTAAGAATGATGATTCCTTTTAATAGGCTCAAAGTGTGTAAACCATTGATACAACAATAGTAATACACAGACTCAATTGTGCATGATTGAAATGCGAAGGTGGGGCAGACTTCCTTCTTTTTCAATATCCAAATCTTCCGAATGAAGACCAGATAGCATATGTGTTGCATCCCCAGAAAAATTGAAACATCTTCTTTTTAAGAAAAAGATGAGTAGCTGGTGGGGTTTTTAAAGCAAGAGTTGGCATGGGCTAGTTGCCTTTTTCAATGAAGTTCACGATGAATTGTGACACAACAGATAATGTGGTTGTCCGGCTTAGAAAAAGTTGGTGCAGAGTTTGATATTCTTTTACTCTGATCTCTCACCCTCCTTCTTTTTATCACTGTAGCTCACTTGTTACCAAAATCTCTTTTCATTTTATCTCAGCACACACCCACACTCAGATATTTTGACTCCTCGCCTCTCGATCACTCAAGAATAACTTCTTGGGTAGGAAACACTGGTTAACGTGAATCCATAGAAGTTCTGTTAAGCTCACACAATTCCCATGTAATTGTCCTATAAGCAAAATGTTGCTCAAATGGTTTAACTTTTTCAGTCAAAGCACATAATGAAATACATGGCAGATAAATGTATGCTCATGAATGTAATCATGAAGATTTGAGCATTTTAATCATGAAGGATTTTTCAAAACAAGTATATTGAATGAATGAAATGAATGCAAGAAACTTGTTTGAAAATCTGACATTGCATGAAAAGATCACATATGAATGATTTAACAATCACGGCTTAGGTCATGAAAATTGGATATTTTCTATAAGAACAATTATATACATTCTTGAAAGAAAGGTTTTGAACGAAATCACGCTCAAATATCAATGAAGTTCAAACGGGGTGTCTTACCATCGAAAATTAGTACAAATATGAGACATGGTAAGAACATAGTCAACAAATATACTAAACAGTGTGTATGAATACTTGACAGTATATGGAAAAGATAATACACAAGTATTTATCTTTGGAAACACACGACTAGTTAATCATGAAAACACATGTAAAATGAAAACATTTAAAATCACACTTCTAAATTCATGAAATCATTTTGAGAATAGAGAAGTGGTTTGAACATTTACGAACATGTTTTCATATCTGAAAGTCGTCCTTCTTTCAGACATGTATGAGATTAAGTTTAGAATGATACTTACGCTCAGCTTAAATCTCATGAAGTCAGCTCGAAAGTCATATTGAATATGATCATGTAAGATCCCCCTCAAAATCTGCATTTAGTCAAAAATTCGTCAAAGCACAAAGTCTTATTCCCAAAATTTATTGAAAAATAAAAACATGAAAGCAGTAAAACTTGTTAAGAACGAGTTCTGATCAGATGTAATCAAAAGTCATTTACTCCCCCTGAAATATTGCATTCACAATATTTAACAACAGGAAAAATATGTACTCTCCCTTGAAGGTTGATCATCTCATTTATGCATCGGAGTACAATCTCATTCATGCATAGGAGTATCATCTCTTTTGATCATTGAAGAGAGAGTCCTAAACTGTTGTGTTTAGAAGTCAAACTCTTTTAACATTGAAGAACAGGTCTTAAACTGTGTTATTCAAGAACCATTTTCCTTTACTCCATCTTGACTTGAGGTGATTGCAACACAGAAGGATCTTTTGGCTTTGGTACCCACTAGGGTCCATGTTTGTTAGTTGCAGTTCTGTTAGAAGTAATAGAATAAGAACCATACCAGTAATGATCATAAGTTTTATGAATAAAATCATTTGCACTACAGTAAGAACAATAACTCTTCTTATGAGCTAACCTGAGTAATTGATTTCTCGAATAAACAAAATCAGGTTTACCTTTTCGCACATTGTTCTTCTTGGCATGTGATGTATGCACAAATGATTTCTTACCATTCTTCTCATCAAAAACTGGTTTCACTTTCCATGCCAACTTTTCTTTTCCAATCCTTCTTCTAAACGTACCTGAACCATCAACATTCCGATCATAGAAAGTGTTAGTAGTACGAATCTGATCATATGAATTAACTGGCCTCTTTGTAGAAATTGTTGTATGATATGAACTTGATGCTGTCTTGAATGAGCATTCTGAATCAGGGAAATAATCTCTAGGTGTTTAAGTAATTGAATCTGGACTCTTCTGCTCAGTCAAAACCACCTTAGAGACAACTTCTTCAAGTTCGTTTATCTTGGAAGATAAATTGTTCCTTTCTGTCGTGAGTAAATCAATCTTCTTCTGGAATTCCGACTTCGTTTTCTGCTCTTTCATTGCACTTGTTGATAGTTCAGATAGCTTCTCTGTAAGCTTCTTTATTTCTGCCTCAAAAATCTTTCTTTCTTCTTCAAAATCCTTCTCGACATTCTTTCTCTTATCAGATATTTCTTTGAAGATTCCAATTTTTCTGTTCAATTACCTTCTTCTCTTTTGCAAATTTGTCTCTTTCAATGATAATCACTTTCTTAAAATCAGTCACTTCTTGAGACAGTTTTGAACATTTAAGCTCAATCACTTTCTTTTCTTCAAAGGTCTTTCTTGAAAATTCAGAGAATTTCTGAGCAAATCCTTTCTTTTCTTTATCAAACTCATCTTTGTCTTTGACAATCTTTTGCTCCAAGTCAGAAATCTTCTTTTTCAGCTCTTCATTAGCACTTTCCAAACTCTTAACTGTCTTCTCATTCTTACCGAAAGAACCTTGTTTCTGGATTTTGACAATTTGAGTTTCCAGATCTGAAATTTTACTTTCCAGCTTAAGATTTTCACTTTCTATCTTAGAAATTTTCTTCTTCAGAAACCCATTTTCAGTCTCTAATTCTCTTTCCTTTTCTTCAACCAATCTCATCTCACTCCTTACTTTTCTTTCAATCTATTTCTTTGATGATATCTTTGACCCTGACATCATCTCTTCAAGCTGATCCCATAACTGCTTCCCTGCAGCATTGTAGCTATCTATTTTGACAGAAATCTCATTGGAAGTTCCTTGCAGTATAAAAGCTTTGGCTAGTCTGTCAGCTTTTTTCCTTTTCTTCTGTTCCTTAGTACAATCTTCTACCAACATTGGAAGTTTCATTACTCCTTCTTTCAGTGACAATCTAATATAAGTACCAAGATCATTTCGGTCAATGAAGTTCAAAAATCTGTCCTTCCACTTCTCATATTCACCTTTAAACAACACTTGTGGTTTCACATCCGTACCAATTGCAAGAGCCTCTCTGGAAGTCATCTTTAATTTTGCACTGAATAAAATTGATCGTCAAAAATTCAGAAACAAACAGGACTCTGAAAGTCAAACTTGGTCAACACTGAAAAATCTCATAAAAATTTCTAAGTATGGAAACTCCCAGATCAAAAGAAATGAAACTTCGCGCAAACAATATTATGCGCATTCGAGATGCGTGCACACCGAAGGATACGAGTTCTTGGTTCGCGCACACAGAGTCGTGCGTGTTTTAACTTCGCGCAGACTGAAGTACCCGCCTATTGGCTTCGCGCAAACTGAATCGTGCGAGTTTTGAGTTAGCACAGACAAAGGCTTGCGTGTTTTGAAGAAGATTACTTCGCGCAATGCGTTTGCACGTTTTAACACTTAGACAAAAATTAACTTTTTAGTCCGCGCAAAGAGATCACTTCATGCAGATCATCAACTTCACGCAAATCAAAGAAATTGAACAGTATGAGCACGCACACAGAGACGTGCGCATTCCTACTTCTCGCACACAACTTCTTACTTGTTCTTCATCCTTAGAGAAATTTGGTCTTATGCGTGTTCTTCAAGATGGACTTTGCGTGTTCTCTGGATCTAGCGTGTTCTTGAACTTTTCGACCAAAAACCAACCTTTTCACTTCGAATTCGATCTAATACATTGAAATATGATCTGAAACTTTGCAGATATCTTCTAATACATGACTCGAAGAGATTACAATCAAAAACACTGAAAATTACAACTCGATCAAAACTCGGTATACTTTTTAAACTCGAACAAAATTTCAACAAAATAAAAAATTCACACTAAACAGATGTGAATTAGACAAAACAATTCAAACGAAAAGTGTTCTAGACACCAAATCGAATACAAACAACTCACACTCAGATCAAAAACACCACTAAACAACGAAATTCGAATCTTCACAGACCGCTTGCGAGTTCTTGAAACAGTCGACCAAAATCTTGATTTAGACCACAATTTCTGAATCTTTGTAAGCTCTGATACCAATTGTGTCCCCCACAATGTGTTCTTATTACGAATTATCAATCAAGATGACAATCAGATTAATCGAATAAGAACAATTTCTATTTAAATCTTCAGAATCGATTACAAATTACTCTCACAGTATTTCTCTCTCTAAACAGAAACTTTCAGGTAGTCATATGAGTCTACAAACAAAAAATCTATTTATACTAGAACACTTACAAAACAAAAAAACTTACAACACTAAGACTTTGACTTTGACTTTATTACAAAGACTTTGACTTTAGCTTGAGAGTTGACTTGAGCTTTTGACTTGACTTTCATCTTCGATCACCATAATCTTGTATCCAACATATTTATGCACTAACATCGATCAATAATGGTCCATGTCTAAATCTCACATATTTCCAAAAAAAAAATTATGGACTATCAAATATTCATGTGAACAAAATGACAACATCATACGTAATTGTTTGATCAAACGCGTTCAACTCTCCATTATTTTTATCTAAAAAAGTAAGACATGTAAAAAAAGTAATAAGAGATATCAAAATACCATTTCTAAATCTAAAAGATACTATGTCTAAATCTTTATAAATAATATATTTAGTAATAATTATATAATATATTTAATATACGGAGACGGGGCGGGGTGGGGTGGGGTGGGGTGGGGTGGGGTGGGGATCACGTTACCTGTCCTCGTCCCCATCCCCGATTTTTAACTTTCGGGGATCCCCGTCCCCATCCCCGGTTTTACGGGGAATCCCCATCCACGTCGGGGCGGGTACACCAGGTTCCCCAATGGGGCGGGTCTCCTTTTTCATGCCTAGTTTTTCTGGAGAGCATTAAACTCATTTTGCATAGCATCACGCCATACGGGGTTTCGAAGAGCACTAGTTATAGTTATGGGTTCTTGAAAGGGGTTCTCAACAGTGGCAGTGAGGTTGAGTTTGGTTATCGGTTTACGAATGTTATTTTGTAAACAAGTGTTGTGGAGAGGGGGCGCAGGTCAGGGAGGACAAGGAGTTTGTATGTTGGAAGGGGAGGAAGTAGTAGCAGATATTTGTTGTGTGGTGGATGGATCTGTAATAGTAGGAGAATTAGGTGTTGAGGTAGGAGAAGGGTTAGGATTAATAGTAGGGGAAAGGGGCGTTGAGGTTGGAGATGTAGTGGTAGTAGGAACAGTAATGGGTAGGGAAAAAGTATACCATTTATTATGTGTTTGATCCGTTTGAGGAATTGTTAAAGGAGTGGATGAGGCAAAGGGGAAAACATACTCAACAAACTTGACATGTCTTGAAACATATATCTTGTTGGTAGTAATGTCTAGACAGAAATAAGCACTTTGTGTGGTCGAGTAGCCAACAAAAACCCGTGGAATCGAGCGTGGATCAAGTTTATTTGAGGTGTATGGGCGTAGCTATGGGTAGCAAAGGCATCCAAAACTGCGTAGTTTATGGTAATTAAGAGAAGTGCTATATATTTTAGAGAAGGGAGATTGAAAGTTTAAGGTTGGAGTGGGCATTTGATTTATAAGATAAACTGCACTATTTAAGGCAAGTGGCTAATATTTTTGATGCATTGAAGCATGAGAAAGAAGAGAGAGACCTGTTTCAACAATGTGCCGATGACGTCTCTCAGATTACGTATACCCATTGTGTTCGGGAGTACGTGGAGGAGAAGTGAGATGAGTAATTCCATGATTTTCCAAAAAAGGATCAAGTCCTAGGTATTCCCCTCCATTGTCACTGAAAATGGTGACAATCGATCTTTGAAACTATTTTTCAACTCGTAATTTAAAATGAAGAAATATACCTTTTGAGTCTGATTTTTTATTTTTTTTGAGAGGATAATACTACATATATTTTGTGAAATGATCAACAAAATTTATGTAGTATTTATAACCATCAAAAGAAGAAATGAGAGAGGACCAAACATCACTATAAATGATGTTGAGTGGACCACGAGAAGAGATAAAATTTTGATAAAAGGGAAACTTATGACTTTTATTGCAGTCGCATGAGTTGCAATGTAATATGTTGTAAAATTTTGTAAGAAGGATGACCTAGGCGATGGTGCCAATTTATAAGAGAATACGAACTTGTAGATGTATGAACGACAAGTTTGAGAGGATGCCATTCATAGATGCCAGACTTGGTTGGACCTTGAAGTAGGGATGCCCCCGTACGAAGATCTTTCACATGAAAGGAGTTAGGTGAGAATGTGATAGAAGAATTATTGTCTCGGCAAAACTTTGAAATAGAAATAATATTGCGAGAAACAAATGGAACATGAAGTATATTACGAAGAGAAAATTTAGTAGAGAGGGTAAGAAGAGATGTGGAACCGGTGTTAGCGATCGGTAGTTCGGAGCCATCCCCAATGACGAGTTCTTCAGTGCCTTCATAGGGTGAATGAAGAACAAGAATGTGAAGATCATTAGTTACATGATGGATTGCCCCACTATCTAAGAGCCAACTTGTAGAAGGACTAGAGGAGGTAGCAACATAGGCACAAGGAGTAGAGGAGGGTTGGTAAGTTTTATGTGGGAACCAGTTTGGGGGAATGAAGAATTGGAAGGTTGAATGACATTAGAAAATTGTTGGCAAAACATTGGACATTGGGTAACATAGTGCCCTTGAGCACGACACCATTGACAATGTTCAAGAAATGAACGTGAGGTTCGAGGATGATTAGGAAAGGTGGGAGTTGGAGTAGGAAGGATATCGTTAGAAGCCATTTCAAGAAGGAAAAGAAGGGAGAGGATGATTAGGGGAGTAAAGAATTTAGGTTTTCAGAAAAGAAAAAAAAATAGGACAGCCTAACTCTATAGCTCTGATACCATGAGATAAATATGTTTCTTTATTGATAAGTGAGTTTACAAGAAGAATTACAAAGGTAGTTATACAAGTATGAAAACCCTTAATCTATGCAACAATATCTATCCAATTAATGTAATATTGTAACTCCCAAATCATATTAATGTAGCTTGATTTTCTAACTCACATATCAATTGATTTGTAATTCCCATATCAATTGATTTGTAACTCACATATCTCTCTCTAATAGAGGTAGAGGGCTCTCAAAGGAGCGTTGCTTCAGCGCTACCCATCATCCCCTTCTAATCCCCCTACGAATCCTTCTCAGAGATATTTGTGGATAGTTTTAGATATGTGTACATAATTGTAGATAAATTTTGATAATTATGATTTCAATTTGGAAATTTCCTTTAAATATATATTATGTACAAATATATAGTGTAAAATGCAGGAAATATAGATTTTTAAAATACTTTTTAAATAAAAATAAAATTACTAATGGGTTATTGACCGACACCAATCATTCCCATCAAGTCCAATACTAACGGTATTTCGATGGCGTTTTATCAACCAATGTCCATCGATAATTGGTCGGTATGTCATAACAACCCTAAAATGGAAATTGAGAGTCTTGTTTATAAATCAGTCAATGATTTCCGTTGATAAATTATCAATATAGCATGGTTTTCCGATTTATTTTTACAAATTTTAAAACGGAAGACAAAAAATGAAATATATATATATATATATATATATAACCAAAAATAGGTTAAGAACCGTAAAAACCGATCTAAACCATTAATTCATTTTGATCTATGGTCATTAAAATCAATGGCATTTTTGTGATTTTTTTTGAAATATAAAACCATTTATTTAATAAATGGCAAATTGAAACCAACCCAGACTTTCTCTTTTGGTATGAACCAGTTGTCCATTCGAAGGAATCACCGCCATAGAATTCGTCAAATTGTGGAGCAAAATTGACAAAGGTTCGTCGGTGCAACTTCCGTCGTTTCTTGACCGGACGATTCTCACCACCAGAAATCCTCCCATCGTCGATTTCCACCACCACGAGTTCACCGAAATCGAAGATGTTTCAAACTTCGGCGACCTCTACAAAGAACATATGTCTTACCGATCATTTTGTTTCTCGCCGGACGACCTCCACCGCCTCAAAATTGAAGCCACCGCCACCGCCACCGACGACGGCGAATCTCCACCTGCACTACCTTTGAAGCCCTCTCGGCATCTTCTGGCGAGCTAGAACAAAATCTCTCAAAATGACACCAGATCAGAAAACGAAACTCCCCTTTGCAGATTTAAGCATTTAAAATCCCTGTTTTGTTTACTGACATGATTACCTTTCAATATCATGTGGTTCGATACATGAGACAACAAGAGTTCGATACATGGGGTTTTTTTTCCAGATGCAGATCCAGGTCAGTAAGGAACAGAAAAAGCAACAATGCTGGGAAATGGATCGCTCGAAGGTGTGCGATATAGAAGAAGGGATTAGGAAAACATCTTCTTTGGTTGCGATTGATTTGGGCATTTTTGTTTCCAAAAATTATGTTCAATTTAATGGTTCAAATAACATTAGTGTTTGAATTCATGAGGTGAAATAATATATAGACTGAGATTATGTCTAATTTTATGAGGTGAAATAGGTTAGAGATGGAAATTTTGTTTGATTTCATGTGGTGAATCTTTATGTCTCATATGGTGAATTTGTGTGTTTCATTTCATATAGTGAATCTTTGTGTTTCATATGGTGAAACTATGTATTTAATATGATGAATGAATTTATATGTTTCACCTGGTGAATCTTGTTATCAAAATGACGATTATGCCATTTTCATGTGATGAAACAATTTTAATCAAAACCATAGGATCAAAACCAAATTACGGCTTAGATCGGTTCTCACGGTTCTTAAATCTTTTTTTGGTTCTCACTTGATTTAACCCCTATATATATATATATATATATATATATATATATATATATATATATATATATATATATATATATATATATATAGGGTCAGGTTCAGGGAAAACCTCAAAAAAACGAAAAACTGAAGAACATCCTAGTAGCTCTTCATCCTAGTAGCTCTTCATCTGCACTTGTGCATAAAAACCAAAAAAACAACATAAGTTACCTGTATGCAGAAGTAGCTGAAATGCATACCGTCCAGATGAAAAACTATCAGAATGTTCTTCAATTTTCCGTTTTTTTTAGGTTTTCCCCTGAACCTCCGTCTCTCTCTCTCTCTCTCTCTCTTTATATACATATATAGAGAGAGGGTTGGATTCCGGTGAGAAGTTGAGTTAATGGTGAAAAACGTGAGAAGTGGTTATCGACCGTTGGATAAGAAATGGACGCACATTAGGATGAGATGTACCGAGATACGATACACCGAGATGCACCGAATTAATTCCCTGCTAAGCCGCAATTCATTGGAGGACTTTAGATTAAAAGAGATCAACAGTTCAGATCAACTTCTCACGCTTCTCAACATTAACTCAACTTCTCACACGATTCTTCGCTTATATATATATATACATATATATATAGGGTCAGGTTCAAGGGAAAACCTAAAAAAACGGAAAACTGAGGAACACCCTGATAGTCATTCATCTGGACAGTATGCACTTGTGCATACAAGTAATTTGTAACATGCACACGTGGATATGCACAAGTGCATAAAACCAAAAAACACTTTAATTTACTTGTATGCACAAATGCATACCGTCCAGATGAATGGCTACCAGGGTGTTCCTCAGTTTTCATTTTTTTGAGGTTTTCCCTTGAACCTCCCTCTCTCTCTCTCTCTCTCTCTCTATATATATATATATATATATATATTGATTGTCCCAATAATGATTCAAGTTCTTAACAATTAAACAAGATATAAACACAACAATAAGATTAAATCAAACCTGATTGATATATGATTCAAACGATTACAATCCCTTGTTGGTTTTCTCACTATGAAGCTTTTCACTTTCTCTCTAGCCGCCGTCTCTCTCTTTTTCTCTCTCAATATAATGTACGGCTGCTCACACACAAAAAAACCAGATCCAAAACAAAAACCTAAAAACCAAATTTAAACCAAAAACCTATTTTGAAGTAAAAGGACTAAAAACGAGAATACATAAAATAAACTTTGACTATTTATTACAAAGTACCTAGACTTTATAATTAAGAGTTGACTTTTTCAGCTTTGACTTCAGATTTCTGTCTTCAATCTTGATGATCTTGAATCCAATAAATCTGTGCTCTAACAATCTCCCCCTTTGGATCAAGATCATTACAAAAAGGATTTAGCAATTCAATCTTCTCTTTAATGCTCAGAAGATGCAGTCTCCCTCTTTGTCTTCAAAAGTATAGCAATCTCCCCAAAAGACGAAAAGTAAAATCTCTTTCAGATGATGGAAAGAAATTATCTCCAGATTTAGCTCAGAATGTTTTAGCAAAACATCTTCAAGGAAATTTTATTCAATACAACATATCTTCAGAAATTCTTTCAAAAACTTGAATTCTCCCCATTTCTTGGTTGACGCTTCTCCCCCTTTTTGATGAAAAGAGCAACGATTTCATCAAAACTCTTCTTCAAGAAATGCCTTCCACCATTGAGTTTGCATACATAACCTCTTATTATCCGTCAATTCATAAAGATGTTCATCCAGATCTTTGCAAATCTAGACAAATTAGAAATGTAACACCTAAATCAACAAATGAACCAGTTAAGATGCCTGTCAGGGACACAAAGTCACTGTGTGTAACGAATACACATTGGAAAGGAGATTTTTGATGTTCACTCCCCCAGGGCTTCCATTCAATCATCGAAACACCACAAAATCAATTTCTATGAACGTTATGACAAGAAAACAAATTCCTTGTGTGTTTGTGCATGCGATAGAAAGAATTAAGCACGGATGATTGCTTATAAAGGTTCAAAATGTGTAAACCACTGAGACAACACTTAGTTAAACACAGACTCAAGGTGCATTAGTGAAGTGTGAAGGTGGGGCAGACTTCCTTCTTTTCAATATCCAGATTTTCCAAATGAAAACCAGATAGTATATGTGTTGCGTCCCTTTTGAAAATGAAACATTTTCTTGTTAAGAAGAAAATGAGTAGCTGGTGGGGTAATGGCAAGAGTTGGCATGGTCTAGTTGACTGTTTCAATAACGTTCACCAAAGAATTGTGAAACATTAGACATGTGGCTGCCCGGCTCAGAAAGTAGTCGATGCAGAGTTCTGATATTCTTTTAACTCTGTTCTCACACCCTCTGTTTTTTTAATCATTTAGCTCACGACTAACCAAACTCTCTTTTTCATTTTACCTCAACACACATCACACACTCATTTCTTTTGGACTCCTCACACTTAATCACTAAAGGATTAACTTCTTGGGTAGGAAACACTGGTTAACGTGAATCCATAGAAGTTCAATTAAGTCCTAGCACAAAGAAATCCCATGTTTTCCTATAAAGCGTATGGTTCTCAGATGATTTAACTTGATCAGTTAAAGCTCAAAGATGAAGCAGAAAACGTTTAAAATCACACTTCCAATTCAAGAAATCTGTTTGAGAATCGGGAAGTGGTTTGAACATTTAACAACATGTTTTCTTATGATTGAAAGTTGTCCTTCTTTCAACCATAGATGAGATGAAGATAAAGAATTATACCTTTTGCATGCAGTCTCACATCTCATGAAGATATGATCTTGTAGGCATCTCTCAAACTTCAAAAGACTAAAGGTCTAGTCAAAGCAACTTTATTCACTGAAAATAAAATGACATAAAGCAGTAAAACAATTAAAGTACGAGTTCTGATCAGAAATAATCAAAAGTCATAGCCATACTCCTTTGACTTGTACGCTCCCCCTAAAATCATGCATCACTAATAAGTTATCCGTAATCACAATGCATACATTAGATATGCTCCCCCTCAAAATAACATTGACCATCTATGAGGTACTTCTCACACTCCCCCTAAGATCATGAACATGATATTAATGTGCAGATATCTTTCAGATATAACGATAAAGAAATGCTGGAAAGAAACAATAATAAAACTTTAATAGGTAAACACTGATTAGGTCTTAAGATTTAGCATACCCAGCCTAGAGACAAGAAAAGTGAATCGCTTTTCGTCTAAAGGTTTGGTGAACAAATCTGCAAGCTGATAATCAGTTTTTACAAAGTAAAGTTCAATTGTTTCCTTTTCCACATTATCTTTTATAAAGTGATACCTTACATCTATGTGTTTGGTCTTAGTATACTGAACAGGATTAGCTGAAATCACGATAGCGCTCTTCGAGTCACAGTACATCGGGATTCTATTGAAGTGGAAACCATAGTCTCGCAGTTGTGTTCTCATCCACAAGACCTGAGAACAGCAGCTAGAAGCAGCTACATATTCTGCTTCATCGAGGAATTGTATATGACCGGAGGTGCTCTTCATGTCTAACATGCAACCAGCATGATCTGCGTCTGAATAAGCTGTTAGTTCAAAGCTTGTATCTTTAGGATACCACAGACCAAGATCTGCAGTCCCCTTCAGATACCTGAAAATCCGCTTAACTGCAGACAAATGGGATTCTTTAGGATTGGCCTGATATCTAGCACATAAGCATGTAGAAAACATTATATCCGGCATACTGGAAGTAAGATACATTAAAGAACCTATCATCCCTCTATAAGTCCTAACATCAACAGCCTTTCTCGAAGGATCGGTGCCAATCTTAGTACCAGGTGCCATTAGGGTACCAATTGGTTTACAGTTTTCCATTTTGAACTTCCGAAGAATATCAAGAATGTATTTAGATTGATTGATAAAAATCCCCGTTGAAAATTGTTTGACTTGCAATCCGAGAAAGAAGTTCATCTCTCCCATCATACTCATCTGAAAACGTGACACCATGAGGTTTGCAAAATTCTTACAGTACTTGGGATTTGTAGAGCCAAAAATAATATTATCCACATATATTTGAATAAGAATGATATCGCCTTTTTCCTTTTTAATGAATAAAGTGGTATCGACCGTACCTTTTGTAAAACCTGACTTGACCAAGAACTGAGATAAGATATCATATCAGGCGCGAGGAGCTTGTTTCAGTCCATAAAGAGCTTTATCCAAGATGTAAACGTGATTAGGCTTATCTGGATTCACAAACCATTTTGGCTGCGAGACGTAGACTTCCTCCTTGAGTACACCATTCAGAAAAGTTGTCTTCACGTCCATTTGATAGACGGTGAAGTTCTTGTGGGCTGCGTAGGCTAAGAACATTCGAATTGCCTCTATACGCGCCACTGGAGCATAAGTCTCGTCATAGTCTATCCCTTCCTCTTGCCTATATCCCTTGGCAACAAGTCATGCTTTATTTCTGATAACGGTACCATCTTCATCTTTCTTGTTTTTGAACACCCATTTCGTACCAATGATGGTTTTACCTTCAGGTTTGGGTACGAGTCTCCAGACTTTAAGTGCTTCAAATTGATTCAGCTCATCTTGCATCGCAGTTACCCAATCTGAATCGGCAAGAGCCTCAGATACGCGAGTAGGCTCAATCTTGCTCAGAAAGGAGTCATGCATACATAGATTCAAAGTAGCAGACCTAGTTTGCACCGGTTTGGACGGATCTCCAATAACTTGGCTTATCGGGTGCTCTTTGGTCCACTTGTGTTCATGAGGGAGTGGATTAGATGTAGATTGATCATGCTCAGCATCTAGGAAGCCACTGTTATCTCCTTCAGATGTTATTCCCTGTTCTAGTTTCTAATCACAATCAATTAACAACAAACAAGATTGATCCACAATTACCTGTTTATTTCAATCCAAATTCTCAAACGATTACAACTTTCTCTCACTAGATTTCTCTCTCTCTCTACAAATCTCTCTCTGAATGCGATCTCAAAATCTCAATTAGTCATCTATCTATTAACAAGAAAAACAAACTATTTATACTTATTACAAAAAGCAAGGAAACAAATACAAATACAATGACTTTGACTTTGACATTTTATTACAACGACTTTGACTTTTAATGAGAGTTGACTTTCTCAGCTTTGACCTCTTGAACTTTGACATTAGTCTTCATGATCTTGTATCCAACAGATTTATGCTCTAACCATCTCCCCCTTTGGATTCAAGATCACTATTGAAAGAACTTACAATTCAGTCTTCTCTTTTAAGCTCTGTCAAATGCAATCTCACCCTTTAACATTGTAATCTTTCCAAGTCTGTCTTTGAAGAATATAACAATCTCCCCAAATATGATAAACAAGGTCTTTAACAAACTCCTACTTTCATACTTTAAAAGAAATTATCATCAAATTCAGCTCGGATTGCTTTAGCAAATAATCTTCAAAGAAAATTTCCTCAAAATCAGCACATCTTCAGAAATTCTTTGATCTTCTTCAAATCTTTACTTTGAATCTTCCGAGTTGGACATTTCTTCAAAATCATCTCCCAAAACTCCAAAACTTTGACATTTCTTGATACCATCTCCCCCTTTTTGATGATTTGAGCATCAGTATCATCAAAACTTTCACCGAGAAATGTCTTTGACCATTCTGATCTGTCCAAGAGCCTCTGATTCTGTGATTCATAACCATGTATTCATCTAGATCTTTTCAAATCCAGACAAATTAAGAAATGTAATACCTGAATCAACAAATGAATCAGTTAAAATGCCTGTCAGTAACACTAAGTCATTGTGTGTAACGAATACACATTGTAAAGGAGCTTTTGTTATGTTCACTCCCCCAGGGCTTCCATCCAATCATCGAAACACCACAAAGGAAATTTCTATGAATGTTATGACAAGAAAACAAATTCCTTGTGTGTTCGTGCAAGTGTTGAAAGAATTAAGCACGGATGATTGCTTTTAATAAGGCTCAACATTGTGTAAACCACTGAGACAACAGTAGATAAACACAGACTCAATGTGCATGATTGAAGTGCGAAGGTGGGGCAGACTTCCTTCTGTTTCAATATCCAGATTTTCCAAATGAAAATCAGATAGATTATGTGCTGCATCCCCAGAAAAATATGAAACATTTTCTTTTTAAGAAGAAAATGAGTGGTTGGTGGGGTTTAAGCAAGAGTTGGCATGGGCTAGTTGCCTGTTTCAATAATGTTCACCAAGAATTGTGAAACATTAGTAATATGGTTGCCCGACTCAGAAAGTAATTGGTGCAGAGTTTGATATTCTTTTACTCTGATCTCACACCCTCTTTCTTTTAATCATTAAGCTCACATCTAACCAAACTCTCATTTCCATTTTACCTCAACGCACAACCCACACTCATTTCTTTTCGAATCCTCACACTCAATCACTATGGATTAACTTCTTGGGTAGGAGACACTGGTAATCGTGAATCCATAGAAGTTTATTTAATTCGTAGCACAAAGAACCCATATTCCTATTAAGCAAATGTTGCTCAAAAATGGTTTAACTTGATCAGTTAAAACTCATATACAAATGTCAGATAAAGTGTATACTCAGATGATATAATCATGAAAATATGAGCATTTTTAGACATTAAAGTATTTACAAACAAGTATATTGAAAGAATAGATATGAATGCAAAAGACTTGTTTGAAAATCTGACATTGTATGAAAAACGATCAGAAATGAATGATATAACAATCAAAGCTTATGGTCAAGAATAATGGATATTGTCTATATGAATCAAAATATAGACATTCTTGAATGAAATGCTTCGAAATGAAATAACGCTCAAAATTTTTTGAAATACAAGCGGGGTGTCTTACCATCGAAAAATATGTTTCAAATTTGAGACATGGTAAGAACATTTTGAACAAAAAGTCAAACCGGTGTGTGTGAATACTTGAAAGTATATAGAAAAGACAATACAAAAGTATTTATCTTTAGAAACACACGGTTTATTAATCATTGAAGATCAAAATAAAAATGAAAACATTTAAAATCACACCTCCAATTCAAGAAATCTGTTTAAGAATCGGGAAGTGGTTTGAACATTTACGAACATGTTTTCTATGATTGAAAGTTGTTCTTCTTTCAACCATATATGAGATTAAGATAAGAAATTAACCTTTTCGCTTCGTCTTGAATCTCATGAAGTCAGTTGAAGTCATAAAAATATGATCTTGATAGCTTCTCTCATTCTGCACAAGTCTCAAAGTCATGTCAAAGCAAATTTTATTCACAAAAATTTATTGAAAAGTAAATGACATAGAGCAGTAAAACAGTTAACAGTACGAGTTCTGATCTGAAATAATCAGAAATCATAGTCTTACTCCTTTGACTTGTACACTCCCCCTAAATCCATGCATCACAAAAACTTGTCAGTTTAGTAAAATGCAGAAATTAGATAAACTCCCCCTCAAAATAATGTAGATCATATTAAAGTTCTTCTCACACTCCCCCTAAGATCATGAACAAACTATTAAAGTGCAGATATCCTTTCAAAAATATTGATAAAGAAATGATGAAAAATTGCAATAAAAGAAACTTTAATAGGTAATTACTTATTAGACTTTGAGATTTAGCATACCAAGCTTAGATACAAGAAAATTAAATCTCTTTTCATCTAAAGCTTTGGTAAACAAATCCGCAAGTTGATAATCAGTCTTTACAAAGTAAAGTTCTATTGTACCTTTTTCTACATTATCTTTAATAAAATGATACCTGACATCAATGTGCTTTGTCTTAGTGTGCTGCACAGGATTAGCTGATTTGGCGATAGCACTTTTCGAGTCACAATAGATAGGTATTTTGTCAAACTTGAATCCATAGTCTTGTAGTTGTGTCCTCATCCACAAGACCTGAGAGCAGCAACTGGCAGCAGCTACATACTCTGCTTCTTCAGTCGATATGGATACGCATAATTTCTTCTTTAATGCCCAGCTAACAAGCTTGTCTCCAAGAAATTGAATGTGACCTGAAGTACTCTTTCTGTCCAACATGTACCCAGCATGATCTGCATCTTAATAAGTAGTCAGTTGAAACCCAGTATCTTTAGGATACCACAGACCAAGATCTGCAGTCCCCTTTAGATACCTAAAAATTCGTTTGACAACAGCCAAATGGGATTCTTTAGGAGCAGCCTGATATCTAGAACATAAGCATGTTGAAAACATAATATCTGGCCTACTTGAAGTAAGATACATTAAAGAACCTATCATACCTCTATAAGTCCTATCATCAACACTTTTACCCAAAGGATCAGTGCTAATTTTAGTACCCGGTGCCATCAGGGTTCCAATTGGTTTACAATTTTCCATTTTGAACTTTCGAAGAATATCCAAAATGTACTTAGATTGGTTAATGAAAATCCCTATTGAAAATTGTTTTACTTGTAATCCGAGAAAGAAATTCATCTCTCCCATCATACTCATTTGAAAATGTGACACCATGAGGTTAGAAAAGTTTTTGCAGTATTTAGGATTTGTAGATCCAAATATTATATCATCAACATATATTTGAATAAGTATAATATCTGCTTTTTCCTTTTTGATGAACAAAGTGGTATCGACTTTACCTTTGGAAAAACCTGACTTGACCAAGAATTTAGATAGAACATCATACCATGCGCGAGGGGCTTGTTTCAAACCATATAGGGCTTTATCCAAAATGTAGACGTGATCTGGCTTATCTGGATTTACGAACCCTTCTGGTTAAGACACATATACTTCCTCCTTAAGAATGCCATTCAGAAAGGTCGTTTTCACGTCCATCTGATAGACTGTGAAATTCTTGTGAGTTGCGTAGGCTAGAAACATATGGATTGCTTCTATACGCGCTACTGGAGCATACGTCTCATCGTAGTCTATGCCTTCCTCTTGCCGGTAACCTTTGGCAACAAGTCTTGCTTTATTCCTTATGACAATACCATCTTCATCCTTCTTGGTTTTGAATACCCATTTAGTTCCTATCACGGTCTTTCCTTCTAGTTTTGGAACTAATCTCCAGACCTTCAGGGCTTCAAACTGATTTAATTCTTCTTGCATAGCAGACACCCAATCCGAATCAGCAAGAGCTTCTGATACTCGAGTAGGCTCTATTTTGCTGAGGAATGAGTCATGCAGACATTGATTCAAGGTTGCTGACCTAGTTTGCACCGGCTTGTTAAGATCTCCAATTACTTGATGTAAAAGGTGCTCTTTGGTCCAACGATGTTCGTAAGGGAGTGGAGTAGATGAAGATTGATCATGGTCATCATCTAAAAATCCACTATCAACTTCTTCAGTTTGTACAGTAGGAAGGAGTTGATCAGTTGAAGGAAGTGATGCAGAAGTTTCAGTAGGAACATCTTGGTCAGTCTGTTGATATGTTCTTATCATACACCTTACTGATGCAGTAACTTCTGGTTCTTCATTAACAGATTAAGCTTCAACTGAAGAAGTATGTGTTTGAACTTGAGTTTCTATCTGAACCGGGGGTAAAAGTTCAGTTGAAACATCTGAAGTAGTTGGGGATTTGTCAGTGAATCATCAGACCTGTCAACCACAACATAATTAGGAAATTTTGATCCTAGAAACTCATCATAGAAAAATTCAAACAACAAATCTAAATCAGATAAATGACTAGAAGACGAAGAAGCGCCATCTGATTTGTTCTGTTCAGATACAGGTTCTGGACTAATTGATCTAGAAGCTAACACTCCGGTTATCACGGGTTCTGAACTGAATTGTTCTGAAGCCATTTCTTCATCAAATGTAACGTTGTTGACGCTCTCGACTACTGTCTGTCTTCTTCAGATAAACACGATATGCAGTAGATGTAGAAGAATAACCAATAAAAATGCCCTCATCCGCCTTAGCACTGAACTTGTTCAGACTCTCTCTGTCGTTAAGCACAAAACACTTACAACGAAAAACATGAAAATATTTAATGGTTGGTGTTCGGTTGTTGATCAAAGCATACGGAGTCTTTTGAAAGTTGCGATGTATCATGGAACGGTTCTGAGTGTAGCACGTAGTCGAAATAGCTTCTTCCCACAGAAATAGAGGTAAGTCAGATTGGCTGAGCATAGTACGAGCAGCCTCGACTAGCGTTCGATTTCGCCTTTCAAATACTCCATTCTGTTCGGGCGTACGAGCAACAGAGTATTGATGTGATATCCCGACCGATTCGAGATACTCTTCAACAGTTCTGTTCTTGAACTCTGTGCTGTTATCAGTTCTGAGAAGCTTGACTGTTTTCTGCAGATTCACCTGGGTCGTCTTCAGAAATGTAATGAGTACTTCCGGTGTCTCATCTTTTGATCGGAGAAATTTGACCCACGTGTATCGCGAATAATCGTCCACGATAACCAACACGTATTTCTTTCCGCCTAAGCTTTGTGCTCGCATCGGACCACAAAGATATATATGCAACAACTCTAACGGAGAACTGGTACTTGGTTCAGGCTTTGGTTTATGTGGAGCTCTCTTCATCTTCCCTTTTTCACATGCTGCACATAAATGTTCTTTCTCGTATCTCAGCTCAGGAAGTCCATTTACCAATTTACCACTAACCAGCTTGTTTATATAACGAAAATTCAGGTGTGATAGTCGTTGGTGCCAAAGCCAACTTTGCTGCATCGAAGCTTTTGTCAGTAAGCAAACCTGATTGTCATTCTGAACCTTTGAAAGATTGATGGTGTAGAGATTTGTTTTTCGATTGCTGACTAAGAGTTCTTTGTCGTTTTCAGTACGAACCGAACATCTCTTAGCTTTGAAATTAACCTCTAACCCTTTGTCGCAGAATTGACCGATGCTAAACAAGTTGTGCCCTAAGCCTTTGACATAGCTCACCTTCCTAATCGTTATGTTGTCTTGAATGATGTCACCATATCCTAAGATCGGTGAAAACTGGTTGTTCCCAAATCGCACATTGCCGCTGAATTTCTCTATATAATTAGACAATAAAGCTTTTTGCCCGGTCATATGCTTGGAACAGCCGCTATCCAAGTACCACATATGTCGGGTCTGCAAGAGAAATCAGGAAACAATATATTTAGGTACCCATTTAAAAACGGGTCCTAACAGATTAGCACAGGATTTTGGCATCCACTTGAATATGGATCCTCTTTTCTTTTGAAAACTTTTAAAAAGTTTTGATTTAGAAGAATAAACATGATATGATCCAAACCAATCATTAGAATTATGATGATAAGCAAAATCATTCCACTGATAAGTATAAGAATTAGTAGTAGTAGGAGATAATTGGAACAATTGCTTATTAGAATATCGCTTGTAAAAAGTTACAAGGTTTTTATTTATAGAAGCAACAGAACTAACTATATCAGACACACTACTATCAGATCTATCAGTAACTACATTAGGAATGGATTCCGCCTTCTCATCATTCTTCCTTTTAGGTCGCCATTCAGATCTTGCTTCTGACCTTTTATTTCTTATATCTGAGACAGAAGATTTAGATTTGTTAGAAAAGTCAGATTTCTGAGATTGATTTTGCTTGCGTTTACCAGTGTTGCTCTTTTTCTGTGAACGTTGTTTCTTATGTTTCTTACCATTTGCATAGTAATCAGCATTCCCAAAAACTGATTCACCAACCTTAGTTGATGATTCACCCTTTTCATGTACACTTGGTAAAGCTTTTCCATTTATGAAGAAAGTAGAATGATTTGGAAGTTGAGCAGTAAAGTAAAACATATCAATTTCCTCGATACACCCTTCATCAGAATTTAGAAAATCATTTGCAGACTCAAATAGATCATCAAAATCAGTCTTAGAAGTTTGAGGTACTTTTGAAGATGTAGAACACACTTTAGATTTGCAAATAAAATCTGTGTTCTTTAATACTGTAGAAAATACATTTTGTGTTAGATCACTCAAAATTCTTTCATCAGATAAAATATTTTCTAACTCAATTATTTTGCTCTCTAAGACAAGTGAAGGTACATAAATTTTGGCTTGAACAGGTTTTGCCTCTGTCTCAGTCGAAGAATAACTAGCAAAATAATTAGTTGAAAGAAATTTTGGTGTTTTAGAAAGATAATTATCATTCAGTCTTTCATAACAGAATGGTAGTTGCATTTTTCTTCAAATTCATTCTTTTCTCATCTTCTTTTTCCTCAACTTCTTTTGATGCTTTGGTGATAAATTTGGGTTTCAAATGAGGATATTCATCAGCCGCATACATATAATTTGCATTATATAGACCTGGCTGTTTTCTGATAACTTTTTCTAAGTAATGAGGATTATCAAACCCTAATCCCCATTTTTCTTTAAAATCAGCATCTTCATCAGGTGTATTCAAGAAAATAGTTTGATCTGTTTGGCCTCTAAGATATAATTTGGCTTCCAAACCATTTACCTTTTTCTCTAAAGTCTTGTTCTCATCCTGCAGTTTAAACGATTTTAGAACACATTCTTGTTTTTCAGAATCAGACTTAAACAATTGTTTTTGCAATTCAGAAATCTTACTTTCAAAACAATCTTTTTCATTTTGAAAAACAGAAGTAGATTTGCGTAGAGAATCAATTAAATCTTTGTTCTCAATAACTGACGTGTTGAGCTCAAAGACCTTTTCATTTCTCCTAGCAACTCTGTCTCTTTCCTTTTTCAATTTATTTTGAAGGTCTTGAAGTTCGACCCTCATGGCTTCCATTTTGGTCATGAAATCATTTTCAGTTAAGTTCATTACATCATCAGCAGTCTCATCATCTGAACCATCATCTTTCACTTCTTTTCCCATCAAGCATAGATGAGCAGTCTCTTCTTGTTCTTCTTCATTAGAATGATCCAACCAGTATTCATCTTCAGCCATTAATGCCCTGCCATCTTCTTGTTGTTTGGCCAAGAGCAACTTGTTCTGATAATATTCTGAGTTGCGAACCTTTGGCTTCCGACATTCTTTTGCATAATGTCCGAACTTGCCACAGTTGTAGAATTTGATCAGATCATTAGCCGTCTTCTTTTCAGTACTTGTGTAATCATTTACATACTTCTTCTTTTCTTCTGGCTTTTTCTCAATCATTCTATTTCCTTCCACTCTTTCTCTATGCTCGTGGTTCTTTGAGCTTGATGAAGAATATCTCTGAGAATTTGACCCTGGTTTCTTGTAAAACTTTTTCTGGAATGCACGGGTCAGTAACAGCATTGCTTGTTTAAGACTTTCTCCATCATCTCCATCAGATTCAGACTCTGATTCAGAACTGAAAACAACTTTTTCTTCTTATTCTTCTTCTCTTTATTTTCTTTCTCTTTCTCTCCAGCTACTAATGTTGTGGGATCAACAGCCTTCTCAACTTTCTTCTTCTCACCTCTTTTCTCTTCCACCTCCTCTTCATTCTGTCGCAGAGTTTCATAACCTTCATGTAGAGGTATTTCATTCAAATCCTTCATTTGTTTCATCCTGCGTGTGTGCTCTTTCCACTCAGGTTGCAAGATGCTGAGAAACTTCACATTGTTCTCAATTTGTTTCTTGTTAACCTTGTTCTTGGAAAGCTCATTCAGAAGCAGCACAAACCTCTCATAGGTCTCCTTCAAACTTTCATTTTCTTTTGCTCTAAATTCTTCGTAGTTGTTTATGCAGTTAGCTACCTTCATTTGGTTTCCAACTCTAGAACCCAACATCATTTTTCTTAACTGATCCCACATTGATTTATCAGTTTCATTGTAGCTATCCATTTTCACATATATCTCATTTGTCATGCTTTGTAAAAGCAAAGATCTGGCTTGTTTATCAGCATCAAACCTTTTCTTCTGTTCATCAGACAAGCTAGCATACTTTTTATCTACTCTCCTTGTTCTCGGAGCTCCATCTGAATCATTACCACCAGCAGGAATCTCCTCAGTAGGTTTCTTCATTGGGCCTTCTGTGATAGATTTCAGAATGTTCTCTCCATTTGACTGTCTATCAACAAAGTCCAAAAATCTATCTCTCCATTGTTCATATTCTCCTTTGAACAGCACCGGAGGCTTGACATCAGTTCCAATTAAGAGAGTGTCTCTGGAAGTCATCCTGTTTGTACCTGTTTAAAAAGATATGCAATAAGAAACTAGAAACTGATCGTTAGTCCAATTATGAAATCACAAAAAAATACAAGAAATCTTGAAATATAGAAAAATTTAGAAACTCAGAAATTTTGACTAAGTGTTAAAACTCGCAAGCCACTATTCACTGAAAAACTCGCAGGATTTAGCTTGCGTGTTTGTGAAACTCGCATGCAAAGGTTTGCGTGTTTTGGCAAACTCGCAGATCGCTGAAACTCGCAGAAGCTTAAACTCGCAAGTTATTATTCCTCAGAAACTCGCAGATAGAAGTGTGCGCGTTCACTAAACTCGCTAATCACTACTTGCACGTTTTATCAAACTCACATATTGATCTCACTCTTAAACTCGCTAATGGTAGTGTACGCGTTTTCTGAAACTCGCAGACTGAACAAACTCGTAGATCACTGTTTCCGAATAAACTCGCAAGCTTAGACTTGCGCGTTTGTAGAACTCGTTGATGACTGCGTGTGCGTTTCAGTACTTAGAAAAATTTCCCAATCTACAAACTCGCAGACTTCGATCTGCGCGTTTCTAGAACACGCAGATAACGCCTTACGCGTTTTATTAACTCGCTTATAACGCCTTGCGCGTTTTGGCTCAAACTTAGAATCCTTCAGCTTGCACGTTTGTGAAGAACTTGCGCGTTTGTGAAGAACTTGCGCGTTTCACAAATCTTGCGCGTTCTTGGAGTTTTCGAATAAAAACTCAAACTATCACACTGAATTCCATTGAAATCTTCGAATTTGATCTCGAAACTTTGTCAATTTGCTCGATTTCAATACTCTCACTGGTTACAATACTTGAATTACAACAACAAACACAAAATGATACAAATTGAACTGAATACAGTGCGTATGAACTCGTGATATAAAACTCAACAAAATCTAAAAATTCGAGAAAATTACAGTGTGATTTATGAATTCAACTATACAAACTCGATCGATTATACTCAACAAACAAACCCTAATCGATTACAACTCCAAATTCGCACTAAAACTCAGAAATCGATTCTCTGCTCAAGAACACAGTGTCGAACCAATATTTGATTTGATTTCAGAATTGGATCTGCTCTGATACCAATTGTTATTCCCTGTTCTAGTTTCTAATCACAATCAATTAACAACAAACAAGATTGATCCACAATTACCTGTTTATTTCAATCCAAATTCTCAAATGATTACAACTTTCTCTCACTAGATTTCTCTCTCTCTACAAATCTCTCTCTGAATGCGATCTCAAAATCTCAATTAGTCATCTATCTATTAACAAGAAAAACAAACTATTTATACTTATTACAAAAAGCAAGGAAACAAATACAAATACAATGACTTTGACTTTGACATTTTCTTACAACGACTTTGACTTTTAATGAGAGTTGACTTTCTCAGCTTTGACTTCTTGAACTTTGACATTAGTCTTCATGATCTTGTATCCAACAGATTTATGCTCTAACAGTTCAGAATGAATGGGGGTTTCAGTTGAAGTAGTAGTTGCAGAAGTTGCAATAGGTACAGCTTGGTCAGTCTGTTGATTAGTCCTTACAGTACATCCTACTGAGTCAGCTACTTCTTTCTCTTCGGTGTTGGTAACAACTTCAACTGTCGGAGTAGGCATTTGACCTGGAACTTCTTGCCGAATCGGGGAGTTGGATTCAGTAGAGATATCCAAAGTGGTTGGATGAGTAGTCATCGAGTCTTCCATCCTGTCAACCACAACAGATTTAGGCATATTAGATCCAAGAAATTCATCATAAAACAGTTCAAATAGTAAATCTAAATCAGATAATTTAGAACTAGACGATTAAGTTCCATCTGATTTGTTCTCTTGAGGTGCAGGTCCTGGACTGTTTGGCCCAGAAGCTAGTACTCCGGTTATTACGGGTTCTGAACTGATGTGCTTAGAAGCCATTTCCTCATCGAATGTAACGTTCGCGCTCAATCACAGTCTTCGACTTCTTCAAGTAAACACGGTATGAAGTATAGGAATAGCCAATAAAGATGCCCTCATCCGCCTTAGCACTGAACTTGTTCAGATTCTCTCTGTCGTTTAGAACATAACACTTACACCCAAATATATGAAAATATTTTATTGTAGGTGTCCAGTTGTTGATTAACGCATACAGAGTCTTCTGAAATCTGCGGTGTATCATGGAGCGATTCTGAGTGTGACACGCAGTTGATACAGCTTCAGCCCACAGAAATAGAGGTAAGTCAGATTGGTTGAGCATAGTTCGAGCGGCCTCGACAAGCGTACGGTTTCGCCTTTCGACGACTCCATTCTGTTGAGGCGTATGTGCAGCAGAGTATTGATATGATATCCCGACCGATTGGAGATATTCTTCAACTATTTTGTTCTTGAACTCTGTGCCGTTGTCAGTTCTGAGAATCTTGACTTGTTTCTGCAGATTGACTTGGGTCATCTTCAGAAATGTAATGAGAACTTTGGGCGTCTCATATTTAGACCGTAGAAACTTGACCCAAGTGTATCGCGTATAGTCGTCCACGATAACTAACACGTACTTCTTTCCGCCTAAGCTTTGCGTTCACATAGGACCGCAGAAATCCATATGCAACAACTCTAATGGAGAGTTGATACTTGGTTCAGGCTTTGGTTTGTGTGGAGCTCTCTTCATCTTTCCCTTTTCACATGCTGCACACAAGTGTTCTTTTTCATACTTCAGCTCAGGAATTCCTTTCACTAGCTTTCCACTGACCAGTTTGTTGATGTACCGAAAGTTGAGGTGAGAGAATCGTCGATGCCATAACCAGCTTTGTTGCATTGAGGCCTTTGATAATAGACATACCTGATTGTCAGCCTGGACCTTTGACAAGTTGATGGTGTAGAGGTTTGACTTGCGAGTGCCGACCAAGAGTTCTTTCCCGTCTTCAGTGCGTACCGAACATGTCTTGGCCTTGAAATTCACCTCTAAGTCCTTGTCGCAGAACTTGCCAATACTAAATAGGTTGTGTCCTAAGCCTTCAACGTAGCTCACCTTCTTCAGTGCGTACCGAACATGTCTTGGCCTTGAAATTCACCTCTAAGTCTTTGTCGCAGAACTTGCCAATACTGAATAGGTTGTGTCCTAAGCCTTCAACGTAGCTCACCTTCTTAATCGTGATATTTTCGTGTACAACATCACCATATCCCAGAATTGGTGAAAACTGATCATTTCCAAAACGAATTGTGCCGCAGTATTTGTCTGTATAATTAGACAACATACTCTTCTGCCCGGTCATATGCTTGGAACACCCATTATCCAAGTACCACATATGATGGGTCTGCACAAAACAAATCAGGAAATAAGAGGTTTAGGTACCCATTTATAAATGGGACCTACAGTGTCAGTACATGATTTTGGCACCCATTTAAATTTGGGCCCGCTTTGTCTTTGAAAACCATATGAATGATAAGAGGAATGATAACGATAAGAGGAAACATTATATGAGCCATACCAAACATCAGAATATTTACGAGAAGCATAATCATATCCATCAAAATTTGAAAACTTTTTATTAGATGGAGCTAACTGGAATAATTGCTTTATGGAATATTTCTTGCGAGAATCAACAAGATTAGATTTAGAAGTAGCAACATTCACAATCAATTCATCTTTACTGGAAGTCTTTTTATTCAAATTAAAACTAGAACTAGATTTAGCAGTCTCGTCAATCTCCTGTTTTGGTCGCCACACCAACTTAACTTCATGCCTTTGCTTTCTCACATCTGAAACATGTGAAACTTTTGGGTTAGAATTGTGAGATTCAAAAGAATGCTTCTTCTTTGGCTTACCAGTGGTGATCGGTTTCTGTGAATACTGAGATTTTCTTTTCTTACCTTTTGCATTCTTTGATTTCACATAAACTGATTTATCAACTTTCGTTGATGTTTCACCCTTTTCAAACATACTGGGTAAACCGAAAGAATTAACAACACAAGATGAATGATCAGGAAGTTTGGTATTAAAGTCAAATTGAGCAACACATTCATCTAAAACACCATCAGAGTTTAAGAAATTAAGCTCATTATCAAGTAATCCAGATCTATCATCAGATTTTGAAGCCTTGGAGAATTTAGAAAACTCGGTATTTTTGAACATTGTAGAAAATATAGTTTGTTCTAAGTCCATCGAAATTCTTTCTTCTGTAAGAGTATTCTCGAGTTCAGAAATTTTACTTTTCAAAACTAGCGGAGGGACATAAAGCTTACCTTCGATGGGCATAGCCTCCATTTCTTTTACAGAATAACTATCAAAATAGTTATTTGAAAGAAATTTTGATTTATCAGAACTATAACTATTATTCAACCTCTCATAACGAAACGGAAGTTGAACTTTAGATGTGTTCTTTCTTTTAACATATTCCTTGTCTTTATCCTCTTCAGACAGATTAGTCCAGAAAACTTTGAGTTCAGGGTATTGAGGTGTCAGCCTCATAAATCCAAAATCATAAAGAGCAGGCACTTCATATATACCCTTTTTTAGGTGGTGTGGGTTCTTGTAACCAAGTCCCCAACACTCAGGGTCTCTTTAGGTTTGTTCAAATGAATAGTGTGTTTAGTTTGACCTAGAGTAGATAATTTCTCTTCCAAAGCATTCACTTTGTCAATTAAAGATTTCTTTTCTTTTGAAGTCGAAGAGTACACTTTAGAAAGCTCTTTAGACTTAAACTCACACTCTCTATATTTTGAAACAGTTTCAGATAACTCTTTATGAATTATAGTCTTCTCTTTCGCGCTGGTGTCGATGTTTTTATGCAAAGTTTCAATTAATACATTTTTCTTAGCAATATCATTGCTAAGTTTATGTATAGATTGATTTTTCTCATTAATGACACATCTCTCACGCTTAAGTTTAGACTCTAATTCTTAGAGCTTAGACATCATAGCATGCATTTGATCCAGAAAATCAGATTCAGATAAGTTACATACCTCTTCATTATCTCCTTCATCAGAATCAGCTTCAGCTTCTGACTGTTGCTTACCCATCAAGCACAGATGTGTTGTCTCGTCCTTTTCTCCTTCTTCAGAGTCTTGATCCGAATGGTCGAGCCAGTATTCATCCTCGACCATTAATGCCTTTCCAGCCTCCTGTTGCTTGGCTAGAAGCATCTTATTCTTATAGTAGTCGGAGTTCCGGACTTTAGGCTTGCTGCAGTTCTTAGCAAAATGACCAAATTTGCCGCAGTTGTAGCACTTTGGAGGTTCTTCCTGCTTGGGCTCTTCGGCTCTATACTTCTCCTTCTCTTCTGGTCTCTTTTCTTCAACTTTCTCCTTGTGTTTGTAGTTGTTTGGACCAGACGAGTACCTCTGACTGTTGGAGCTAGGCTTTTTATAGAACTTCTTTTGGAAGGCCTTGGTTAACATTAGCATAGCTTCCTTCAGATTTTCACAATCGTTAGAGTCAGAATTCGCCTCACTATCAGCCTCTTCTGATTCAGATGCTATCATCTTCTTCTTCTTAGACTTCTTCTTGACCACAAGTGCAACTGGATTAGCAACTGCTTTGTCAGCCTTTTTCATCTCAGCCTTGATCTCATCCACCTCTTTCTCATTCTGTCTGAGGATTTCATAGACTTCATGAAGTGGAATGTCGTTCAGATCTTTTATTTGCCTCATCTGTCTGGTGAATCGCTTCCACTCAGGCTGGAGGTTACTGAGAAATTTCATATTCAGCTCAACTTGAGATTTGTTGATCTCGTTCTTGCTTAGCTCGTTCAGCAATGTCACAAATCTGTCATAGGTGGCTTCTAGTGATTCTCCAACTTTAGCTTTAAATTCTTCATAATTGTTCAGGCAATTGGATACTTTGAGTTGGTTGCCGACTTTAGATCCGATCATCATCTTCTCCAATTGATCCCACATTTGCTTGCCGGTAGCGTTGTAGCTATCAATCTTGACATAAATTTCATTCGGTATGCCTTGGAGAATGAATGATTTTGCCAATTTGTCACCCTTGTGTCTTCTCTTCTGCTCATCAGAGTATTCATCAAGAGGTAATCAATACTCTCTTTGTTCATCTTCTCCGTTCTCTCCGGCTACTGTGAGAACCTTGGTAGGCGGTGTCATGATTCCTTCCTTTAGGGATAATCTGATGTAGTCTCCCAAGTCATTTCTGTCAATGAAGTCCAAGAATCTGTCTTTCCACTGCTCGTACTCTCCCTTGAAGAGTACTGGTGGCTTCAAATCGGTTCCGATAGCAAGAGCTTCCCGAGATGACATCCTTACTGATATTGAATTAAGATATGCAATAAGAAACTGATATATGATTGTTAGTCCAGATAAAATCAAGAAAATAGAGATTAATAATGAAAAAGAGAATCTGGAGCAAAAAGGCAGAAATGCGCCAAAGGGCTGTGGCGCAAAAAGAAGATTTTGCGCTAATAGTGTCTGGCGCAAAATGGAGTTTTGCGCTAACACCAGGTGGCGCAAACCAAAACTTTGCGCGAAGAGAAGTTGGCGCAAAAACTAATGCTCTCTAGAAGAAGCTGGCGCAAAAGAAACATTGCGTGAAGTAATGATCCTTGATGAGTTTTGCGCGAGAAGCAGGTCGCGCAAAAATGGACCGCGTGAACTTTTAATCCCTTGCGTTTTACGCGAGTAGAGATTGGCGAGAAACTGGTGAGTACTCCTTTGCGCGAAGAGTTAGTGGCGCAAAACTAACTTTGTGTGAGATGAGGGTCGCGAGAGATGGACTTTGTGCGAGATGTGGTTGGCGCAAGAGAGACTTTGCGCAATGGACAGATGGCGAGAGACTCGTGAAATTTTGCGCGAGGGGCCTGTGGTGCAAACTAAGTTTTGCGCGAGCTGAAGGTCACGCAAAAGAAGCTTTGCGCTAGAAGGCAATGGCGCAAAAGTCAACTTTGCGCTAAACACTTGAAGTTCTTGAAACTGGCGAGAAGTGCACTATGAACTGGCACAAAGTTGATGAACTGGAACAAATACGCTGTTCTTCCCTGTACTTCGAAAAACCACCCAGAAAATCCTAAAAAAACCAATCTAGACTTCGATTTACAGTCCCAAACTTTGAAAATAGGCTCACAAACACATCTAGGACTGAATACAATCAAACAATTTCAATAATCATCACAATTATAAGAAACGATTGATGAAACAGTGTCCGACTCGTGAAAGACCAAAAACACCAAAAATCATCAAATAGACAATCGATTAATGTGCAATACTCAAATAAACCAATACCAATTCAATAGTATAAGCAAATCGACTACAACCCAATCAATAACAGCTTGAAAGAACAATCACACAATAAAAAAATTGAATCTTGACAGATGAACAGTACCAAAAAAAAAAATTCTTTTTGATTTCAATCTGTTAAGCTCTGATACCAATTGATTGTCCCAATAATGATTCAAGTTCTTAACAATTAAACAAGATAATAAACACAACAATAAGATTAAATCAAACCTGATTGATATATGATTCAAACGATTACAATCCCTTGTTGGTTTTCTCACTATGAAGATTTTCACTTTCTCTCTAGCCGTCGTCTCTCTCTTTTTCTCTCTCAATATAATGTACGGCTGCTCACACAAAAAAACCAGATCCAAAACAAAAACCTAAAAACCTAATTTAAACCAAAAACCTATTTTAAAGGAAAAGGACTAAAAACGAAAATACAAAAAAATAAACTTTGACTATTTATTACAAAGGACCTAGACTTTATAATTAAGAGTTGACTTTTTCAGCTTTGACTTCAGATTTCTGTCTTCAATCTTGATGATCTTGAATCCAATAAATCTGTGCTCTAACATATATATATTTATATATATATATATATATATATATATATATATATATATATAATAGATATTTCTGCTTGGACCAACAAAACCTTCGTGTTCCCGTGAAGAGGGAGGGTTTTGAATAGGGGTGTTCATCCAAACCGCCAAACTGCACAAATCGCCCATACCGCACCGCAAAACGCAGTTTAGAACTTTCGCGGGGCGGTTTGTATTTTTACCAAACCGCACTATGCGGTGCGGTTTGCGGTTTTGAGTTTTCAAATCGCGGTTCAAACCGCACCGCATCTTTTATATTATTTTTATTTTTAATTTTAAACATATATATATATATATATATAATAGTTTAATTTAATATTTATATAATTGAGCTTTGTGTTTTTAATTATGGACTTTAAGAGTTTAAGTTTTGGACTTTGCTAAACATTTTAATTATAAGCCTCTTAAAAGTCTATGGCCCAACAAATGAAAAAAATGCCCTAGGTTAGAACGTTCATGACTAGAGACGTCACTTTATCCGTTTATCGTATTGAAACAATTTATTTTTTTAAACTATTCTTTTGACTATTTTTAATTATGCATTTTGGAGTTTGATGTATTCAAACTCTTTATTTTTTTTACTACGGTCACTTAATCGTTGACTTTCTAATGTATTTTAAACTTATAATTTTTTGGATTGTACGCATAAAGTGCGATAAAGACAAACCGCACCGCACCACATTTCGCGGTACAGTTTGAGGTATATGCGGTGCGGTTTGCGATTTGGGAAAATGCTCAAACCGCACATGCGGTGCGGTTTGTGGTTTTGCCCCAAACCGCACCACGAACACCCCTAATTTTGAATGAAGATGGTACTTGCTGAAACTTGGGTGGTGGGGGTGTCATTTGAATTCTTAATTGATGTTCATATATTCTTTTTTTTTTCTTTTGAACTATGATGTTCATATATTCTATTCTTGATGTTTATAGCAATTGTACTTGTATTTTTTATTCCTAACCTCAATCATATCATTTTTCTAGTTTCTTCCTCATTTATTTTTGGATAAATTCTTATATGAAGGAAATGAATGGGTTATTTTGGTGATAAAAAAAATCAAAATAATTAATATTGAAACATCCCATTTTGAAGGGTTTAAAAAAAATTATAAGTTCTGGGTGAAAATGTTTTAAAGAGAAACCAAAGGGGATGTAGTGTTAAAGTGTTTTAAAAAAGATAAAAGAAATAAGGGTTTTATGTTTTTTTTTTCCGCGGCTTCTTCATTCCCGACCCCAGAAATTGGCTCTTTTTTTACTGACTCTACTTCAATCGATGCTTCTTCAACCTCCACCGATCTTTTTGTCCATCTTCATCATCTCCTCAATTGCTCTCTTACTCTATTGTTGCTAAGGTGTCAACCCGTTTGAAAGAGCCACTCAGAGATTAGATTCGCCGTAATCTAGCTAAGGTGTCAAGGCGGTTGAAAGAGCCACTCAGAGACTAGATTAATCTAGCTAAGGTGTCAAGGTGGTTGAAAGAGCCACTCAGAGACTAGATTAATCTAGCTAAGGTGACTTCAAGTAGTTTTTATTTGGTGCACGTCAAAAGTATGTGTTTTACATAACTGATTCATGGTGTTTGTATGGAAAATGTTTTATGCAAAGTGAAATGAGCATGTTAACTGATGACTATGTTGTATTTACTTGATGTATTGAAACTTGATATCTAGTTACAGATGCTCAATTTATTTTATTGAACATATGAGATATGTTGAGTGATGATGCATATTGATAAAAGACATAGAACATGGAACATTCGTTGAAAGATGTCTAAAGTTGAGGGTTGGGAGCCCGATTAAGCGGCTATTAGGTATGGGGCCCACGCGGCCAAGTATATATATACGGGCCTAGGAGGTCATATTGATGTATGTACGTTGACCTGGGAGCTCAAATGACACGCCTAAATTAGCCAACGATCTAGATGAGTTGTTTTGTGCTCCCTCATAAACCGGTTATGGTAGGACTCTCCTACCTAGATCATTGATGGTGTTAATAGGGAAGTTTTTATTGCGAAGGATCACCAAAGAGAATAATGACTTGTGAAAACACTTCCTGTATTGATTTTTGGTAAAAAGTGATCAGTTGAGTTGCATGATTATTAGTTTTACAAATAATACATCGTTTTGGAATCATGAATCAATTTGAAATTTTCTATTTAAATGTTTTATGATGTAAACTCTTAAACTACTACACGTTAAGCCGGACTTATTTGGTTTCACGACATGTATCACATAACGAGGTTCGGATTGCAGGTGTTAGTGCTAGCAGTAAGAAAAGCTAGTACTTAATATAGTAGGATGACGCGTTATGTCATGACTTTTGGGGAAATGACATAGTTACGGATGGTATTTTTGATGGAAGTTATATTAGCATCATCCTAGTAACTAGTTATATGTATACAGATTAACATGGTTATATGGCATTTTGCAAATTTAATCTTTTGGGATTTATTATGTATAAATGCAAGCAGGTTATTTAATGGTATATCATGACTTTACAAATGGGTCATGTAGAAATTTCAGTTAAATTTTTATATAAATTTTAGGGCGTTACAAATATGTTCTATCACAATTACATAAAAATTATTACTGTTATTATGAAATATCGAAACACTCTAGGGCCGTGTACCAAACGTGTAACCGAGTAAGCGCTTACCAGTCAAATTCAACAATATCACTTACTTAATATTTTAGTTCACCAAAATGGTATCATATGCAACAATTTTCCCAGCGCTAATCGTGGTAAGAGTCTTCGCCCTCACTTACTGTGTAAGACTCTCGGTCCTTTCCGTATCTCTTACCAGGTAAGATTTTTAGTCCTTGCCATATTTATCCGATAAGGTAATGTAACTTGATAAGCTTTTACCCAGATAAGCCTTTGGTAAACGGTTATCTCTTTTGACTTATTATGTATATTAGTACATAAATAAAAGACGAGGTTGGGTGTTGATTAGTTGTTGGGTACAAGTAAAAGAAGGATTGGGGGCCAACAACTCACCAACTCATGTATTACAATATGCATGCTTTATATGTTTCTTGCCAACTAAAAACAGGGATGCTGTCTCTCTGTTTTTTGCATCATTATTTTTTTATCATCCATCGAATAAATAGTGAATTTGTATAATATATATCATTAAAATATGTATTCCCTCAATGTATATTTATCAATACATATCTATACAAGCATAATTGTTGAAATTCATTACTTAATATGTATCAATGAATATATATGTTATTACTAATAATGACCATATATATATATATATATACATATATGTGTGTGTGTGTGTGTTTAGGCATAAATATGAAACAAGAAGGAGATAGTAAGAATGAAATAAAACAAAATTAATGGGTTGGGCATGATTTGCATAGCAAGTATCGAAACATCTTTCTCATTATCGTGTGAACAAAGATTTTAAACGTAATGATTGAAACTCGAATCGGAAAATTATAATTATATCTTACAAAAGTGATGGAGGAAGACAGCCGTTTTATTTGCGTGAATACAACAATTGGTAAAACCAATAAAGAAAGAGTCTGTGAATGGCAGGTGTTTCCACCTCATTCCATATATCCTGCCTGCAAATCTTCTTCTATAACCATCTTAAACCTCAATTTCCATTCCTCCTACACCACCTTCTCATCATCTTATTGCGAAAAACAAAAATCAACAAGATATGGCCGCACCACAAGAAGATGTAGCCAACAAAGTAGAGGCTCATGAACCTGATCAGTGCGTACCACCGGAGGTGGAGAACAAGCCTCCTCCTGTTCCTGAAGAGAAACCTCTTGTCGTCGTTGAAAGTAAGTTAGGGTGGTGTTATTTGATTACAATTCCACAAGATTTTAACTTAACTGTTTGTTTATATGTCAGAGTCAGTAGAAGAGCCTGATGAGGAGAAACCTACAGAGGGTTCTGTGAAAAGAGGTAGTAGTAGTAGTAGTAATCTATCTAAAAAACAATACTGATTTGTTGATTTTATTAGGTTTGGATTTTGAATTGATTGTTGCTTCAGATGCTGTTCTTGCTCGAGTAGCAACAGAGAAGAAAGATGCACTCATCAAGGCATGGGAAGAAAGTGAAAAATCCAAAGTAGAGAACAGGTAACAACTATATATATATATATATATGCCAACCACTTGGGTTGGGTTGTCAAACCCCTACTGACTGCGTAAGCTGACACGGATACCCAAAAAGGAAAAAACTATGCCTGCTTCATGATCAAATCTTTATACATCACAAAAACAAGGTTTAACATTTTGGAATTGTTAAACAGGACCCAGAAGAAGCTAGCCGCGATTGGAGCATGGGAGAACAGCAAGAAAGCAGAACTAGAGGCTGAATTGAAAAGGACTGAGGTTATATTTTTTTATAATTTAAACATGTTACTTCTAGAGTTTGTTCGTTTACTTACTGAATCTTCGAGTTATGGATATTTGAGCAGGAGAATCTGGAGATGAAGAAGGCCAAGTACATAGAGAAGATGAAGAACAAAGTAGCTCTCCTGCACAAGACAGCAGAAGAGAAGAGAGCAATTACCGAAGCAAAACGCGGAGAAGATCTTCTAAAAGCAGAAGAGGTTGCATCTAAGTATCGTGCTACTGGATCTACCCCTAAGAAACTACTACGATGGTTTTCGAGCTAAATGGTTCATCTATGTTTATTTGTATGGCAAAAGATTGATTTCCATGTTTTATTATTTTGTTTGCATTTGTGTCAGATAAGAAGAGTATTTGTAACAGACAAGTTTGACAATAACATTTATAACAAGAAGTTTTAGATCACTGTTCTTAGTTTCTAATGAGTTATCAACTCCAAAACATATAAAAGCCCACAATCCTAACAAGTTTTTAACTGGGTTCTAAACCAAGTGTGGGCATTAGAGTAAATAAGCACATGGATTGCAAACAAACATTTCTAGATCTTTTACTATCTATAGTACCTGTCCGTTTTTAGGAAAAAGGACGGTACCTCTGGCAAATTATAGTACCTGTTGTTGGAGGTCAAGCCGAATTATCACTTGGATCGCCTTGTAGATATTCTAGATATTCACCGTCGTTGGGAAAATCAAGCAGCAGATCCAATGTTATATCTGATGATTTCTCTGCTTTATATGAGTTCGGGGAGTATGAAGCGCTGTTTGTTGCCTCTTCAGCTTCGATTTTGCATCTCAGATGCTTACCGACACTTCGATCACAAGATGCGCCAGTTGAGGTGACGGTGAATGTGGGTTCTGCTTGCATTGTGACTACGGAATCTGATTCGACTTTTATCAAGGAGGATGCTTGAGGGCTTGGAATTGAGCACACTGCCTGATTGAAATCTTTTGCTCTTTGAAATGCTTCTCCAGCTTCAGAATTCCATGCACGAAGGAAGTAGTCACAGTCGCCTACGCCAGTTGCTGGGCTGAGGAGCATTGGGTCCATTGACAACTTGGCGTCCACCTCCACCCTGGCGTTATCCCATTCTGCCACGTGGTTGGTTGACAGCAACTTGGGATTTGTATCTGCTGACTTGGTTTGCAGGTTAAGGCCTTTGTTGGGGATGCGTTTTCTTAAATGAGAATTCCAGTAGTTTTTTATCTCGTTATCTGTTCTTCCCGGCAGCCGTGCTGCAATGGCTGCCCACCTGCATAACCCATTCTTCAGTTTGTGCAACAAAGTGAAGCTCCAAAATGCAACAATTGATCTATAACATTGCTGATAGATATACTCTGCAAATAAATAGAGCTAGTGAAGTGGTTAATTACTTGTTACCAAGCAAGCTGTGCAGCTGGAAGATTATTTGTTCTTCTTCAAAACTGAAGGTACCGCGCTTAATATCTGGGCGAAGATAGTTGGTCCATCTAAGCCGACAGCTTTTTCCACATCGTCGGAGACCTACAGATAACATTGTAAGCCCCAAGAGAAGAAAGAAGGAAAGGAAATAGTTTTCAATGTCAAACCAGTTCACTAGACTAAAACTCACTAATTATAAAGTATTCACGGTGAACGAAGCCTAGAAGGGAGAGGAGCATGAATTGCATCCCTCCAAGATAATTTACGGATAAAATAGGACTATGTAACAAGAAAATAACATCCATGGATTTCATGGTGCCATACTAAACATAGCAAGTTTATTCAAGTGACCGGTTGACATTCAAGATCATTTTTTGTTAAATCTACAATGGTTATCAGCTTATAGTTAATCTTATATCGATGTTAACATCGATTATGATAATTCAGATAACATGATGACAACTCCGGTCACTGTGTAGGAGACCAACTCCATAAAATGCGCAACTGATTAAACAAAACTGTAAATGTGAAGAAGACAACCAATCTAAATCTTTTAGGTCACAGATTGCTTTAACAATATACCCAGTTTTTCCACCTAGGGTACTTGCCTGGATGCATCTTCCTTCTCCCCACACTCATAAATAGGTACTACATAAGAGGACCAACCTTGATGGGTACGCCTCTTTGTGGTCCTATTGATTCAGGGAAAGGCGGTCTCCATTGGGACTGATTTGGTATTTATTGTCATCTAGTACACACAGACTTTGCTGTCAGATTCTAATTGTTTTGGGCTTCTTTTGAACTGCTGCTATGACACTTACAGGACAATCATCTTTTACCATTCCTTGAAACATAAATAAACACTGTACTTTCAAGCAAGTACTCACCAATACAACTTTGGCAAAACAAACATGGAGATGATCAAACTACAATGGACAGTGCTAATTTATGATTCTTCATCTATAGAAGCAGAGTAATGCCTCAAGAAATCTTTATTTCATCAACTACCAGAGCCTGCTAGTTCATATTTCATAAGAGTCTTTTCATATATACATATATGTATAAGGTCAAATTTGAACCAAGTAGCGTTTGTCTTAAAGGCACCATGCAAGCTCTACAACCCTTGGTTTGAGATCGAGTACCTTAAGAGGTATGGGTATACACATGCATTTGAATGTTGAAATCTTGCGGAATTAATGAAGTTTTCACAAGCACCATTGGTAGCGTAAAATTCCACAAATGTTACTATCAGATACACACATATATGAATTGATCTGCAAATTAATAGTGATCTGCATAAATTCACCACCAATCTGACCCTCGAATAACACAAGTGAAATTCGTTAGGATAGCTAGTTTGGGGTTGAATGAAATTGATCATCCGTGTAAAGACATACAGATGAGAGGAGAGAGCTAGGGTAGGGATTTAGAACCTGCAAGCTTTGGGAAGGAACGCCAAGTGCCATGGCCGTTCTTAGTGATGTAATCAAGAAGTATCTTGTCTTCTTCAGGAGTCCAAGCACCTTTCTTCACCTCGCCTTTATCGCAGCACGGTAGTCTTCCCATCTTCTGCTCTTTTCTTCCCCTTTTTCTCATTCAACACACTCGCAGAAAACAAACTGATTGAAAGAATGTGTGTACGTATTTGAGAGAGAAAAAGGGAGTCAAAAAATAGATACAGTCTAGAGTGACAGTAAGTCAGTTATGGAAGCCAATTATCGCTGACCGGACCACGACTTTCCACCTCTGAACTAGCATTAACTCTTATGAATTTGTACTATTCCATCTCTGCAACATTTTTCCAGTACACTTCATTAGAAACGCCCCAAATAATTGCGAATTTTCAACATTCAAAAGCTGCTAAACGTGTCTTCATCACACACACACATCAACGAACATAAAAGCTGCTTGTTTCAAGCGATTATATATATAATCAAAGCTAGCTAGCTAGCTAGCTGCAATAATATCTATATATAGCAAAATTAAAACGTCTTAATGGTGGCTGTCACATTAAACCAAAGCCAAAAAAAAGCATTTTCTATAATAAACAGACAAATTTACTTACACATATGAATGCAACATATATGCATGATCATACCTGTAGAGAGAGAAATTTGAGGAAGGTGATGAAGAGTAAGCCGAAAAACAACAAGATTTCACAGAATCTTGGTGTTTATAGAGGTGAAGAAGGTGTAAATCTGGTTGAAATTAGGGTTTTATTGGTGTTTATGAAGAGAAACGATGCCTGCTACTACATGTCCGTCCATCTCTGTGTTCTTTGCCTTTCTTAATGCGTGAGCTCGTGGAGAAACATGACAAAAAGAGTGTGACCTTTTTATTTATTTTTTTAATTATTATTTCAATATTTGGAAAATGGTGGGTTTTGATAATCTCACTGCCATGCACCTGAACCACGTGTCACGGTGTTTTTTTTATTGTTTTATTTTAATTTATTATTTTATATATAAATATCTGGTTGTATAACTATATCCCGTGTATACTACACTGAAATGTAAAAATTTAATGTAAATCGGGGACATAAAATTAATTTAAATTCACGGACATTTTTTTTGAAATTTACGGCGTATTATTGGAACATTTTCAACCGTTTTTTCAAAATTTCTTCAAAATAAAGAACCAAAAGTCAAAATTTTCAAAAAAAAAAAAATTATAATTATCTCCAACAGTTCCCCCATTTTAGAGATCAATAATTGCTTATATTATTAAAATATTCTATATATATTTAATAAAATATTATTTCTCTCACCTAAACAATTCATTTCAAAGTTTCTCATTGATGAAATGTAATAAAAAAATAATTTATCTCTCTTGGTAATTATTTTTGGGGATATCTCCAAATTTGAAGAAAAATGTATTATCTCTCCTACTTTTTCCATTTTGAAGAAAGTTTTGGGGAAGCTATTGGAGCTCATTTTATAAACAAAATCTTCATTTTCTTCAAAATAGAGAAGCTGTTGGGATGCTCTTACGTACTAACATTGCTCATTATCATGTATTTTAAAGTTTTGAAAAATTAAAATATGAAATTTTAAAAAATCGTATGTATACAATAATAATGTATAAGCTCAAATTTAAGAAAAAAAGAACTTATAATAAGAATATCTTCAATATAATCTTTAAAACAAGAAAATTGAGATAAACATCTCCAAATTTGGAGAATTTTTCAAAAGTGATTACTATTAGAGAAAATAATTTTTTATTATATTCCATTAATAATGAACCTTAAAATAAAGAGATTAATATTTTATTAAATATATGAAATATTTTAATAATATAATTAATAATATAATCTTTAAAATAAAAAAATTGTTAGAGTTAAATATAATTTTTTAGAGATTTTAAACTTTAATTCTCCATATTTAGAAAACTTTTGAAGAATATGTTAGAGATATTCTTAGATTTTCTTGTTCTAGAAGAATCTCCAAAACATTTTTAAAATGAAATTCGATATTTGTAAGAGATAGGAAATCTTTAAAATTATTTTTTGAGAAAGTAAGAAAATATATTAATTATTTTCTACTTATTTTGGATGAAAGAAAACATAAAATCATTGTTTTGTAAAAGGTTTGTTGAGGTATTTAAATGTATATTTTAATAATATAAATAATTTTATAATTTTTAAAATCATGAAATTGTTGGAATTAAACGATACTTTTTTAATATATTTTAAAGTTATGTTTGTCCAACTAGTTGATAAGCTATCTGTTATTTGATAGGCTAGTTGATAACTGATAAGCTAATTGATCAACTAAACACGTTTGATAAAAATTAATCAATTCTAACATGTTAAAAAATTAGTCAATTCGAATATTATATACTATAATTAAACCAAATTACTAATAATATAATTTGTTGATTAATAATACAAACATGTAGTAAAGAAAATATAATATGTTAATTAATAGAACTTTAATTTGATCATTAATTATATACTATAATCGTACTTGCGCAATGTAGCGAGATACATCATTATTTTAAGGGAGTTAAAGTGGTTAGATATAAATATTGAAAGTTAATAAATAACATTAAATGTAGTACATAAAGCATTAATGATTGTTTTTAAGTGATTTTAAGTAATTAACATTAAATAACGGTACATTAACCTTTAACAATTGTTTTTAGTAATTTTTACGTGCTTTATAATATAGTATAGAACTTTAATAATAATGTAATTTATTTCAAATTTAATAATATAATGTTTTTTTATAAAATAAACATTAAATATTTTGTTAGATTTTCTTAATTATATTTTAGATTTTTAATGTTTAAAATTTGATTTTTATTCTTTATTTAATTATGTAGGAAAGTGATTTTAGGGGATTAAAATGGGGAGTGATTTTAGGGGAGTTAAAGTGGTTAGAGATAACGATTAAAAGTTAATAAATATTATTAAATGTAATATATAAAGTTTTAATGATTGTTTTTTTAAGAGATTTTAAGTAATTAGCATTAAATAACGGTATATTATACTTTAGAAATTGTTTTTAAGAGTTTTTTTATCAGTGATTTATAATAAAATAGAAATGTACCCTCGCAATGCAACGGGTTTCTAAAATCTAGAACTCGAACCCTCGATCATTATTCATACTTTTTGTTAGTCTTTTTTGATTTTATTTATGATTTTGAGAAACCTAGATTTAAAACAAAAATATATTTTAGTTTAGTTTAATTATGTTTTTTTATAAAAAATAATAATAAAGTATTTTGTTACGGGTCAAAAAATGTTTAATTTAAATGATAACTATATTTAAGATATTTTATATTTAAAATTAAAAAGATAACATACTTCAATAAAAAATAAAAATAAGGTGTTTTATCTCGAATTTTCTTATATTTATCGGTTAGTTATATCAATAGTTAAAACTTTTAGATATTTTAGAAAATAAAAATAAGTGTTTATCTGCAGTTAGTTACACGAATTCAAACATTGAGTTTTTATAAGTTGTACTTATGTTTAATCAATTTGTAGTTTGGGATTTTAAACAATATGCATTAATAAGTGGTACCTAATGCATAAAAATTAGTTTTTAAGAGTTTAGCTTAAATGTTTTATAATATAGTATAGATATATTAGTTAAAATTCAAAATTACAAGTTAATGAAACATAATTATAACTTATTAAAGTCTCATGTTTTTATTTGTATAGCTAACTGCAAATAAACATATTAAATACAGGATAAACACTATGAGATAAACTACCTGTTTTATTTTTTATTAAAATATATTTATTAGATCAATGCTTTTTTTATAATATATTAGTTATGAGATTATAACTAATATAGATATAGATATATTAAGAGCAAATCATAAAATAAAAAATAAATACTGATAATAGTAATATTGATAATAGTAATATTGATCAAATCGTCCAATAAATATTGATAATAATAGATAATATTGATCAAATTGTTCATTAAATATAAAAAACAAATATTTATATTAATAAATGAGTATCCATTCCACAAATAGATGATGATGTGAGATATTGTGCTTGGATAAGTTGTACCAAGGCATTATGAAATTGTAAATTAAGTAATTGGCTTTGATTAGTTGTATTTTGTGCTTAAAATGTTGTAATTAAGAGTTTTTATGTCTCTTTTATAATCTATACTATATTATAAAAGAGACATAAAAAAACTCTTAATTACAACATCTTAAGCACAAAATACAATTAATTAAAGTCAATTACTTAATTTACAACTTCATAATGCTTTGGTACAACTTAATAAAATTGGAATTTGTTTTTTCTTTTGATGTAATTTTATTTGGAAAGTAAATTTTCTAAACTTTGGAATATATTAGAATAGATGTTACATAAGGCATGATTAGAATTTAAAGAAATCTTTTTTGATATATTGTTCTAAATTTCAGAATTTAAACATAAGGCATGATTAGTCTTTTGCGGTAAAATTGGATTTTTTTTTTTTGACGTTATTTTATTTGGAAAGTAGATTTTCTAAACTTTAGAATAGATAGAATAGATGTTACATAAGGCATGATTATAATCTAAAGAAATCTCTTTTCATATATTGTTCTAAATTTCAGAATTTAAACATAAGGCATGATTAGTCTTTTGCGGTAAAATTGGAATTTATGTTTTCTTTTGACGTTATTTTATTTGGAAAGTGGATTTTCTAAATTTTGGAATAGATAGAATAGATGTTACATAAGGCATGATTAGAATCTAAGGAAATCTCTTTTGATATATTGTTCTAAATTTCAAAATTTAAACATAAGGTATGATTTTGGGCTGTATTTCAATCGATATCTTTTCCTTGCTAATTGATATCTTCTCCTTCTAATCGTTATCTTACGCATCTTAAATCCTAATCCCACCCCAATTCATTCCTCTGCTATACCTATAAATTGAACGCCATCAGTCCATGATAAACACCACCAATTTTGCAATTCCTTTTGATTGTTCGCACCAAGACTCCAAATCTCCAACGACCTAGGCACATGACAGTTCTATACTTCCAAGTTCCATATATTGGTTTTGTTTTTTTGCTTCATATACAAGAGGTAAGTTCTAAAGCTTCTTTTTTTTTCTTCATATAGGACCGTATAAATATTGGCATTAAAATTGATATGGAATTCTCCTGTTTTTAACTTGACATGTTTTGTGGTTCTTGATTGATTGCTTTCTGGAACAGGTTCTAACTTGCTTTGGGAACGACACATACACTTGTTGCTTCTATCCTGTCAATTCTTTCAAGCTTTTCCTTCCAACAAATTCAGCTTGAACCTTATGATATTATCGCATCAATTCGAGTGAGATACTACAATCTATGTGAGTTAGGATTACTCATAATTTGATAATTGATGCATTCAATCTCACTTGTCACTATTTAACTCAAAGTCAAAGCAATATAAAACAATAAAATAAAATCAACTTGAACATAGAATAGAGAGAAGCAGGAATCAAGATTATGGGTTTTAGTTGTCAACCTCCAAATCAAGATGTATCACGCGCGCTTTGCGCGGGTACACAACTAGTATAGTATAGATTATGTATAAAAAACTCTTAAAAACAATTATTAAAGCTTAATGTACCGCTACTTAATGTTAATAACTTAAAATCTCTTAAAAACAACCATTAAAGTTTTATGTACTACATTTAATATTATTTATTAAGTTTCAATCTTTATATCTAACCACTTTAACTCTCATAAAATCATTCATCACTTCAACTCCTCTAAAATCACGCTCCGCATAACCAAACACAGGATAAAAAACAAATTTTAAATATAAAAAATCTAAAATATAATTAAGAAAATCTAACAGAATATTTAATGTTTATTTTATAAAAAAAACATTACATTATTAAACTTAAAATAAATTATATTATTATTAAACTATCGAAAAAAACTTTTAAAAACAAGTTTTTATGCATTAAGTACTGTTTATTGATATACATTACTTTTTTTTTTATAATTCAAGATTACAAGTTGTAACGACCCACTTCACAATACAAGCGGCCTAAAACAACATCTAAAATACAAGATTTGCGGAAAGACAACCTAGTACACAACTGAGAATACATTGACAAGAATGTACAATGGAGGTCCTCTAATTCAGCTCCAGCTCGCATCTTCTCTTAAAACTTATCCGCTCCTCCTACTGCCACTCTTTACCTGAAAAGGGTTTTAGATTTGAAAATAGCGAGAGTTAGACCGAAAGGTCTAGTGAGTCCCCTCTTACAACAGTTTTTAACTCAACAAACATTCAAGGATTTATCATAAAATAAACCATTTTTAGCTTCAAGGAAAACCTTTAACTTTCAGCAAACTTCTCCGCTCACACTACCGTCACCCTAAGGTGACAGTGTGTCTGTGACTCACACTGCCTATGATGGGACACACCCCCAACGACATAAACGGAACACACACCCCGGTATGAGCACAGGCGGGCCACACCCCCCGACTTTGAGCCTACACACTTAGGACCATGTATGCATACATTTCCACTTTGACAACAATAATAAAATCATCTTTAACATTTAAATAAATCTTGCAAGTAAGTATTAAGGCAACATCATTTCAAAGCTTGCATATAATTTCATATACATAAAACATAATTTAATCGTCATAAGAGACTTTAGTTCAGAAAACTCACTTGATGTCCCTTGATTAAGTCTTTGCGCCTACTTGAACAAAACCTATAAGAAAACCATTGACCGGTAAACTTCCGTTATCTTCTAATTAATACGGAACCGACCTTAACATACTATAAATCCCGAAGGGTTGGAAAGATTAATGACCACTAACCTCGGCTCTTAGGGTAATTAATACTAAGCTTACCTCAATGGCCAACGAATAATCCATAATAAATCCGTTACATTACAATTAATATCGGTCCACTCCCTTCAGGGTCAGGGTCAGGGTCAGGGGCCAAACCCACATTGCCCGGGGTGTTGGTCCTTCAACCGGGGCGTGACCGGGGTTGGTCGCCGGGTGCCCTGCTCCTCGACCGGGGCCTGACCATGGTCGCCCGGTACCAAATGTCTCGACCGGTGCCTACTTCTTGACCGGTGTCAACCTCTCGATCGAGGCCAACCTCCGGTATCGACCGGGGCCATCCTAACCCGGGGTCGCCCTGCACTTCGGTGCCCGGGGTCACCCGGTCCCCCAACTCGGGGTTTAGGCGAACAACCACAACGACGATTTTCCAACGAAAACCCACATACCCTCTTCCAATCGATCCTTGGAACCCAACTTTTCTCCCCAAATCGATTACCACACAAAAACTAAATTAAAAGAATCTCAACCCAATCATTCACATAAGCCAGATTAACAACAAAACCCTAACTCCCCAATCAACATAATAGACAACCAAACCCAACTCAGAACTAATACTACATTATCTAACAAAGATATTGATGAGAGGGAGGTTTACCTTAACGAAGAATCAAAGGAACTTGAATTTCTCAACCAAGACGTCCCCTCCCTCGCTTCGATCGCCAAAATCTCCCTAGCTTTTCCTTCTCTTTCTCAGCCGCCGAGTGATACCAAGAATGAGGTCATTAGGGTTAAAATCCCTTTTTATTCCAATGTTACATCTTACCCCCTTTCATCTTTGAGTCTTGACCAACTCACACCCAACTTTTAAAATATACAAATTTAAACCTGGTTATTACAATATCCTCCCCTCAAAAGAATTATGTCCCCGGAATTCCCTCGTTGAACAACCCGATATATTGGGCCCTCATATCCGACTCTAATTCCCAAGTCGCTTCTTGTCCTTTGTGAAATCGCCATTGCACTTTCACCAATCGAATTTCCTTACTCCTTAGTTTCTTCACTTTATGATCCAAAATGGCCACCGGTTCTTCAACATAGCTTAGTTTCTCGTCGATCTGAATGTCGTCCAATGGTACCACCACATCCAATTCCGCTAAACACTTCTTCAAATTAGACACATGGAATGTAGGGTGAATACCTCGCAACTCCACGGGTAGATCCAGTTTATACGCTACCTCCCCAACGCACTCCACGATAGTAAATGGTCCAACAAATCTCGGTCTCAACTTGCCTTTCTTGCCGAAACGAACAACTCCCTTCCACGGCAAGACTTTTAACATCACCTTGTCCCCCACTTAAAACTCTATCGGCTTCCTTCGCTTATTTGCGTACATCTTCTAACGATCTTGAGCTACTTTTAACCTTTCTCGAATCTGGTTGACCTTATCGGCCGTCACTTGCATAATTTCGACCCCGACTAGCTGTCTTTCTCTCTCTTCATTCCCTCATAAAGGCGTCCTATAATTACGACCGTACAAAGCTTCGAACGGAGTTGCTCGAATACTAGCATGATAACTATTAATGTAGAAATCAGCACAAACGACGCCAACATCACCGTTAGCATCACCGACTGGAATAACAACCACTTCATTTGCCAATTAAGCAAATCGCCCAACTTTGAATTCCATAATCAACCTACCATTACGAGTTTCTTTATCGGTTAACCTTCCGCAGCAAAATCACTTCCATCAGCGTAACATACGTCTAGTGCAAAGGCACTTTCTTTCCGAACCACACGGTACTTCGGGGTTATTCAACTCCCACGCGATAAACGTACATCGCTCATACGTCATTAATCCATCTTCTTACATGGGAGAAAATTTTCGCAATTCCTTACCTTCATAATCCACTAGTTCCAACAGATTGAATCCTATAGGCACACCCTTTAATTCCTCCACCCATCCAACAATTGCCTGGACATATATGCGATGACTCCAAGTTCATCAGATTACTTACGGAGTGACCTTGCCAGCACCAAACTATTCCAAATTGCTTCACACTAAAGGTCAGACTTTCTTGGAACCTTTTCTACGCACTCCAAGCCTGACTCAAAAATCTTTCGCTTCGAGTAGCCATAACACACACTAAAATCTCTTTCTCACACCCTTATTGGGGTATCACATACTCATCAACGGCCAATCTGAAACATACACCACATTTTCGTGTCGCTGATCAAACCCTCTTACTCTCAGATCACTCCTTTTTCCGACATATTATCTTCACTCTCTTCTCGGTGCATTAAACGCTGCTCATCCAACATTACTTACTCCATTCCTAATGATTCCCAACTGTGCCGAAACACATTTACCTTACAATATTTAGTCAACGGATTTCCGCGATCCTTACATGGGGAATTGACCAAGCTCTTCCAAAACTTTACCCACTACTCGAAAGCACCACACCATTCTCGATCTCTAACCAAGATTGTCCAAACTGCTAGAATTCCCTCACTCACCAATACTCTGATACCAAACAAACATCCACGCATCTCCTCCACATGCTTGACACTTATAAATAAATCCCTCACAGACCTTCAGATTACCACAAAATATCGCAACTTAAACATTCGACCTTCCCTCTCATTAATTAACGGAATAAAAAATAAACTTGCTCAAATCACTCTTCGAAGCTCAAGAACCCAAGGTTCCTCCTCTAGGTAGTCACCAAATATCACTCAAACATTATATCCTCATATTAGCAACACCATAACACCAACCCACACCCATATGGGTCAATAATATACATGACTTTGATTAGTTCCCCAGAATTTCTCGAACAAAGATTTCCACCCACGCTCAACCTAATATAGTCCCACCACAACATCTCTCTTCAGATGAGATTTTCACTAACGCCCGCACCCAGGCAATTTACCGCTATTTAACCATCCATAACCCCAATAAAAGAAAGGACAACATTTTACGGCTTTGACTTCTTCGAATCTAGATAGACCACCAGGTCGTAACCATCTGGTTCGCTCAACAAGTCCTCACTTCTTATTGACTCATCGCACTCCAACTTAATCACGCTCGAGATACACCGAAGACACAAGGCTCATCTGATTTGTAGACAAATAATCAAACCTCTTCCGAACTCCACTCGACGCTGATGACTTTCCATTTGAGTTTCACAACGCTACTTACCAACATACAGGTATGAGAAGTATCTTGACAACTTCGAATTTCTCCCAGGCGTGACTACCCGTCGACAGTTGCAATTCAAGCTACCGAACGAGAGACTAGGTTACCTCCGCCCGAACCTTTCTATCGACAATTCCCGAGGCCCTCGATATTCGCCGCTCTTTCCCAAAGGAAGCATAAGTCAAGATTCAACCATCCACGATTCGAACGACACACCTACACTCTCCAAACCCCTTTCTCATTCTAAGTTGCAACTTTTCTTCTAACCTAGAGAGTTCATAGCCTTCATGCATAACAACACCATTCGTTTAAAACTTTCGACGTGATTGAAAATTTAGCAAGTACATCAATGCGTCATAAACTAACACGTACACGACACTACTCCAGCATAACCGGACCATAATGCACAACAATCTCAATGATTGTTCTCACTCGACCCCACGCTGAAATGGACCTCGTCCATCTAAAATCGATGTTCTGCTCAATGAAAATATTTGCAAAGGAATTTTACTCAATCAATTCTTGAATTTATGATAAAAATTATTTATACTGAACGAGTCAGCCGATCTCCACCCTTGCTGGCATGACAAATATCTAGCATTTTTCAAAACTAATGCCTCGCAAAGCGTATACATGCCAAAAATATCTAGTATAAAAGACACCATCACTTTGATAAAAGCATAATGCATGAGACTCACTTTACAATGAAGGTTATTCCCTCAAACTAGGTCAACTGTTTGCACTCACCACGATTAACACAGACTCCCTCCTTCCAACCAACCATTCAGGATTCTCCCATTTGCCACCGCTTCCGGCTTCAACGCTTCTCTACCTCCTTCCATGTCCTACTACTCGATACCACTTCGTAAAAAAATTCGCAGTTCTTACGTCCTTACTTTGCCTCAAGCAAACTTACCAACAATAGCTCATTTCTTTCCGGTCCTCGCTCCACTTTATCAGTCAACACATATATTGTCTCTCAAACATCCTTCAAATATCTATAGATTCAACCACAAGGGTGTGGCGTGGTGGTAAGAGCCTGGGGACTTCATAGCGGTTGCCTGGGTTCGAGCCTCACATGCAGCATTTGTGACAAATATTGGCACGGGTGTTATCTTTGTGGCCACGGGATGAATGCCCGTGGGCCAAAGGCTTGTTTTCCGGAGATTAGTCTGAGCCCAAAGTGGTATGGGATACTCCTTCCAAAAAAAAATATATATCTATAGATTCAAAAACTCCATTTCTATCCTTAAACTCCTGGGTTAACACTCTTAGATTCACACTGATCAACATAACAAACTACCAAGCCGGAGACACCCTTGGAGTGCAGAGCTCCCTTCCAATCGACATTCTTTTCTTTATGGACCCAAAAGGTCCTTCCTAAAATGAATCTTCTACCTTCCACACAGTAACCACCTTCCGCACCAATGTTTCCCGACATGCTTGCTTGTCCAACTACTCTTTTACTACCGCAACTAAAGGTTTGCAGATCAAACGTCTTCGCCTTCACCCAACTGATCTTATCAACCACAACTCGTCTCCAACCTCTCCTTACTCCATAATATTAATCAATCCAGCTATTAATCCTCAGCCACCCTTCCATACTGATTAAATAGGACTCAATTCCGCTACACGATACTTGAGCTGAAGTCCTGAAGATCTCTAATGTTCGACGTAATCCACTACCAAAATGGTTATCCACCGAAACTAGGAGCTTACCCCTAACGATTTATCTTCTCTCTTGAACCCAAGGAATTCTTCCTCAAGTTGAAATATCTACATCTCGCACGATAAACATCCCAATCGGTACTAACCTTACAACCAAAAACGAACTCCCACCACACGCTAAACTAACACTATCAATTTATAGATAGAAGTCTCTACCCTGAACCATACTCAACAATAGCAATCGAGTATGCCCATGCACCTGTAAATTCATAATGGCATTGGCCAGATGCAATTCTGAATTTACCTTACATGAGAGTACTCACTATTGTTATCATGCCTCACGATGATCAAGGTCTTTCTTAAAGGCTTCCTAAATCTCAGTTGTGTCCCCAACTCCACAGTTTAAGTTTAGGCCCATACAGTCACCTAAATACCTTAAAATATGGCTCTGATACCAATTGTAACGGCCCACTTCACAATACAAGAGACAAAACCAACTTTATTAAATAATAATGCCAAGCGGCCTAAAAGAACATCTAAAATACAAGATTTGCGGAAAGACAACCTAGTACACAACTGAGAATACATTGACAAGAATCTACAATGGAGGTCCTTCAATTCAGCTCCAGCTCGCATCTTCTCTTAAAACTTATCTGTTGGGAACTGAAGAATTCATCAAGTATGGTTAATACTGCTGGTTCAAAGTTACTACTGCTAGAAGACTTAAAGGTTAATACTGCCGAGTGTTACTACTGCTAGTACTATTAATACTGCTAGTTATAGTTAGTGCTGCTTAAACAAAGTTAGTACTGCTTAGCTAGTTAGTACTGCTAGTAGTTAGTGCTGCTTAGTAGTTAATGCTGCTAGAAGAAGTTAATGCTGCTGATCATGGTTAGTGCTGCTAAAGAGATTCGAATGGAAAGAATGACAGCTGGATAATCTGAAGATTATGGAAGCGTATAGATATACATGGAAAATATACTGAAGATATTTTATTTATTGTAATTATCTTTGTATTCAGTATATATATTGTATAGTTTAGAATAATGAGTAAACTTTAGTTTTATATACTTTTAGAGAGAAAATCAACCTCAAGGCATAGATCCTAATTCTAGAGAAGTAGAATTCGTATTGGTGAGCCTGTTCATCAATATTGAGGTTGAGTGAGTAATCTTGTAACTTCAAAGCATTCAATACAAGTTTACAGTTTGTTGATTATATTCTGTTTTGGTTTTCTGTTTCATTAAATATCAAAGTGTTATTCCGCAAACTTCTTTGATATTGTTTCTGAGAATTAATTCTTGTTGAGAATTCGATCCTGACAAGTGGTATCAGAGCCTAACTATCTCAGAAACAGTTACTCATCATGGAAAATCTTACAGAATCAAGCAGTACTTTGGTTTCTAAGGTTCCAATGCTCAAACCAAGTGAGTTTGACATGTGGAAGATCAGAATCAGACAATATATTCTTCTCACTAACTACTCAATGTGGGATATCATTGAGAATGGTCCTTCTGAAGCTGGAAGGATAGGACCAGATGGGAAAAGACCTCCACCAAAGACAGATGGTGAGAGGAAGATCAGACAGACAGAGATGAAGGCCTTGAGCACTCTGCTCTTGGCCATTCCCAATGAATATCAGCATCAATTTTGCAACTGCACTGATGCTCAGATTCTCTGGAATGCTCTAGAGAAAAGATTTGCTGGAACTAAGAGCATCAAAAGAAATCAAAGAGATGTTCTAAAGCAGCAGTATGAGAACTTCACTTCCACAAAGAATGAGTCTATGACTCAAACTTTTGATAGGTTCAATAAACTCATTGGTGAACTGGCTACTGTAGGTGTGAAGATGGAACAAGATGATATCAACAGAAAGTTCCTCAGATCTCTTGGGGATGAATGGACTATGTACACTGTCTCATATAGACAGAGTGACAATCTGGAAGAGAAAGAACTTGATGATCTATACAATGATCTAAGAGTTTTTGAAACTGAGGTAGAAACCAAGAAGAAGCCCTCTGGTTATATTCACAATGCTGCACTTCTTTCAGCATCCACTGATACTACTGCCAACCCTGAAGCAGTTAGTACTGCCAGTGGAGTAAGTTCAGAAAAAGGCACTGAAACTATCTTTGAAGTCTTTTTGTCCAGTCATAGCAACAATTCTTTGATTAATGATGATCTGGATCAAATTCACCCTGATGATTTGGAGGAGATGGATATTAAATGGCAGATGGCCATGTTATCCATGAGGGTGAAGAAGTTCATTAAAAGAACTGGAAGAAATAACTTCTCTCAAAGAAGAGAAGATGGAGCTGGTTTTGACAAAACCAAGGTGGAATGTTTTAAGTGTCACAAGAAAGGACACTTTGCTAGAGAATGCAGGAGTGCTGTTCCAAACAACAACCACCAACAAGCTCAGAATGGAGGATACAATCTGAACAAGAATCCTGCTCAAGCCCTTGTTTCTCAACAAGGAATGGGATTCGATTGGAGTGATCAAGCAGAGGAAGCCATTCAGAACCAAGCTCTTATGGCAGAAGTGTCTGATCTCCCCACTGAGGTAAGCTCTAATCTTTGCACTAAATCTTGCATTGACACTGTTACAAGATACAGGGATCACAATCAAAGTATGTGTGATGACCTCAAAAGATTAGAAAAGGACATAAGAGATTATGTGTTGATAGTAGAGAGATTTGAAGAGCAAATCAAAGGCTTTCAAGCTAATGAACTTCAACACTCTTATGACACAAACTATTGGAAGTGGGAAAAGAATGAGTTAGAAACCAAACTGTCTAAGTCCCTAGAAGAGAATGATAGACTGAAAGAGGAACTGTCAAAAGTTAAGCTTGACATAGACAAGTTTTCTTATGCTTCAAAAGCAATGGACTCTCTTCTAAAGGCTCAGATACATGATAAGATGAAGCCTGGTATTGGATACAACAATACACCCCCTCCGTACAATAACAACTATATTTCTCCTACATCAGATTTGTTAGAAACTAAAGAGAAAAAGGACTTGTCTGAAGAAGCTTTTAAGATAGATCCTTTGGATGAGGTAGTAGTTAAGGATTTGACTGAGAAAGGAGCCAGTGAGAACAGGGATAATAATGTGAGTAAAAAGATACCATTAGAAAACAATATTATCACCAATGAGGGATGTGAGAAAATCTGGGTCAAGTCCAAGGAGATAGAGAAGACTAAAGGAAATGATAACAAGGTCCATTACAAACAAACCACAGTTGTGAATCCTGGATCTTGTAAACAGTGTGATTGCAATAAAGCCAAGAGCCTAAATTCTGGTTTAAAAAGAGGAAATCAAAGAAACTGGAATAATCAATGGGCTCAGAAACAAGGAGTTGATCTGAATAAAATCAATAGACCAAAACCTTGTTTTATATGTGGCAAGTTGAATCATTTGGCTAAGTATTGTTACTTTAACCCTATTAACCAACAGATGAACTTTCAAAGATTTGTGCAAAAATCTGTAGGTTATAGAAAGGCTGGAAAGGTACATGTGATAAAGAAATCTATTGAAAGTAAAGGCACTTTAAAGAAAAAGATTTTAAAAGAAAGTATCAAAATGTGGGTGCCTAGAAGTACTAACAGTGTTAGTACTGCTAACAATATTAGTACTGCTAACACAGTTACTACTGCTAACAGTGTTAGTACTGCTGAAAATATTAATGCTGCTAATACTGTTAATACCTCTTCAAAGGTTAATACTGCCAACACAGTTACTGCTGCTAACACAGTTACTACTTCTAACAAGGTTAGTACTGCTAAGCATGCAAGTGCTGCCAAGGCAGTTAGTACTTCTAAAACTAGTACTGATTCTAGCAAACATAGTTCCAAGCCTATTATTGTAACAAAGTACTCCAAGAATGAGGAGTTAAAGTTCAAAAATCTTGTCAAGAAAGAATGCAAGTATTTTGATGAGAAAGGGGTACCCAAGACCACTTTGGCTTGGGTTCCTAATTCATACTAATTGATTTATCTAATGTGCAGGGCAACCAACAGCTCAAGGGAAAGAGCATTTGGCATGTTGATAGTGGTTGCTCTAGGCATATGACAGGCAACATGTCATGCCTTCAGGATTTCAAGCATATCAATGGAGGACATGTTGCATTTGGAGATAATCTTACTGGTGGTAAGATAAGTGGAAAAGGTAATGTCACCAAAGGTAAGATGACATTTGAGGATGTCTACTATGTTGATCAATTAAAGTACAACCTGTTAAGTGTATCACAGGTTTGTGACAAACAACATAGTATATTATTTACAAATACTGAGTGTATGATCCTTGCTCCAGGGTTCAAGGTAGTTGATGAAAGCATGATACTACTTAGAACTCCAAGGAAGGACAATGTTTACTGTCTAGATATGGACAATGTTGATAGTGATTCATCTCTAAATTGTCTTGTTTCAAAAGCTTCTGTAGATGAATCCTCTCTTTGGCACAGAAGGATGTGTCACATGAATTTCAAGACTATGAACAAACTTGTTAAAAACAACCTTGTAAGAGGTTTACCTTCAAAAGTCTTTTCATGTGATGATCATTGTGTTGCTTGTCTTAAAGGCAAACAACACAAAACTTCTCATAAGACCAAAGAGTTAAATTCTGTTTCTTCTTGTCTCCAGTTACTGCATATGGATCTGTTTGGTCCTACAAATGTTATGAGTATAGGCAAGAAATCTTACTGCTTGGTTATTGTTGATGATTACTCCAGATTTACTTGGGTATATTTTCTAAGGACTAAGGATGAAACAAGTGGTCTTATCAAATCCTTTATTCTAAGAATTGAAAACCAAACTAATCAAAGAGTAAAAGTCATTAGATCAGATAATGGAACTGAGTTTAAAAATCATGATCTAAACACCTTTTGTGAAGAAAAAGGTATTGAGAGGCAATATAGTGCTCCTAGGACTCCTCAACAGAATGGTGTTGCTGAAAGGAGGAATAGAACACTAATAGAGGCTGCTAGATCTCTGTTGGCTGATTCCAAATTGCCAATTACCTTCTGGGCTGAAGCAGTTAATACTGCTTGTTATGTCCAAAACAGAGTTCTAGTGGTCAAACAAAAGAACAAGACCCCATATGAGCTTTTAAATAAAAGAAAACCTTTTATTGGTTTCTTCAAACCTTTTGGGTGTCCTTGTACAATTCTAAATACCAAATCTCACTTAGGTAAGTTTGATAACAAAGCAGATGATGGATTTCTTGTTGGATATTCATCTCAGAGTAAGGCTTACAGAGTTTTTAACTCTTCTTCTAGAATAATTGAAGAAAGTGACAATGTCAAATGCAATGAGAACACACCAAATCCTGTTGGGTCTGGACCTCAGTGGCTATTTGACATTGATTCACTAACTAACTCCTTTGGTTTCAGTAATGAGTATACAGGAACAGGAAGTGGAGGATCAGGGATCACACAAGTTCAAGAAAGTCTATCTAAATCTGTGATTTTTCCCATACCCACAGTAAATTCTGTTGAAGACTGTGAAAAGGAATCATTTACTGGACCAAGCCAGAGTGAAGAAGACACTAGAGATAAGGAGACTCAAGAAAATAATGAAGTGGCATCTGAAAACACTTCAGTTGAATTGCATGAATCTAATCTTGAGGATGGACTGAATGAAGAACCTAGTCATAACACCAGAGTTCAAAAGAATCATCCTCCACAGCTGGTAATAGGAGATATCTCTTCTCCTATGATGACTAGACATCAAAGCAGGCTTCAGGAAATGCAAGATCAACAGCATACAGTGCTTTCTTGTTTTCTATCACAGCTTGAGCCTAAAAAGGCACATGATGCTATGAAAGAATCTAGCTGGATAGAAGCAATGCAAGAGGAACTGCTACAGTTCAAGCTACAAGATGTATGGGATCTGGTAGACCTTCCTAAAGGTCACAGAGTAATTGGCACAAAGTGGATTTTCAGAAACAAGAGAGATGAAAGAGGTATTGTCATAAGGAACAAAGCAAGGCTGGTGGCTCAGGGATATACTCAAGAAGAGGGTATAGATTATGAAGAAGTGTTTGCACCTGTGGCTAGAATAGAAGCAATCAGACTATTCCTAGCCTATGCTTCTTACATGAACTTCAAAGTCTATCAAATGGATGTAAAAAGTGCCTTTCTCTATGGGTCAATTGAAGAAGAAGTATATGTCTGTCAACCACCAGGGTTTGAAAACCCAAGCTATCCAGACAGGGTATACAAATTAAAGAAAGCACTTTATGGACTACATCAAGCCCCAAGAGCATGGTATGACACTCTGTCATCCTATCTCTTGGAAAATGACTTTGAAAGAGGAGTCATTGATAAGACTCTATTTATTAAAAGAAAGAAGAAGGATATTTTGCTGGTCCAAATCTATGTTGATGACATTATCTTTGGATCTACAAGAAACAACATGTGCAAGGAGTTTGAGGATTTAATGCATCAAAGGTTCAAAATGAGTTCCATGGGGGAACTTACTTTCTTCCTTGGACTCCAAGTTCAACAGAAATCAGATGGCATTTTCATATGTCAATCCAAGTATGTGCAGGATATTCTAACCAAGTTTGGTTTCTCAGAATCAAAACCTGCCAGCACACCTATGGAAACACACAAGCAGATCACAGCAGATCTTGAGGGGGAGGATATGGATGTGCATCATTATAGATCCATGATTGGCTCTCTCATGTATCTCACAGCATCAAGGCCAGATATAATGTTTCCAGTCTGTGTATGTGCAAGATTTCAAGTTAGGCCAAAGCAATCTCACTTTCAAGCTGTTAAGAGGATATTCAGATATCTCAAAGGGCAACCCAGATTGGGACTTTGGTATCCTCATAACTCACCTTTTGACCTAATAGCATACTCAGACAGTGATCTAGGTGGGGCAAACTTGGACAGAAAATCTACTTCTGGAGGATGTCAGTTTATGGGTGCTAGACTAGTCTCATGGCAGTGCAAGAAACAAACCACAGTATCCACATCTACAACAGAGGCAGAGTACATAGCAGCTGCAAGTTGCTGTTCTCAAGTCTTATGGATTCAGAATCAAATGTTGGATTATGGGGTAACCTTTCTACACACTCCAATCTTTATTGACAACAGCAGTGCTATTAGCATTGTGAATAATCCAGTCAAGCACTCAAAAACAAAGCACATTGAGATCAGGTATCACTTTATAAGAGATTGTAATGAAAAGAAACTTATTCAAGTTGTCAAAGTTCACACTGATAATCAGTTTGCTGATTTATTCACTAAAGCTTTTGATGTGGGTAGATTCACTTTCTTGGTAACAAGTGTGGGAATGATCAACTCTGAATAATCCCCTTCTCAAAAAGTGGTTTTATATCTGTATATTATTCTTGGAGTTACTAATCTTCTGTTTCAGGATATGCATAGCAGTACTCAGTGTTTAGCAGGTTTAAAAGGAGTATTTCAGTTAATACTGCTAGTGGTTAATACTGCTTTCAGTTAATACTGCTACTTAGTTAATACTGCTCGTAGTTAATACTGCTAGTTAGTTAATACTGCTAGTGGTTAATACTGCTTTCAGTTAATACTGCTAGTGGTTAATACTGCTTTCAGTTAATACTGCTAGTGGTTAATACTGCTTTCAGTTAATACTGCTTGTAGTTAATACTGCTTTCAGTTAATACTGCTAGTAGTTAATACTGCTAGTGGTTAATACTGCTCGTAGTTAATACTGCTAGTTAGTTAATACTGCTAGTAGTTAATACTGCTCTAGGTTAATACTGCTTATGTTCCGAATACTATAAATAATCTTTGCCCGCCTAAAAGTTCATAACGACTCTTTGCATACTGTTCTCTTGCGCTCAAAACCTTTTCTCTCTCAAGTTCGAAGTTTTCAGGCAAGCTTTTCACTAAGATCAATGGCATCCATGACTTTTATCGACGAGCACAACGAGATTGCAATGCTACAAAAGCCAAAGCAAGCTGCAGGATTTCATCAGATTGTGGATTTCCTCAAGTCAAGCCAAATTGCTCATGCTCTTATTGTATCACCTACAATCTACATCGAGCATCAAAGGCAGTTCTGGGCTAATGCAACCATTGTTGTTGAGAATGGTGTGCAGATGATCAAGACAAGAATCTGTGATCAATCACTCACGGTTACTGAAGAGGTTATTCGCATCAGTCTACGTATAGACGATGCCTCTGGTATAACCTCTATCCCAAATGATGAACTGTTTTCAAATCTTACAAAAATGGGGCATGGAGGCCCATTGGGAGTTTTCAAATTCTCTAAAGCAAAATTTTCACCCCAATGGCGTTTCTTTGTCCATACTCTTATGCACTGTATCTCCAAAAAGACTACTGGATGGAGTGAGTTCAGCAGCACTATTGCTTATGCTTTGGTGTGCTTGGCCACTGCCAGAAAGTATAATTTTTCTAAAATGATTTTCAGTGATCTTGTCTCAAACATGGGAAACAAAAAGAGCTTCTTTATGTATCCCAGGTTTGTTCAAGAAGTCATTACTCATGAATTGACGGATATACCTCAACCTGTTGGGGTATATGTACCTAAACCCCCCAAAGGCAAGGTTTTCTCAAATATGAGAAGATCTGCTGGGGACTCTGAAGGAGTTGACACCCCATTGTTCTCTACAATGATGGTGGTGTCCCAAATCAATGAAGGTATGGCAGCAGGGTCAAGGCCCCCATTAGACCAACCCACTGCTAGCCAAGCCCAACCTTCCCTCTCAAAATCAATTCCCCAGTCCCTTCTTGAAAAACCAACCTCTCCTATCACCCAAACTTACAAGAGAAAACAGGTAAAGAAGGCTCCTTCCCTTCTTGTACCATTACCCTCTCAGCCTTTAAGCCCTCTAAGGGAGAATTCTCCCCTAGAGAATATCCAAAGGGAAACCACAAGGGTGTCTCCCAACCCAAAGGAGGTGCTCTCTGAGGAGGAGGTAGAGCATATGGGTGATGAGGCTGCCACTACTCCTGCTAGTACAGAGGAGGAAAGTGGTAACATCAATAAGACCTCCCCCATGGCAACTTTGAATGAGCAATCATTTGAAGGTCCCTGGTGCCAAGAAACCACAGGGGTGGATAGTGCTTCTGCAAGGCAGAAGACTTCCACTAATAAAAGATCCAATGATCCTTCAAAGGAGGGTAACACTTCTGAAAAGGGTGAGGACAGATATACGTACTATGAATTGATGGAAACAATGGGGAACATCAATCAAGATGTTCTCAAACAAGGCAAAGAAATTGAAAAAATGAAGCTAGTCATTCTGTCACAACAAGAACAGCTTGCTAAGCTGAAGAAGATGGTGATTAGTATGGTACAAAGGAAGAAGAGAAAGCAATTCCAACTCAGGAGAAGGAAATTTGAGAATGATGCTCCCAAAAAGGGGGAGATCAACATGGAAGAAGCCACAAGAGAGGGGAAGCTTAATGTTGAGGGGGAGCAGGAAGCAGAAACAAAAAGAGATTCAGTACCAAAAGAATCAAAAGAAGCAGCAAAAACTGTGAAAGAAGTTTTGACAGATCTTGAGATTGCAGAAACCTTACTAAAAGCCAAGAATGATACTCCCAAGGTCACTTCAAAGACCAAAGGAGTAATCATCAAAGAACAAGGTGAAGTGATCAAGAAAGATAATAGCAAGAAGGCAATGAACAAAGACAAAGGAAAAGCAAAAATGGTGGAATCTGATCAACCAATCAAAAAGCAAAGGTTGGTTGAATCAGATGAAGCCCTAGCTAAAAAGATGCAGGAGGATTTTGAAAAAGAAGGAAGAGTTCAGATGGAAAAGGACAGGGAAATGGCAAAAGCTCTAGCTGCTGAACTGAATGAAGCTTATCAACAGAGTATGGCAACTGAAATTGCACAGAAGAAAGCTGCAAGTATGAAGAAATCAGTGGTAAAAACAGTTGCAAAGAAGAGAAAACCCTCAAAGACATTCCTAGGTACCCAAGAGAGGAACAAGATGATTATATTTCTCAAAGGTGTTGTAGGAGTCAAAAAGGAGATGTTCTCCAAAATTTCTTTTGAGAAGATCAAAGAGCTCTATGATTCAGAGATGTTAAAGCTACAGGGAAATGAAACTGCTAGGGTGGAGATGGAGAAGAGGATAAAAGAAAGTAATGACTTTGATTGTCAAAAGCCATTTCCAGATGAGCAAGAAACACCTCCTAAGAAAGAGTCCACTCTGGGAGAAAGTCTAAGGACTTTAAAGAGAACAAAGATGATGGCAAGAAGAAAGCCAATCAAGAAGCCTAGAGTATCTGAAGAAGAGGCTGAGAAGGTAGCTGAAGAAGAAGGGGCACCTGAGTCATCTAAACAGACAGAGCCAACTAACACTGATGATGTAAATTTGTATATGGTAGTGATGGACAAAGTGCCTGAACCAATTTCAGCAGAACCTGTAGGAGTTAAGCCTCCTGAGGTTATTCTCTGGGATACATTGACAGTGGATGGAAAGGAATACATAAGGCTGAAAAGAAAGGATGAAAAGTATGAAGTGTTCAACACATGGGCAAAAATTGTCAGAACATGTTCTAGATCAGACCTTGAAGAGATGTTTGAGATAGGAATGAAGTTGTATGCAGATATTCTAAAGGCTCCAGGAATTTCAATTACAAAACTGGTAATGGAGTATCTGTGTATGATGTTCAAACCTGAAGAAGTAGAGCACTTGATCAAGGATGTCTTCAAATCAATAAACAGTTGGACTCTATATGAAATTAGTGGAGTATATACAGTGACTTTGGATTTAAATCACACTGAATACTTTCTAGTGGATAGAGTGTATAATCATAGCAGATTGAAGCTACATGCCATGCTGAAGAAAAAGTTAAGGTGTGTTCCAGATTCAGAAATGGCTAAATACTTGATTCAAAGAACCATCAATCAGAGTTTGGGATTGGATGCAAACACTGGAATTTAGGCCATGATAGAGTTTTGGGAGCATCTTGAAGATTAATTCTGAAGAACTTGACTTCTCTTCCTAAAAGTCAAGTTAGGGGGAGATTGTTGGGAACTGAAGAATTCATCAAGTATGGTTAATACTGCTGGTTCAAAGTTACTACTGCTAGAAGACTTAAAGGTTAATACTGCTGAGTGTTACTACTGCTAGTACTATTAATACTGCTAGTTATAGTTAGTGCTGCTTGAACAAAGTTAGTACTGCTTAGCTAGTTAGTACTGCTAGTAGTTAGTGCTGCTTAGTAGTTAATGCTGCTAGAAGAAGTTAATGCTGCTGATCATGGTTAGTGCTGCTAAAGAGATTCGGATGGAAAGAATGACAGCTGGATAATCTGAAGATTATGGAAGCGTATAGATATACATGGAAAATATACTGAAGATATTTTATTTATTGTAATTATCTTTGTATTCAGTATATATATTGTATAGTTTAGAATAATGAGTAAACTTTAGTTTTATATACTTTTAGAGAGAAAATCAACCTCAAGGCATAGATCCTAATTCTAGAGAAGTAGAATTCGTATTGGTGAGCCTGTTCATCAATATTGAGGTTGAGTGAGTAATCTTGTAACTTCAAAACATTCAATACAAGTTTACAGTTTGTTGATTATATTCTGTTTTGGTTTTCTGTTTCATTAAATATCAAAGTGTTATTCCGCAAACTTCTTTGATATTGTTTCTGAGAATTAATTCTTGTTGAGAATTCGATCCTGACATTATCCGCTCCTCCTACTGCCACTCTTTACCTGAAAAGGGTTTTAGATTTGAAAAGAGCGAGGGTTAGACCGAAAGGTCTAGTGAGTCCCCTCTTACAACAGTTTTTAACTCAACAAACATTCAAGGATTTATCATAAAATAAACCATTTTCAGCTTCAAGGAAAACCTTTAACTTTCAGCAAACTTCTCCGCTCACACTATCGCCAACCTAAGGTGACAGCGTGTCTGTGACTCACACTGCCTTTGTTGGGACACACCCCCAACGGCATAAATGGAACAAACCCCCCGGTATGAGCACAGACGGGCCACACCTCCCCCGACTTTGAGCCTACACACTTAGGACCATGTATGCATACATTTCCACTTTGACAACAATAATAAAATCATCTTTAACATTTAAATAAATCTTGCAAGTAAGTATTAAGTCAACATCATTTCAAACCTTGCATATAATTTCATATACATAAAACATAATTTAATCGTCATAAGAGACTTTAGTTCAGAAAATTCACCTGATGTCCCTTGATTAAGTCTTTACGCCTACTTGAACAAAACCTATAAGAAAACCATTGACCGGTAAACTTCCGCTATCTTCTAATTAATACGGAACCGACCTTAACATACTATAAATCCCGAAGGGTTGGAAAGATTAATGACCGCTAACCTCGGCTCTTAGGGTAATTAATACTAAGCTTGCCTCAATGGCCAACGAATAATCCATAATAAATTCGTTCCATTACAATTAATATCGGTCCACTCCCTTCAGGGTCAGGGTCAGGGGCCAAACCCACATCGCCCGGGGTGTTAGTCCTTCGACCGGGGCGTGACCGAGGTTGGTCTCCCGGTGCCCTGCTCCTCGACCGGGGCCTGACCATGGTCGCCCGGTACCATATGCCTCAACTGGTGCCTACTTCTTGACCGGTGTCAACCTCTCGACCGAGGCAACCCCCGGTATCGACCGAGGCCATCCTAACCCGGGGTCGCCCTGCACTTCGGTGCCCGGGGTCACCCGGTCCCCCAACTCGGGGTTTAGGCGAACAACCACAACGACGATTTTCGAACGAAAACGCACAGACCCTCTTCCAATCGATCCTTGGAACCCAACTTTTCTCCCTAAATCGATTACCACACAAAAGCTAAATTAAAAGAATCTCAACCCAATCATTCACATAAGCCAGATTAACAACAAAACCCCAACCCCCAATCAACAGAATAGACAACCAAACCCAACTCAGAACTAATACTACATTATCTAACAAAGATATTGATGAGAGGGAGGTTTACCTTAATGAAGAATCAAAGGAACTTGAATTTCTCAACCAAGACGTCCCCTCCCTCGCTTCGATCGCCAAAATCGCCCTAGCTTTTCCTTCTCTTTCTCAGCCACCGAGTGATACCAAGAATGAGGTCATTAGGGTTAAAATCCCTTTTTATTCCAATGTTACATCTTACCCCCTTTCATCTTTGAGTCTTGACCAACTCACACCCAACTTTTAAAATATACAAATTTAAACCCGGTTATTACACAAGTTATATGTTTGAATTTCTAAAGTTATATGTTTCTAAAGTTATATGTTTGAATTCATAACTAACTGATAAACATAATCAAAACAGGATAAACATCTCAATTTAAATATAAATAATTTAAAATATATAAGATAATCATTGAATTCTAACAAAATACTTAATTTTTTTATATAAAAACATTATATTATTAAGCCTAAATTAAACAAATTTATAAAAAAATCATTATCAATCTCTCAAAACCATTCAAAAGCGTACTGTAAATCGATAAAAAAAAACAAAAAGTAAAAGAAAACATTAAAATCGTGATGTATCTCGCTACATTGCGCGAATACGCTTTTAGTAATTAGTAATTAACTAATATTAATTTATAATTAATAATTAAAGATTTAAACAATGATATTTAATTATTAATATTAATTCATAATTAAAAAGTAATATTAATTAATAATTAATTTTAATTACTAACAATTAATACTAATAAGTGGTGTAATTGAAAGAGTGGTAGAAAACTCCCCTATCTCATTGAAATACTATTCCAAATAGGGTTTTAATAAGATGGTTTATGACCATTTAAACAAGATTTTTTTTTTGAAATATTCAAACAAGATTTTTTAAAAATTTCAAAACATAAACTAGTTTATGATTTTCAAGCAATTTCTATGTCTTTGTTCTTTATTCAAAAATATATAATAAAAAAAATTGTTAAGGATGCTCTAACTATGTTAACAAAAAAGTTAACTTAATTTGTTATATAGTTACATATAGGCCACAAGCATTTTGCAACTCAGTAAAATGTTATAACTTTGTGCAACCCTCATCTAAACCATCATTTATCCCATTACATTTGGATTCTCATTGATTCTCTTAATGAATTTACCCAATTTCCTCGAATTTCTGCCGCAAATGTCGATGCACATAATGGTTCATGCGATGTATCGGATGAAGGTGGTAATTTCATGAAACAATATGCATTTAATGAAATACTATGCATTGCAAGTAAGATTATTGCATGAAATCATTAATCATTCAGTGTCTACATAATGATCGGGCTAAAAGAATGGTTTCGACGAAGGTTGCACGAGGTTGTAACCTTTTACTAGGTTGCAAAATATACTACCCCGTTACATATATACATACAAATGAAGAAAAACGAAGAGCATCCACAATGGTGGAACCTTTAAAAACCTCACTTTCCATATTTTATCTTGTCAAATCATCGTCCAAAACCCTAAAACTTCATTTTTCATTTTTTAGTTATAAAATGTAACATTATTTATAGATTATTATATAAATTTATTATACATATATATTATAAAATTTTCAAATACAATTTATTAGTTTTCACTTTTCTATACTAATTTTAATTTTGTTAATATCGAGGACGAGGATTAAAAATTAGAGATTGAACAACATTTGGAAAATTTTGAGGATATTGTGGAATGTAGAAAATTTTTGGAAAACTCGTTGGTCTCAGTGAATGCTGAGGACATGGAGAATTTGGGTGCATTTGAGGACCTTCTTGATTCTCAATATTTTTCTTCCATATTATTTTATTAGAGGTGTGAGGAATGAGTTATATGGTGTCATCTATACGTATATATACAATTTGAAATATTTTTTAAAAATAAAAAATATACTTTGGAATTATTAATATACGGTTTATAAATTAATTTTAATTTATATATAATTCAAAAAATAATCTAAACATAATAGTATAACGAGATAATTAAAAATTAAAATTATTAAAACAGAATACAAAAATTTGTATAAAAATTTAAAAGAGACGAAAAATCAAAACAAAATCAACAAATATAATTTACAATAATTAATTTATATATTTTTATTAATTTTTAACTTATATGTTTTAAGATTTATTAAAATAAAATGATTACAAAATAATAAAAAAGAAATATAGACAAAAACTCGAGTTAACCTAGGCTCATTTTATGACTAGACAAAGATCTCTTTCTCACAATAAATCTATATCTATCTATCTATCTATATATATATATATATTAAAAGAGAAATCAGGTTAGCTGACATGTCCTCACCTAAGAACCAGAAACACAATTTTCTCTTTTTTCCTTCATTGTCCATTCAGCCTTCTTTACCTTGATTTTTAACCTAATTTCTCATTCATTGTTATTCATCTTCACATTTAACATCACTCCCTTCGTCTTCCCCAATTGTAGCTCTTCTCTATCTCCAAATATTTATGCCTAGGGCTGCTTCTTGCCACACCGCCTCCCAGTCACTGGCCTCAATCGCTTCTGCATTTGGGCATCAACAAACGATCTTCCAATTCGCGCTTCCAAATTCAATTAGAGTACAAACATTTAGGCATATCAATTCTGATGGATTTGCAAAGCGATTGGCCCCAGGAGAAGCTTGGAGAGATGCTTGGCCACAAACTACCCTTCCTTTAGATCCATTTTCTGACTGCGTTTGGGAAAACTGCACTTATTGCTGCCGCAATCGGAGTCTCGATTTCGGAACTCCAACCATTGGTGAAATCTAGGGCAAATGGCCTACACTATTTGGGTTTTTCAAACGGTGACGTTGTTTTGATCCTTTTGCCGAATTCAATCTACCATCCTATCGTTTTTTTGGGTGTTCTATATCTTGGTGCTTTTGTAACTCACATGAATCATTTTAGTAGTTTCTCTGAGATAAAAAAAAACGAGCACTTGGTAGTCACGTGAGTGTCGGTTTTACTTTGCATGATAGAGTCAATGAATTAAACTCACCGGGAATTCCATCCATTCAGGTGCCTGAAAACGCCAAATTCGATTCAAACCAAGTTCATTTTGCACCTTTTTACAAGCTTATATTGGGTGATTATGATTTCGCTTGACGTTCAACGGTTAGGTAAGATGACTCTATTCATCAGGCGCTACTGGTGCTAATAAAGGTGTTTTGAGTCATAGAAATTTAATTTGTGGGGTTGAGCTTTTTGTTCGATTTAAAGCTTCAAAATGTTCATATCCCACTGAAGAAAACATATACTTGGTTGTTGTACCCATGTTTCATATCTATGGACTTGCACTTATTCGTTATGGGGATTTTATCACTAGGTACCACGTTTATTTTTATGAGAGTTTAACCCAAATGAGATGATGGATTTTATCGATAGATATGGAGTTACTCATCTTCTAGGAGTGCCACTATTGGTGACATCTTTGACCAAAATGGGAACTGGTGGAAGAATGTAGAGTTTGAAGCAGGTTTCATGCGGAGCTACTCTATTGAGCACCAGAACCATAAAGGAGTTTTTGCAGTCTTTTCCTCAAGTTGATTTCATTCAAGTAATAAAATTACAATTCTATCCTTCCCTTACATGTATACAAGTTTGATGGTTTGTGTCTAGCTGAAGCCAATGAGCCATGGTGCATCTATATCGTTCATCTTCAACAAACATGGTTGCTAACGTGATACGAAATTACAAGTTTATCCTCCCGGGAAGGTTCCTATATATATATATATATATATAAAGGTTTGATGGTTTGTGTCTAGCTAAAGCCAAAAGTAGGAAACTAATTTGGAAATGATTTGTAATTTCTATGAAGCCTTGGTGGATCTAAATCATCCATCTTTAACAAACGTGGTTGCTAACATGATATTACATTATGTTTCTATTCTTAAAAGACGAAACCTCTATGAAGGTAGACCCGACAAAGATCGAGGCGATGATGAGTTGGGAACCGCCCACGAGTCCGACGGAGATCCGAAGTTTCTTGGGGTAGGCGGGCTACTACAGACGGTTCATACAAGATTTCTCCAAGATCGCTTCGCCACTCACCTCCCTCACAAGGAAGAATGTCAAATTCCTTTGGACCGAGACACAAGACCAAGCCTTCCAAACTCTTAAGAGAAAATTATGTGAAGCTCCAATTCTATCCCTACCCGAGGGATCAGACGACTTTATGGTGTATAGCGACGCTTCCAAGATGGGACTCGGGTGTGTGCTAATGCAACGGGGCAAGGTGATAGCTTATGCGTCACGACAACTAAAGGATCATGAAAAGAATTACCTGACTCATGACTTGGAATTGGCGGTGGTGGTCTTTGCATTGAAGTTATGGCGACATTATTTGTACGGGACGAAGTACACTCTATTTACCGATCACAAAAGTCTAAAGTACATTTTCGATCAAAAGGATCTCAACATGCAACAAAGAAGATGGCTCGAGTTATTGAAGGACTATGATTGTAAGCTACTTTACCACCCCGGTAAAGCCAACGTGGTGGCGAATGTTTTGAACCGAAGGAGCCACGAAGGGGGCATCAAACTGACCCTCAAAAGGATTGACATGGTGTCAAGTCTGTTAGAGAACATCAAGTCGAGCCAATCGGAGGCACTTCGAGACGAAAATATCAAGACCGGAGTTATGGTGAAGCAAAGAGATCAGTTAACGGAGGATAGTCGGGGACTCAAACTATTTCAAGCTCGAATCTGGGTGCCGAATCTTGGTGGAAACCGTGAACTACTCCTTTAGGAAGCAGACAAATCCAAGTATTCTATACATCCCGGTAGCACAAAAATGTATAAATATTTGAAGTTGAATTATTGGTGGCCAGTGATGAAACTGGACGTGGCCAACTACGTTGAGAGGTGTGTCACGTGCCTTCAAGTCAAGCCTGAACATCAAAGACCATACGGAAGTTTGCAACCATTGTCCATTCCCGAGTGGAAGTGGGATAACGTCACCATGGATTTTGTGACAAAACTACCCAAGACCTTGTGAGGCCATGATACTATTTGGGTTATCGTAGATTTCCTAACCAAGAGCGTGAATTTCCTTGCAATGTGGGAGACCTTGCCAAAGGAGAAATTGGCCAAGCTTTATATCGATGAGGTGGTGTCGAGGCATGGGGTGCCACAATCGACTGTGTCCGATAGAGACAGTCGGTTTACATCCAATTTTTGGGCCAACTTTAGAAAGAGTTGGGCACAAGAGTCAATCTGAGCACGACTTATCATCCTCGAACAGACGGTCAAAGCGAGAGGACAATTCAGACGCTCGAAGACATGCTAAGGTCATGTGTTATCGACTTTGGAGGAAATTGGGATTCACATCTACCTTTGGTAGAATTTGCTTACAATAACAACCACCATTCTAGTATCGGAATGGAACCATTTGAGGCCTTGCATGGCCGGAAGTGCAGAACCCCAGTTTGTTGGCTTGAAGCAGGCGAAAAGAAATTCGCCGGACCATAAATAGTTCAAGAGACGGCGGACAAAGTGAAGGAAATCCGGGAAAGGTTGAGAGCAGCTCAAGACCGACAGAAGAGTTATGAGGACAAGAAAAGGAGACCTATTGAGTTTCAAGTAGGAGATTGTGTTATGTTGAAAGTAGGAATTATTCGATTCGGGAAATAATGAAAGCTTAGTCCTGGTTTCCTTGGACTTTTCGACATCTTAGAAAAGGTCGGACTACAAGCTTAGCCGTTGGACTTACCATCGGAAATGAATGGAATACACCCCATTTTCCATGTGTGTTACCTTCGGAGGTGTCTAGTCGAGGAGGAAAGTGTAATTCCCTTAACGGAAATTCGAGTTGATAATGAGAACCGATGCATTGAAAAACCAGGGGCAATATTGGAGTCAAAAACGAAGAAATTACGACATAAGGACGTGGTCATGGTCAAAGTTCAATGGAAGCACCATCGCGGTGCTAACATCACGTGGGAATCCGAAGAGGACATGAAGAAGCGATATCCTCAATTGTTTAGCCTAGAATGAGATTTCGGGGGCGAAATCCAAATTAGGTGGTGAGGATTGTAACATTCGGAATTTTGAGTAAGCATCAAGACTTCCTAAACTTCTCATTTTACGTGCTAATATGTGTAGGATGTATCTGTTTATGGCCACACGTGTTCTAAGATTTTTGGTGTTGAACTCGTTGAGTTAAACATGTAGGATTGAGTCCAGAACGGGGGGTCAAGCTGGGTCGACGACAATGTTGGCGACAATGACCCCGTGTCAAAGTCGCTCGGCAAATTCGCGGGAGGGAGAACCAGGCTATGGTACCTCCCGGGAAAGAATGACTAGTGATAATTCCTGGGGCACACTCGCTGGTCATAATCACCGGGAGTGCACCGAATGGGGTGGTAGCTCGGCGACAATGACCTAGCGACAATGCCAAAGGCAAGGTCGCCGGGCATTTTCGCATTCGGGGCCTGGCCGATTTAAAAACCCCTCAAGTCGATTTCAATCCTCACTTTTCCAACAAAATCTGTTAGGGATCGATCCTAGAGCTATGAGAGGCGATTTTCTTCTACTTTCCACCATCCTCTTCATTGATTACACTAAGATCTTGGTGGGTGCCATTATTAAACATCAAGACCTACCTAGAGAGCATTAAAGACTTGCATTCAAGCTTAGAAGCTTCCTCTTCCCCAACAACATCTAGGGTTTGATACTTTTCTATGTTTTTAACCAAAAACGTAGATTGTGAGTTCTTAAACCTTGTTAAACTAGATACACATCATCTTATGTTTCTTAATGTCATCATTGCATCCTTACATGATATATATCTTGACTTCTTGTGGGGTTCATTATGTGTGGGTTCAAGAACTCATATTCTTCATGGATGAGGGTTCCTAAAATGTTCATTTGGAACCCTTTAGCCTTAAATAAATTAGAAACATACTTGTATGGTTTGTCTTTGAATAATGGCCTATGTGGGTGGTTTGACCTAATTTTGGGTAAGTGGGGCATTTGACAACTATATGATGATAAGTTGCTTTATTATTTTCTTGATGAATAATGTACCATGGAAATGGGGTGATTTACTACTTGTGTACACATGAAGTGAAGATATGGCTATCTTGATGATAATAAATACATATGAGCCTTATATAGAGACTGTACATGATGTGTGGATTATATGGTCTAATAATGTACCCATGGTTGGTATTGTGAACATTCATGTGAATTACGTGCCTTGAGGCCTATTAACGATATTGTTGGACGAACCAAGTCGGTAGACACTAGGAGGATATAGTATTGGGTGCCACCGTAAAGGTATGCACCTAGACCTCCACCATTCGAGGTAATGCCATGGTTATAGTCCTCGGGTGTGTCGGGCCTTTCGGATGTCACTCATGGTAGTTGGCATCAAGGTGTATCGACTCTTTGGGTGGAACTTGATTGGTGCTATGGGTCTCCCCCATTGACTCCGCATATGAGAATCCCCTTGATAATTATTATTCATCATATTTCAATTTGATAGTATATTATTGTTTGAACAAACTCACTGGCTTTTTGGCTTAACACTTGTTTGGTGTCGATGTGTATCTCAGGATCTAGTGGCGCCACATCTAAGCAGGTTTAGGCGGACTTGGTGTGAGCTTGGGGAAAAGTGCATTTGGGTGCATTTTTTAGAAGATTTTATTGGGTCAATAGGTGACACCCTTTTTGTAGTCTTATTTCTGTTGTAGAGAATAGATTAGATGGTTGTCGTTTATTTCCGTTAAATTACAAACTGTAATTAAACAGGAATTTTTACATCCCCCTTTTTGGGAGGCTCATTGCTTTGGAAATTTTCATATACCACATGTCCGTTTTTCTAGAAATTTTGTTATCCCTATCTTTGGGGTGTTACAACATCCAACCCATTGCCCTCATTTGATTTTGCGAAACCCTTTCTTAAAAAGAGCACAAAATCATCGGAAACGGTTATTAGATCAGTGTCATTGTTAGCATGCTCCTCCAAAATGTGGGTTTTGATTAAGAGGTTTGGGTTTTTTTAAGGTTTTGATTTTGTGAGTTTTGATTAAGAGGTTTGGGTTCTTTTTAAGGTTTTGATTTTGTGGGTTTTGATGTTCTTGATTTTGTTTTTTTATATTTGGTGATGTTGATTTTGTTTTTTTATGTTTGGCATCATGATATTCTTCATGTTTTTTTATTTGGGTGGTGGTTGATGGTGTCATAGAAAATGTTTGGTGGTTGTGGTGGTAAAGGAGACGATCACAGAGCACATAGAGGTTTTTTTTGTGGTGGTATTATGAACCTCTTGCAAACCTGAAAGCATAAAAAGAATTTAAAAGAAGTTGAAGCTTTTGAGTTTGAGGTAGTGTTTTGAAGTTTGTAGCGAAGGCAATAATGGAGGGGAGAAGGAGGGGATATTGTCTAGTCGATGGTTGACGATGGTGATCGTCGGAGGGGGAACTGGCCGAAGATGGTAATAGAGTCGTCGGTAATGGAGTGTGTCTATACACATAATATATATATATATAATTGTGTGTCCCAAATGTGCAATATTAATCAAGATAAACAACAATCAATCAATGCAATTGCCATATATTGAATCTCAAATATCACAGATTATAATTCTCTCTCAAACTCAATATTTCTCTCTCTAAGATGAGTATTCTCTCAAAGTGCTACTCTTGATGCTACATGTCTAACAAAGAAAAGAAAAGCTTTTATACCACAAGCTTACAAAGACAAAACTAAACTAGACAAGTTGACTTATTACAAAGACTTTGACTTTTGCTTTAAGAGACTTTGACTTTGATTCTTACTCTTCATGATCTTGGATCCAACATATTTATGCACTAACAATCTCCCCCTTTGGATTCAAGATCACCTTCAAAACAAAATCTCCCTCTTTGATTTAGAAACAAATGATCTTCCCCCTTTGGATAAACAAACACGAATTTAAGCATTCACGAACAATCTTCTCCTCTTTTGTAGATCTTTGACAAATTCAATCTCCTACTTTAGCATCTTCATAAAGATAGGCATTTCATCTCCCCTTTCTTTGAACTTTCTTCAAACTTTCAGTAATCTTCCCCAAAGTCTGTGATTAACTTTTTCAAGAATTTTAAACAATCTCCCCCAAGGTTATACGAATCTCTTTCAGACTTCAGAAAAGAAATTATCTTCAAATTCAGCTCACTTTTGTTCTAACAAACAATCTTCAAAGAAAATTTCAGCAAACTTTCGTCAAGCTTTCAGAATTCCTTGAACTTTCTCTATTATTCTGACCATTCTCCCCATAACTCGGACAATAAATCTTTCAAACTCTGTCATTTCTTGATCATCTCATTTCTTGAATATAATTCTCTCCCATATTCCAAACATGTAACTTTCTCAAATTCAAACATTCTTGACCATCTCCCCCTTTTTTATGATGTAGAGCATATAAATCATTAAAACTGTCTCCAAGAAATGTCATGAATCTTTTTCTGACCAATGATCTTTTGAACTGAACATCTGAACCATCTGTCAATTCATAATGTATTCATCCGAATCTTTTCAAATTAAGACAAATAAGAGTGTAACCCTGAATCAACAAATGAATTAGTTAAAATGCTTGTAAGTAGCACAAAGCCACTTAGTACACTCGAACAAGGAGTTTTAATGATGATCACTCCCCAGGTCTTCCATTCAATCATCGAATAACACAAGATTTATTCTATGAACGTTCCGACAGAAAAACAAATTTTCTGTGTGTTTGTGCTTGTGTATGAAAGAATTTAAACATGAATGTTTTATAAAAGGCTCAAAATGCGTAAACCATTGAGACAACAATAGTATTACATGGACTCAATTGTGCAATATCGAAGTGCGAAGTTGGGGTAGACTTCCTTCTGTTTCAATATCCACGTCTTCCGAATGAAGATGAGATAGATTATGTGTTGCGTCCCCAAGAAAAATTGTAACATATCTTTGTTAAGAAAGAAATAGTTGGTGGGGTTTAAAAAATTGAAACATCTCTTAGTTGGTGGGGTTTAAAGCAAGAGTTGGCATGGGCTAGTGCCTGTTTCAATGAAGTTAGCGAAAGAATTGTGAAACAACAGTAATGTGGCTGCCCGACTCAGAAAAAGTTTTGGTGCAAAGTTCTGATATTCTTTTAACTCTGTTCCCACACCCTCTTTCTTTTTAATATATGAGCTCACTTCTAACCAATCTCTCTTTTAATTTTATCTCAACACCCATCCACCACTCAGATATTGACCCCTCGCCTCTCGACCACTCAAGGATAACTTCATGGGTAGGAAACACTGGTTATCGTGAATCCATAGAAGTTCATTAAAATCTCACACAATGATCCCATGTATTTTGTCCTAAAAGCAAATGTTGCTCAATAGTTTAACTTCAACAGTTAAAGCACAAAATATATGTCAGATGTATGTATGCTCAATAAAATAATCAAGAAGATTTGAGCATTTTAACCATGGAAGATTTTCTCATAACAAGTATATTTGAATGAATGAAATGAATACAAAAGACTTGTTTGAGAATCTGACAATGTATGGAAAAGATCAAAATTGAATGATTTACCATTAAAAGCTTAGGTCATGAAAAATTGGATGTTGTCTATACGAACCAAATATAGACATTCTTGAAAGAAACACTTTGAAAGAATCAACGCTCAACAAACTCTGAATTTCAAATGGGGTGTCTTACCATCGGAAAATATTTTCAATTTGAGACATGGTAAGAACATAGTTGTCGGTCCACAATACTATCAAGTTCTTATCAACAATAACACATAAACGATTACCAACCTGTTTGATTAATAACAAACGATTACAGGATTGATGTTCGGTTTGAACTCTCGATGTTTTCTCTCTTTTACACCGTGAGTGTGTGTTCTTGTGTGTTATGATTATCTGATCTGATCTGATTCTAGCTTCTCTTACACACTATCAACCAACTTGCAAAACAACTTGCAAGATTAAACAAATATTAAACTAAACTAATATCTAACAATAAACTAATATAATATCTTAAACTAATATCTAGATATTTAGATATTATCTAACTAACTAATTAAAACATAATAAACTAACTTTGACATTTATTACAAACGACTTCAGACTTATATTTAAGAGTCGACTTTTATGCATTAGCATCAGATTGTGATCTTCAGATTGGATGATCTTGAATCCAATGAGACTGTGCTCTAACAATAGTCAATAAAGTACTAAACCGGTGTGTATAAATACTTGACAGTATATGGAAAAGATAATACACATGTATTTATCTTTAAAAACACACGGTTAGTTAATAATAAAAGCTCATGTAAGAAAACATTTAAAATCATACTTCTAAATTCATGAAATCTATTTTGAGAATAAGAAGTGGTTTGAACATTTAAAAACACGTTTTCATGTCTGAAAGTTGTCCTTCTTTCAAACATAATGAGATTAAGATTAGAATATTCCTTACGCTCAGCATTAATCTCATAAAGTCAGTTCCAAAGTCATGATTGATATGATCATGTAAGCTCCCCCTCAAATTCGGCAAATAGTAAAAAAGTCTTCAAAGCAACAAATTCTTATTGAAACAAAAACATTTATTGAAAAATTAAAGACATAAATGCAGTAAAACGTTTAAGAACGAGTTCTGATCAGATGTAATTAGAACTCAAAGTCCTTACTCCCCCTGAACATATGCATCACAAAATATGTCAGTGAAAATTGAAAAATATATGTAAATCTCTACAACTTCCCCTAGAATGTAGATCATCTAAATTTTATGTCACACTCCCCCCTGAAACTATGAGAAGATGCTTTCAGTGCAGATATCGTTGAGATTAAAAATAAAGAAATGAAGAAAAATAACAAAAAAAAACTGTACTAGGTAACTACAGATTATGTCTTGAGGTTTAACATGCCAAGTTTCGAAATGAGAAAATTAAATCTCTTTTCGTCTAACGGCTTGGTAAACAAATCAACAAGTTGATAATTTGTGTTTACAAAGTAAAGTTCAATTGTACCTTTCTCGACATTATCTTTGATAAAATGATAACGCACATCAATATGTTTGGTCTTTGTGTGTTGAACAGGATTAGCTGATATGGCTATGGCGCTCTTCGAATCACAATATATAGGAATCTTGTTGAACTGGAATCCATAATCTCGAAGTTGTGTCCTCATCCACAAAACTTGAGAGAAGCAACTGACAGCAGCTACATACTCTGCTTCAGCAGTCGAAGTGGAAACACATAGTTGTTTCTTTGACGCCCAACTTACGAGCTTGTCTCCAAGAAATTGAATGTGACCCGATGTGCTTTTCCTGTCTAACATACAACCTGCATGATCTACGTATGAATACGTTGTTTCCTCAAAACCTGTATCTTTAGGATACCACAAACCAAGATCTGCAGTTCCCTTCAAATATCTAAATATCCGCTTTACAGACGACATATGGGATTCTTTAGGCGAAGCTTGATACTTAGCACATAAGCATGTAGAGAACATAATATCCGGTCTACTCGCCGTTAAGTACATTAAAGAACCTATCATTCATCTGTAAGTCCTAAGATCAACAGCTTTTCTCGAAAGATCAACTCCGATTTTAGTACCTGGTGACATCGGGGTTGAAATAGGAGTACAATTTGACAAATTAAATTTCTTTAAAATGTCAGCAACATACTTCGATTGATTTATAAAAATCCTCGTGGAAAATTGTCTAACTTGTAATCCAAGAAAGAAGTTCATCTCTCCCTTCATACTCATTTGAAAACGTGACACCATGAGTGCAGAAAAATTCTTACAATACTTCGGATTAGTTGAAACAAATATTATATCGTCCACATATATTTGAATTAAAATGATATCAACTTTCTCCCTTTTTATGAATAAGGTGGTATCGATTTTACTTTTAGAAAATCCAGACTTAACCAGGAATTTAGATAACACATCATACCAGCCTCGAGGGGCTTGTTTGAGTCTGTAAAGTGCTTTGTCTAGAATATAGACATGATCTTGTTTGTCAGCACTTACGAATCCTTCAGGTTGAGAAACGTACACCTCTTCTTTTAACAATCCATTCAGAAAGGCTATCTTGACATCCATCTGATAGACCGTAAAATTCATATGTGCAACATAGGCTAGGAACATCCTAATTGCCTCAATACGTGCAACTAGTACATACGTCTCATCATAATCAATGCCTTCCTCTTGTATGTATCCCTTGGCTACAAGTATTGTTATATTTTGAATTACAACACCATCCTCATCCTTTTTATTTTTGAATACCCACTTGGTGCCAATGATTGTCTTTCCTTTAGGTCGGGGCACCAATCGCCAGACTTTAAGCGCTTCAAATTGGTTGAGCTCTTCTTGCATGGCTGTAACCCAATCTGGATCACAAAGAGCTTATGAAACTTTTTTCGGTTCTATTTTGCTCAGGAATGAATCATACAAACATTCATTTGCTGTTGTAGACCTAGTTTGCACCGGTTTTGAAGGATCTCCAACAATTTGATGTACCGGGTGCTCTTTAGTCCACTTATGTACATGAGGGAGTGGATTAGATGTAGACTGATCATGTTGATCATCTAGATATCCAGTATGTTCTTCATGTTGGGGTTCAGTTGAAGTAACTGGTGCAGAAGTTTCAGTGGATTGGACATTTGATGTCTGTTGGATAGGCATGACAGTACATCCAACTGAATGTGCAACTTCTGGCTCAACAATTTCATGTGCAACTTCAAATGATTGAGTAGGTGTTTGAACTGGAGTTTCTTCTTGAATCGGGGAAATTGATTCAGTCGAGACATCTGATGTGATTGGATGATTATTACTTGAATCTTCAGATCTGTCAATCACAACAGGTTTAGTCACTTTTGAACCAAGAAACTCATCATAAAATTGTTCAAAAAATAAATCCAATTCTATTAAATGAGATGTAGACTTTGATGCTTTATCAGAATTGGAAACTTTAACCGCATGTTCTAGACTGATCTGTCCATAAGCTAATACTCCTGTTATCACGGGTTCTGAACTGATTTGATCAGAAGCCATTTCTTCATCAAATGTGACATTTACGCTCTCCACAACTATCTTAGATTTGTTCATGTAAACTCTGTATGTCGCAGATGTTTGAGAATATCCAATGAAAATGCCTTCATCAGCCTTCGGACTGAACTTGTTCAAGTTCTCTTTATCATTCAACACAAAACACCTGCACCCAAAGATGTGAAAATGTTTAATGCTAGATATTCTATTATTTATCAAAACATATGGAGTTTTAGCAAACCGTCGATGAATGATTGAACGATTTTGAGTATAACATGCAGTTGAGACAGCTTTGACCCACAAAAATAAAGGTAGATCGGATTTGCTCAGCATTGTTCGTGCAACCTCTACAAGAGTCCAATTTCTTCGTTCAACTATCCCATTTTGTTCCGGAGTTCTGGCAGCAGAAAATTGATGAGTTATCCCGACTGATTCGAGATAATCGTCAATTGTTTTGTTCTTGAATTATGTGCCATTATCAGTCCTGAGTAGCTTAACTGTCTTCTGCAAGTTCACTTGAACGGTCTTTAAGAATGAGATGATGACATCAGACGTCTCATCTTTTGATCTTAGAAGTTTTACCCAAGTGTATCTAGAATAATCATCCACAATCACCAAGACGTATTTCTTGCCGTTAATGCTTTGTGTTCGCATTGGACCACAGAGATCCATATGCAACAGTTCTAAAGGAGTACTTGTGCTCGGTTCAGGCTTAGGCTTGTGTGAGGCTCTTTTCATCATGCCTTTCTCACACACGTCACACAGATGTTCCTTTTCGTATTTAAGCTTTGGTAGTTCTCTTACTAAATTTTCAGTCACCAACTTATTAATGTATCTGAAGTTGAGATGAGATAGCCTTCTATGCCATAACCAACTTTGTTGTATAGAGGCTTTAGAAAGTAGACACACCGCATTATCAGTCTTGACATTTGATAGATTAATCGTGTAGAGGTTTGACTTTCGAGTCCCAACCAAGAGTTCTTTGCCATCTTCAGTTCTAACACAACATCTCTTGGCATTGAAGTTGACCTTTAAATCCTTGTCACAGAACTGACCAATGCTGAATAGATTGTATCCTAATCCTTCAACATAACTCACCTTCTTTATCGTTAAGTTTTCTTACACGACATCTCCATATCCCAAGATTGGTGAAAATTGATAATTTCCAAACCTTACGTTGCCACATAATTTCTATGTATAATTACATAAAATATCTTTCTGCCCTGTCATATGCTTGGAATAGCCTGAATCCATGTACCACATATGACGGGTCTGCACAAGAGAAATCAGACAACAATAGGTTTAGGTACCCATTTATAGATGGGTCCTTTCGTGTTAGCACAAAATTTTGGCACCCATTTGAATTTGGGTCCTCTTTATTTTTTAAAACCATTAGAATGATGTATATAATAAGTACCAAACCAACAATCAGAATATTGTCGAGTCACAAAATCATTTCAACCATATGTGGAAAACTGAATAGCAGACGGAGATAATTGGATCAATTGCTTTATTGAGTAAGTCTTGTAAGGAGTTACAAGTTTTGTTTTATGAGAAGTAACTTGACCAATTACATCAGGAAAACTATCAGAAATCCTATTACATTTTGAATCAGAAAATGATTTTGTAGTCTCTTCAATCTTCCTTTTTGGTCTCCATTCCAATCTCGCTTCAGTGGCATCTGTTGGTTGACCATATGCAAGCATCCGGATCACGGCTGCTACTTCTGAAGAGGCGATAATCCGAGTCTCCCAAAACGATCTATAAGTTGTGTAAAGTACTTATCATGAGAAGCAAATCTAGAGGTGGTTTCCATTTGATCGCTCCCCTATATATATATATATATATATATATATATATATATATATATATATATATATATATATATATATATATGTAAAAGCAAATCTAGAGGTGGTTTCAAGTGAAAACTTACATTAGATTGGAAACTTTGGAAACCATCTAGATACCATTGATCTTAGTAATTAATGGTCAAGATTCATTTGATTTAAATATGGTAATAAATGAATTAATTTATTAATGAAAATTAATAATAATAGGCTAAAAGGGCAGAAGTGTCTTTTGCTTTTTTATTTCAATTTTGGTAACAAAATGAAATCCGTTGAATAAGGAAACTTTTTAAACTTGTTGTTTCTTTATATAACGTTCTTGCACCTTTAAACATAATAATCAATAGACTTATATATATGCTTAATTAATTAAGAGGATTATTAGAAAGCTAGTGAACGGATGGAGTGATGAAAAGGTGTACACACACATTATTGATGAAACCTATTTTTGTTGATGAAATCGATTTTGATGAAACATTTGTGTGTATTGTTTGAAATCTAACGAAAGCCATGAAACAAATTAGTTCATGAGTTTCAACATTGTTTCATCAAACACGTATTTGATGAAACACATTTCAACATTGTTTCATCTATAACAAATTCATCATGTGTAAATGTGTTTCATCTATTGGTTCATGAGTTTTAACATTGTTTCATCAAACACGTATTTGATGAAACATGTGTTTGATGAAACACGTACTGGGTCATGAGTTTCAACATTGTTTCATCAAACACGTGTTTCATGTATCGGGAGTCTTATCAGAATCATTACTAGGAATTTCATCAATCGGACGAATAAAATACGATAAAAACGTTTCATCGTTGTCGAGTAGATCTCGAACATGAATTTCGTTAGCCGAAACACCATCAAACATGTTACCCTTCATTGCTTCGTATGGTTAAAATTTTACACTCCAATAAAAAAATCATACAAATATATAACAAAGAATGAAAATAATATATTTCAAAAATATTTCAATTCAATGAAAACAAATATTGATTTTAAATATAATTAAATATTTAAATTTTCTATAAAAATAACTCTCTTCCAAAATAAATAAAAAAATTATTTTACCTTAATTATTCCACTAACTATGAAACTGAAATCGGAAATTGAATATTTTAAATTTATAGGAATAAAAAATTGATTCATAGGAATTAAAAATTAAAATATTTGGGAAGAAAATTGTGTAGGAAGAACATGGAGTTTCCATTGCATAGGCTAAGAAAAATGTTTTTTTTTTTAAATTAATAGGAATCAAAAAGTGAATACTTTCAATTAATATAACATCAATAATACCATATATAAATGGCATTAAAATTGAATAATTAATATTATAATAATAATAATAACAATTACCATATACATTATGAAATTAGGTAAAGGACTAAAATACCCTTATCAATTAAAAAGAAAAATAAAAAAAGGGAAATTCATTAATTGGTCAATATTGGTTTCCAAAGTTTCCAATCTAATGTGTTGGTTCCAATTGATCCCTCCTCAACAAATCTATATATATATATTTTTTTTTAAAGGAAGATCCAAGAGTGGTTAGGTGACATCTTCTAATATCAAGATTCTTATTTTTCTAGATTTATGATTTTTTAAATGTTTAACATTGTAAAGATTTTTCTACCCTTGTATATAGATGTTTGTTTCATAATCCACAAGTTTTTTTTGGTATTTTTACATATTTGCAATTTAAGATAACCTCTAAAAATCTCTTTGTCTTCCTCTTCCCTTACTCTCCATCTCCCTAACAATTTGTTATTAGTTACTCTTCTATAAATCCATTTGATTAGATGCAATCCCCATCATAATCGATAATTTTCTTCTACCTTAGAATTGGAGAGATCCATTATAAATCCATATTCTTCTACACGGTTGGAATTAGAGAGCCGACAAAGGAGGTAGTCATGGGGAGAGAGCTGCATCATAGAGGCGTTCAATTGAGAGGCAAAAAATCGAAATCATGGCCGAAACATTGAAAAGTATTTTTTCGGTTTGATAAAAGAGTTTTTTTTTTACTTATCTCTTCTCTGTTTTTCCCTTCCATATTCCTTTTTTTTCTCGTATAATGATGGTTATTGGACTAAGGGCATCTCCAATGACTTTCTCTATTTTACTCTCTATAATAGAGAATAAAATAGAGAGTTTGTTATATACTCTCCAATGTATTACTCTATTTTAGGGGCTGTTTGGTTGGTTTTCCATTAAGTTCTGTATGGATAAAGTTGTTTGTGTGGATTAATCTGTCTGTATAGATTTAGAAGATTTTTATTTGAGAGAGTTTTTTCATAAATGGAAGGAATGTGTTTTTTAATGGGAGGGATTGGTTTGGAAAAAAAACATGGCTTTCTGCATAAAGCTCCCCCTTGAAATCTTACTGAATAAGCCACTTTCTATATCATTAAGCCACTACCAAACAGTCATATATAGTTGACTGAATAAGTTGTGAGTCTCATTAAACTCATTAAGCTGCTAACAAAAGACCCTTACTCTCTAAAAAAGAATATTCCAAGCATATTCTCTTTTATTTTGATACATATATTTTCAATAATACCCTTATATTTATTAACTTTATAAATTGCATCCCTATATTTTTTATTTTCACAATAACCTTATATTTATTAACTTTATCATATTATTTTAATGACGTTATAATTTATATTTAGTTTCACATTAAATTATCAAAACCAATTTCATTAAATAAAAATGTTACATTTTCAACACACATCTAAAATAAAAATACATAAGCATTTAATCGAAATTAGAATTTTTTTTTTCCATAAATGATCAACTAACGCATCCCGAAGTGCAAAGTGAGCTTCTTTGTCCTTAGTTTGTCTATATTGAGCAAGATATTGTTGGAATGCATCATTATCATGTGTCATCATTTTTGACCTCTATTGGTGGTACTTCTCTCGTAACTTCAATCGGCGCATCTAGATCACGTTCGTCGTCGATTATCATATTATGTAAAATAATACATGTAGCCATTATGTCATGTAACACTTCTTTTTTCCAAAATCGGGACGATCCCGCCATAATTGCAAAGCGTGACTAGAGAACTCCAAACGCATGTTCTACATCTTTTCTACATGCTTCTTGTTGCATGGTAAAGTATTTTTTTACCGCGTGGCTCGTGAATTGTTTGCACTATAGTGGCCCATTTTGGATATATACTATCAACCAAGTAATAACCCATATCATATTCTTTTCCTTGAATGACATAATGAGCATGAGGAGCAATACCTTGAGCAAGATTGGAGAAAAGATGAGAAGACTCTAACACATTGATATGATTGTTAGTGCCTGGCAAACCAAAATAAGCATGCCATATCCAAAGATCATAATCTGCTACCGCTTCTAGAATAATTGATGGTGATCCACTACGCCCCGCAAATTGTCTAGCCTACCTGATTGGACAGTTTTTCCATTTCCAGTGCATACAATCTAAACTTCGCAACATTCTTGGAAAACCTCTCTTTTCATTGACATAGAGAAGTCTTGCAACATCATTTGAAGTTGGTGATCTCAAATATTGTTCTGAAAATATTTCCACTATAACTCGACAAAATCTTTTTAGACTTTCAATTGCAGTTGATTCACCTATTTTAACATATTCGTCAGTGGCATATGTTGGTTGACCATATGCAAGCATCCGGATCACGGCTGCTACTTCTGAAGAGGCGATAATCCGAGTCTCCCAAAACGATCTATGCGTTGTGTAAAGTACTTATCATGAGAAGCAACTTCATCAACAATGCGAACGAACAATGATCGAGACATTCGATATCTTCAACGAAACATGACATCATTAAATAGAGGGATATCTGAAAAGTAATCGTTGAATAATCTCCAATGTGCACTTTCTCGATCACGGGGAATGAAACAACGTCCGGGTACTGAGCCTCCATGGATCACATGGTTATTTTGTTGATCGATAACGTATTGCATCATCAAGTTGTTGTTGGTAACAAAATGACATTTTGCTTCTTCTTCAATATTATCTATCATTAAGAAGTTGTCATCATCTGAAGAAGAAGATGATGAATTCATTTTGAAACAAGTATTTGCTAGGTTTTTGTGGTTGAAGTTTGTAAGTACATGTATGTATATAAATAAAATGAGAGAGAATATTGTCTATGTTTGTCATTTAGTTAAAAGAATATGTCATTGAATACTTTTGTTTGTCATTGAATAGTCTTGTTTGTAAGATAATGGTACTTCCAATTATATAATTTTTATTATAAAACAAATGTCAAAAATATCTAAGTAAGAGAATGGTGTCAACGATTTGTTTGAGCTTTTAAAGAGAATCTTGTACTTTTTTTTGTTATTGGATTGTCTTATTACATGTCATTGGGTTGCCAAAAAGCATAGTCATGCATGTCTTGGATTGTCAAAATGGATGGTGTTGATCCCTGTTTTGTGTTCTAGACAATGATTAACCATACAATCTACGTAAACTGAGATATGTATGTGTGGAAGCGATTTATATGTAGAAAGATGGTTTGGTTTAGTAGTAGACACACAATCAAGCAATAAAGAAATAAATAGACAAAATAAGAATTAGTCACTGAAAGATTATCTTCATTAACTTGAACTGTTACACCAAGAACACACACTACTATGTGTAGAAAATGCTCTCTACAAATATTTGAATTGCAAAACAAAGCATGGTGAATTGTGTGTGCTCGCATATTGTGAATTCAGGAGGTGCTCCCTTCATATACAAGGGGAGAGCACACAATAGTACAAGACAAAGACTGACATACCACATAAAGAATGCCACCTGGAAAGTAAAACCATCGTGGGGATGTACTATTGATCTTAAAGATCTTCATACAGCAGGGTCACGTGATCTACATGTGATCTTGTCTTATCCATTGCATTTACAAATCTTCAAGTCTTCCATTCTTCAGAGCGTAGCCACCACAGAGGCTCTGTAAAGGGTCACAGACGCACAGTGGTCTGAAAGTGATCTTCAGGTTAAGAGCTTCTTGGTTGAATGGTTGACAAATCTTTTGATATCGGCATTTCTGTGGTGAACTTGGGGTATTGAGACAGTCTTCTGAGGTTCCTATACTTAGCCTATTTTTCAATACTTTTCTATACAGTGAATGGAGCTAACAATCTCCCCCTAAGTATTGAAAAATAAAATTTTGGAATTTTGAGTGTATGGCTAAGTAAGAAACTTAAGAGGTGAAAGGAACTCAACCTCTGAAGACAAAATTTTCATTCATATATAAAGAAATGCTAGAAGGCAAGTACATGATTGAACTTACATTACATGAATGAAAAACAACAAAATTACATAACTTTAGAGGCTATATTTTGGCGTATGGAAAGTCATCTATCTTCTTGCCAAAACCTTCACCTTTCTTCAGCTCTCTATAGTAGAAGGCACACATGTTCTGAAAACTGATGGTCACTTCATTGTTCTCCAAGATTTGATCAGCGGCTTTAGGATTGACAAGTGGTGTGCCTCTGTGCTTCATGATTACTTCTTGGAAGTACAACATAGACTGAGTTGAGTATTTTTGGCTTTCAATACCTAAGAAGATCTTCTTTTCGCCTCTTGGGTTCAGGTATACGAAGCCAAACTTTGGATCGGTGATTATGGAGTTTTGTTTGATGTTGGTAGAGGGAGGTAGGTCATCATTTGGAGGTGTTAAGTTTACCCTCTTTACTTCTAGGTCCAGAGCGACCTGAAAATCAACTATACTATAGTAGAGGAGTTTTTCTCTCATTACCTTCTTGAGGATCAAGTGAGCCTCTTGATTTTCTCTTCTCCATCCGAACCTGTCCTCTGTCTAAGTAAAAAGATCTGTGAGATCATGGGGGTGAAGGTTTCTTAAGTCAGCATCGGTGAACCTCATCTTTTACCCATTCTCTCTCATTACATAGTACTAGTGATACCAGAATTTTTTGCACTTGGTATGTAGTTGTTTGATCCCCAGAACCTCTGTAATCTTTTCCATGGAGAACACCTTAGCTTTAGGTTGAGCCTTTTCCTTGTAGAACCTCTTGGTTTCCTCTAAGATGATCTCCTCTGAGAGTGTAGATGCAAGTAGTGGGTCATTGATTCCTCAGCTATATAAGTATTTATATACAACTTTATCCAGATCCTTTTTTGGTGGAGGGATTGGAATGGGTTTCCTCATAGCCTCCATGCCTAGGATGATCTATGCTACTCTATCCTTTGAGGGTTTTTCCAGGGGTCTAGGATTGATTGTGTTGACAGAGGTTGTAGATCTAATGCCCAGTCTTCTTCCTCTGGTTTGGGCGTCACGAAAGAGTCAAATGCACTCTTCATGAGCTTTTCAGTATTTGGTGGAGGTTTAGACTTGATCTTTAGAGCCTCTATGGCTATGGCTTTACCCTTGTCTTTGTCAGAAGGTTTGGTCTTGGGGATTACTACAACATTTGGCTTTTGTACCCGAGTGACGGGCTTTGGAGCTGGACCTCTTTGATCGGTTGGACTTTAGTGGGAGTGGGAACTGCAGAGGCTTTATGATTTGACTTCTAAAAGTTGGCCTCTGAGCTCGCATGTACTTGATTAAGGGGTTTTGCAGAGATAGGGATTCCTGGCAGTGCAAGTTTTGGCAGATTCTCCCCCTCACGATGCCCAGAAGGACCAGAACCATCTGGTCCTTGGTCATCGTGTTTCCCCCTCTTTTGATCGGCCTCAGCTTGTCAAGAGGAGGGTGTCTTTCTCTTCTTTCGCCTTGGTTGGTCCGCAGGCTTGAGGTTTGTCTTCACAGAGCGCTCGATCATGTGCATTATGTCCTCTGCGGCCAGTGTAGCTTTGTTCACCTCATAAGCTATGCTAAACTTGATCAAGGCAATGTTTCTTTTGACAACATCACCAAATTTGTTGCCTTGATCAGTGAAGTTGTCGCTGATTCTGTTGATCGCTCTGAGCATGTTCTCTCCCATCTTCTGTAGTTCATCTTTTGTTGCCAAATGGTAGGGGAAGCTTACTTCTGCTTGAGGAGGAGGTTGAGATGTAGAGGTTGTCGCGGTGACCATGGTATTGCGAATCAAGTTAGTGATTTTGGTTTTCAGAGCTGTCAACTTTTCTTCTGCAGAGTCTGAGGTTTGAGCTGAAGTAGGAGTGTCTTTCAGCACTATTTCACCCAATATCTCCAGAGCCGTTGTGTTTGCTTCAACTACTTTGACAAATCTGTCGATATCTTCTTTTGTAGCAGTTGTGGCAGAGTCTTGGGCAAGCTTCTGAAGATCCATAGAATTCTGAGTGGTGACCTTCTTCAGTTCTGCTATGTCCTTTGTGTTCTTTTTGATCTCCAAAGCATTGGACATAGACACATTCGTCAGAGTTTTGATTGTGTCTCTGATTTCATGGAGGGTAAGTGGGGAAAGGGAGGGAATTGAGCTTTGCAACTCATCCATTTTTGGGTACATATTTTCAGCGAAGACTTGAAACTCATTCTTTGTGACATAAGTACCAAGGGTGACCTCTGGATCAACACATGATCCAGATTTAGCCAATGAGTCTTTGGCACCTAGGGAGCTTGTTTTTAGGTTGGGCTTCTTAGGATTTCCATCAGATCCTCGATGTTCCTTATAGGAGAAATCATCTACTGATGTTCTGTCATCGAGTTTCTCAAGTGAAGTTTTGGAGCCAATCACTTGATTCTCGATGGGTGGACTCTTTGGGTGATCTAGACTCGTAGAGTCAGTATATTTGCTCACTAGCACCTCTAAAGTGCTTGGGTCACTCGTGTGTGCAACAGAGGCAACAAATGCCTCTACAAAGGTGGGTGGCATGTTATAGGGCAATAAAACACTTATAACTTCACCTCCATCCTTTTGAGAGGATGGGGTTGCTTTGGTTTCCCCGGTTAGTGATGGCACAGAGGAGGAAAGATGTTCCTCTGTCTAGTTGGTTGGGGTTTGGTTCAGAGTGTGCACTCTTTCTTCAACATTCTTCTGCACTAGATCTGTAGGAATGGATGGGTGGCTTGTACTGGTAGTGGGCTTTGGTTGTGTGCCATCGGCATCTTTTTCACCAATACTCTCCTCCTTCGATTTTTCTCTATCTTCTCCTACCCTTTCTTCTTCGTCATCGCTCGATTTCTTCTCAGTGACATCCTCTACCTCTATGGTAGTATCCAGAGCTCCCAGACCCTCTGTCAGTGAATTTTGTGCCTCATCTTCTTTGGATGGGGAACTAAGTTGTTCGACCACTTGGTGAACAATGTCAACGGCAAGGTCGATTGGGTTCATTAGCCTTTCATCCACTTGAGGGATCTCGAGTTCAGGGTCTTCAATAATCACGACCCTTCTCTTCTTCCTCTGCAGAGGCAGTTCCTCTTCCTCTGCAGGTTCCTTCGACATAATTGCGTATGCCTCGTTGGAGGGCACAGAGGCAATGTTCTTTGCAACCTTATCTGCTAGTTTTACCAGCTTCTTCTTCTTCCTTCCTTTCGAAGGCTCTTCAGAGAGATGTACCTCTGGAGGTGGTACAAAGGCCTTCTTGATGTTATGCCCGGCCTCATCTGCCTTAGGATTTTTAGCTTTCCTTTTCTTCCTTTTCAGAGGCTTTTGTACCTCTGTGGTCACAACTTGTTCGGGGATTGGGACCTCTTCTTCTACGGTCCTCTTCTTTGGTTTCTTTTTCTTTTTCGCCTTAGAAGACTCACCCCAACCCCACTCTCTGGGTTTTTCTTCTCAACTACTCTCTCCTCTCCTGCCAATCCGACCACAACCTCCTGTACTCTCTCAGCTACATCATCCCTAAGATATATCGCTATCTCATCAATAAGGAATCCTATGCGTGGAGGGGTTACAGGACTCGGTTCAGGAGTCCTGTGTCCACAGATGTAGTCTCTATTATCCTCTTCACTACCTAAATAGCTAAGAAGCTTGACCGACAGAGGTCGAGCGTTAGGGTATCCAGTTGCCAAGGTGGTAGGTTTATGAGACTTCATCTCATAAATCTTTGTCATCTTACCCTCATAGGGTAGTTTGTTTGGACCTACCATTTCATTGCCAAGTAGAACGACAACGAACCTGTTGAATACAAGGGTTGTTGGTTCTTTTTCCCTCTTCTAGTCCTCCTCTTTGGTGATCACAGCGTTCATGATCTCTCTGAATATGATCTTGGCATAGTCCAGAGGAAGATCATAGTAGATCTCGTACATGATGGCCAAGATGTTGTGGCTCAATTGGTTAGGGCTTACCACTTTGCACGTCAGAGCCCGATTGAGGATGGAAAATAGAACATTCCACAGAGGGGGCAAGTTCTGACGCCTGAACTCTGTCCTCTTGGAGATGGGTTTGGCATACCCAATGAATCGCAGAAAGTCCAAGATCTCCTCATTTGTGGGTTCCTCTGAGAACTTGACCAAATTCAGTTGGTCTTTGGTAGGAAGTTTGAATATGTCAGAGACCATTCTTCTGTGAGGCCTAGTTCCAGAACCTTGTCACTTCCAGGATGAGTAGCATACCCCATTATGCAATGTCCACAGTTAGCGATTTTTTCATATCTACATCCTTGCCAGAATTGTTGGACGTAGGTTTCAGGTACATCAGTTCTTGTCATATTTAGGGTCTTGTTCAGAAAATGATTCTTTAGCAGTTTGATGAGGGGTTTGGCTTTAGAAGGATATCCCTTAGGTTTCAACACAATGTAGTGATTGTTGGGTTTAAGTTGAAGAGAAGTAGAGTGGTATTGGTGCCTAGTGAATGAAATCATTCGACTAGTAAGTTGGTTTTGTTGGTCTACGGATGCAGAGTCGTCCTTTTGGGCAATTGAGTGTTGGGAGTTGTTCGAGTTCTGGGAGTTTCCAGTGGATGCTGATTTGGAAGCCATTGATGCAAGAAAAAGATGGAGAGCAAGTTGCAGGTTTTTGCCTTGTGTTCTTGAGTAAGAAGTCTAGCGTCTCGCTCATAGAAGGCAAGCTTCTTTTCAAGCTTTGAGCATGTGGTTTTGAAAGCGAGGAATTCCTTTTGTAGTTCAAAAATTTTATTTTCAGAGTTTTGAGAGATAGATTTGGATGTGGATACCTCACTTTCTGTCTCAGAGGAGTTGAGCTCTGCTATCCCACAAAATAGTGCATTGGTATCCTCTTCGTCAGAGGATTCATCGGTAACAAAGTTGTTTTGTTCGGCCATTAGTGACCTCTATGTATAGTACTCTTGAAAAAGGCAGCATCTTTGACTAGCTTGCCTCTAGGGGCATTGGATCTGCATTCTGTTGCAAAGTGCCTGGGTTTTCCGCACTTAAAGCAACCTTCATTTTGCAGGGCATTGATCGTAGTTTTCTCACCACCTCTGTTATCATTTCTCTGAGCACCCCTCTGTGGGTACTCAATTGTCTTCTGATGGTACACAAACCTTCTCTCATCTCCTTTCTTCTCTTGTCTTTGATCTTCAAACTCTTCTCTTCCATAATTTCTTTGCTCATACCCACCATATCCTCTTCTATCTCCTCTTTCATCCCTCTCATCTCTTCCTTTGTTGAACATGGACTTTTTCTTCAGGCCTCTGTTGTACTCTTTGGTCATAAGAGCCAGAGTTTTGGCCATAGAAGCCATGTCCATCTCTTCTTCTGAGTTATCCTTTGTTTCACTTTCAGCAACAAGCACCTTCTTCTTATTCTTTTTTAAACCCTCTTCCACAGCCTTCTCTTTCTTTGGCTTATCCTGAACCTCTACGGTCTTGCCAACCAATGCAAGAGGTCCTCCAACTTGAGTTTTGACCTTAGTGATGCGATTTTCTTGGCTAACAAGAATGCCAAAGAGGTCAGATAAAGACCAAGTATCAAGATCCAAAGTTGTTTGGAATGACATGGACAAATGCAACCATTCATCATATCTTTTGCATTTGTTGATCAAGGAGTTGAACTTATTATACATGCTCTGAAGGGTTTCATTTGGCAGAGCTTTAAAGGCATAGTATTCATTTATTAATAAAGCTTTGTTGTTCTTTTGGGTCTTAGCACCCCCTTCAAGTTGTTTCTCTAACTCTTGCCACAAATCTTTTGAAGTTTCACACAAGTCAAATGATTGGAAAAAAAATCATTTGGAATGGCCATTATGATCAGTCTTTTGGCTTTCTTTGAAAGTTCATGCAACTCCTTTTCTTGTTCACTCCACTCAATCACAGGTTTGGGTTTTTGGTATTAAGGGACCTCTGGTGTTGTAGCAGTGGCAGGTACTCTAGGTACAGTAGTCATGGGAATAAATGGAGGGTTATGAAGAAACTCAACTAGTCCTGGATCCACCCCTTCAAGAAACTCAAGTTTGCGTAAGCCAAAGTAATATTGAAGGAAGATCCAAACTTCAAAAGTGGGTGGAAATTTGAACATGTTTGGAATATTATGAAAGATTTCTAGAAGTTCAAAGATGGTGTTAATCACACAAAGCAAACATCAAAGCCACATGGTCCTGGATATGTCACCTCGGTCTCAAAAAATCTCATAAATCAAGGCCAAACATCTCCAGATTTGTCTTCATTTTCTGTAAATTTAGACGATGATGATGTCATGAATGGTGGTTCTCCATCCCCACGACCAGTTGGGGTGGAGAAATCCAAACTGAAAAGAAAAATGGATGAGTAGACCTCAACTATTGTCAACACGATCAAAGAAGAAAATAGACAACTTTTAGAGAAATTAAAAAAGACATCTGAGCAGAGGCAAAGTTACGTTGATGCAATAACTCGCAAGGAGGAAAACAAAATATTTTTTCGAGACTTGAATGCAATACAAGATCCCAATATACGAGCATATGTTCAAGCCGAACAAGCACGTATTCTACAGAAGATGACTGAACAACAACAATATCAACAAGCTCCTCATGCATCTACGCCGTTTGGAGAATATTTTAATGATCTTGGAGGATCTGGATCTGTTCTACCCGATTATTAATTAGTATCAATGTTTTAAAAATTCATTTCCCGCTTACGTATGTTTTTATTACGGTTGTCGTTATGTACTTTTATCTTTATCATTTGTAATGTTTTTATGTTAAAATATGTGTTAATGGCGTATTTTAATTAAATATGTTATGTTGTAAATTGTTAAAGTATCCTATAGTTTTTAATTTAGTTGGATAAATTTAAATTGAATGTAAAACTTAAAGATAAATATAATTCTAGTTTATTAAAATTGGTATTAGACAACAAATAAAATAAAAGTGCAAGAATCTAAAAAGTTGAAGGACCATTTTGTAGTTATCAAAAGTTTAGAAAAAAATAGAGAGCAGTGAATAGTAACTCTCTATATATAGAGAGTTACTAATCAATTCTCTATTTTAGAGAGTAAAATAGAGAGTTCATTGGAGAGGGTTTAGAGAGTAAAATAGAGATAGAGAGTAAAATAGAGGGTTCATTGGAGATGGTATAAATACAACTGATTTTGAGCGTCTCATAGTCACTCCCTGTAGTTCACTTATTTTTGATCTGTTCACACATTTTTTTTCACTCTGGGCAATAATTTATATGGCTAAAAGATCCTTTTAGGAGGAGACGCTTGAGGTAATGTTCCTTAAAAAAAACAGTTATAATATATTCTTTTTTTATTTTTTGTGAACAAATTATATTCTATAAAATAACTTTCATGTGGTGGTTGGTGATAATTTTCTTTGTACAATCTATTTAAAAAGAGGTTTTATGACGAGATTGCAATATAAACATTATGAGCTAAACTTAGGGGTTTAATTTTGAGTTCTCCAATAATAATGTTTAATATTAATATTGCATGGATATTTTCGACTAATCATTTTTGTACAAACATAACATTACATTGGAAAAGTAGTTCTTTGATAAAATATAAGAAAATGTTGGAAATTATTTTTATGAAAACAATAAAAATTAAAATAATTGACTATAATACCCTAAAATACGTTTATTTTGGTACATTGTATTTCTTAATGGTTATTTAATTGACAAATTCCATTTCATCACAAATTAGTTACGTGATTTCTAAAGAAAATCGTCAATACATATATTAAAGTAAGAACTAATACATGAGTTAAAGAGAAACCTTAAATCATTTTTATTCTTTTTCCCTATTATTTTAGTTTATTTTTAATATAAAATTAACATATTTATTACTAAATCTTTTTTTCTTGCTTTTTTTATAAATGAAATTAGTATCAAAATATATATATATATATATATATATATATATATATATATATATATAACTAATATATATTTTTTACAACCAACATAATTTAAAACAATTTTTTTATTTACCTTTAATTTTTTTATTTTTGTAATATTTAATATATTAATATCAATATAATTATAAAAAAGTTTAAAAGAATGTAGGTTGTCATTTTTTAGAAGTGTTTGATGATATTTTTTACTATTTTATCTATTTTTGGTTTTTTAAAATCAATATATCTTATTAATTGGTTAAATTATTTTATATATTTTTTAATTATTATAAATCAATATAACTTATTAATTGATCTAACCTTTCATATTCTCTTTTTTAATTATTATGACTCAATATATATAAATGAAATACTTATGAGAATTTTAATACATTTAATACTTATGATAAAATAAATCAATTGAAATCTAATACATTTAATATATAGTCTATGTATATAAATGAAATAGTTAGGACAATTAAAATAAAACTTATTATAATCAATATATATAAATGAAATACTTTTATCTTTTATGTGTCTTACTAGATTTGATTTTTTTCTCACTAAATTTCTTGCTAAAAGATTATTCTAAGTAGTGCACTTTTATTTATCGTTAAAAAACATATTGTTGTGTCGACTTTTTACACTTATTTTTGTAGATATGATACAATTAAAATAAAAACAAACCATGAAGATCTCGAAATATGACGAAACATGAAAACTCATCGTCAAGGTATATATATATTATTACATATATTTCATTCTATATAATTCTCCAATCTCAATTAAATTTTCATTTTGACTTTTTTTACAAGCATTTGTTTCGCACAAGTCATCCACAACGCTAAAAGAACATTTGGGTATTATTTATTATAATATAGCATTGTTACTCGTGAAAGGGGTTGCAAAATCCACATTTTTAGTTTCGGATCTTGATTTGATATATATTAAATAAATGTTTTTAGTGTTTCATTGAGAAATCAAGAATTTAAGAAAATTTAACCATGGTTTTGAATCATGTTTAAAACTATATTGGTCTGAACAACTTGCGGTCACTCCTTCGAATATGTCAAAAAGTTATTTTTTTTCCAAGGACTTCAATATGATGCGTGCTATTATGTATATATGTTCACGTATTTATAAAAAAACTCTATATATAAAATGTTACATGTAACTTTTTAGACATATGACACTATACAATATATTTAATTAATTGGACATATTATGGATTAGTAAGAGATTAATATGAGGGGATAAAGGTTGCTCCGATCCTTCAACAAAGATCAAATAAGATGTATCGCTTGGAATGTGCATATCCAACATATTCCGTAATCACATTAATCAAATAGTTTTAAAACCAATCTTTAGAAGCTAAATTGAAAATGATAATTTTTTTTATTTCCATTTTTATCATTGTCAGTATTACATTAGTAGATTGCGATCACTGCGCAACGCGCGATGAAGAACACTAGTATATATAAAAGCAAAATGTGGAGTTGCTTAGGTGGCACAATGAGATACCAATTGAAAGTCCCTTATGATGTGGAAATCAAGATGATAACAATGAAATCGATCCAAACGTCATATGTATTTCAATCTCACAATGAATCGATTACAATGTGTTCTCTCAATATTTCTCACTCTAAAAATTCACTCTCTATTATATGCCACTCTTCCATATGCTACTCTACTCGGTTACAAGACAAAACACAAACTATTTATACCAACTACAAATTACAAGACAAAACTAAACTAACACTAACAAAACAATGACTTTGACTTTTCTCTTTTGACTTTGCTTGAGAGATAACTTGAGCTTTGACTTTTTACTTCTCATGATCTTGGATCCAATATATTTATGCACTAACACTCATGATTTTGAATTTCTTTTAAATAAAAAGTTTCTGTTTAAATGAGTTTTAATCTTTCATTTTTTTAAAGTAAACTTCACTTATGGTCCTTAACGTTTTTCAATTTTAACGAATATCATCCCTAAACTATCGAAACTCGGATTTGGTCCCTCACATTTGTCATTTCCCTTTGGTTTTGGTCCCTCCCACTAACGACCGTTAACTTTTTCCGTTGACCAAGTGAGCAAATCTACATCCCACCATGGCATAACACCACCATCGGATTTGCATCGAACTCCTACTCCATCGCGAGGCCACCACTACTAGATCTACAATCATACTCCCACCATCACTACCAATTTTTTGAGTACCTCCGCCTTGGATTTGTGATACTGCCACACATCGGTCTCCGACTCCCCCTTCAACCTCAATCTCTTTCCCTTATCTCTGACGTGAACGAACCAGATATGTGATGTAATCACATCCATGAATAGCTTGAACCTAGATCTGTTTCGAACTAGATTTTTGATTTTAAGGGTTATTATTCAGTTTATTATCTTACGGTTTGATTTATGTTATATGGTTTATATACATCTCATTTTCATCTCCATCTCCATCTCCATCTCCATCTCCATCTCCATCTCCATCTCCATCTCCATCTCCATCTCCATCTCCATTTGATTTAGTTTTTGTTTGATTTATGGGTTTGGGTTTTGATTTGGGATCAATTTAGGTTTAGGGTTTTATGGTATTGATTTAATTTAGATTTTGTATCTCTTTGAAAGAACTATTTTAGGTTTTATTAAATTTTTTGAGTTTGGACATATGTTTCAATTACGACTTTGAATACCTATTTTTTTGTTTGGATTTGTGATTGTGGTAGATGGTGGTCCGCGACGGTTGATGGTGGTCAATGTTGGTCAACGGTGGTGGATGGTGGTCAATGATGGTGGTTGGTGGTGATTTTGGATTTATATTATATAATATATTTTAAACTTTAATAGGAAACAAAAAAATATATGGAAAATGACTATAATACCCCTTATTTAATTGGACTTAACGGAAATAATTAACGGCCGTTAGTGGGAGGGACCAAAACCAAAGTGAAATGACAAACGTGAGGGACCAAATCCGAGTTTCAATAGTTTAGGGACGATATCCGTTAAAATTGACAAACGTTAAGGATCAAAAGTGAAGTTTACTCTATTCTTTATTATTTTATATATTATTTTTATTTGTACAACATAAATATATCAATAATTATTTTTTATTATTTTTTATTGGGTTAGCCATATACTTCACATATTTCTAGCGATTCACATGGCATCATTAAATGATACAAATATTCGAAAGAGGTAGTTAGTATATGAAATGAGGGGGTATACTTTGAAGATTAAAAAAGTTGGTTGACTAAAAATGTGATACTTGTCATTTGGATTAATGACAATTTTGAAGTCATGTGAGATAACAACTTTCACTTCTGATTTCATAAAGTATAAAATGTCCATTAGAATCGAATCAATACAATCATGAATATAAATATAAATACAATAAATATCAATATGAAAGAAATGTTGGCTAGAAAGTATTGACATGATACAATGAGAATTTTGTATGTTCTCAAATAATGAATTGTAGTTGAGTTTTGTTTATCCCACATTGATGAATATATGAAAGAAGGAGAGATGTCTTGATATATATTAGAAGGTTATTGACAAATGTACGACGAGAATTTAGTATTCTCAAGTTTTGGTTGATGTAGCATCATAACATTTTTATATCTTATTTGACATGTGTTTTGATCATCGCGCAACGTGCGATGTTGAAGACTAGTGTTTTTATAAAACAAAACCAACCCAACAAGAATCTTTCATTTTGGAATGCTTTAAACCAAATACACGAGCGAAATATGAAGGGAATTTAATTAAAATGCCCAAACTTACAATCTCGGTTACCCAAATACCCAAACCCTCTACCGATTTGCTCGAATACCCATTTTGTCTGCGAAACAACCCTCGATCGTGGGTTTAATTAAAAAAAATCTAAATTCGCGGACAGTCCGCGATATGAGTCTGTGAAGGGCCTCGATCCTCGTCTCCGCGATCCCAGGTCGCGATTGCGGACTTGCCGCATCACATGACGGCCTGGGTGAAACCCTAATTTTAATGAGAATCCCCAACTACCCCATTTAACACTCGATCGCAGGGTTATAAATACCGGGCTCCAATCCTTCCAAACCCCACCACTTTCAACTCTCTCTACTCTTACTCTCTCAAACTATTTCGTGTATCCTACACGCTCGAATCATGACTCGGTTCATGAGTGCTTTCAGAAGTCGGATATGGCTCGTCGAGTTAGTAAGGTAAGTTTTCTCATAACCCCATTGTAGTTTTATATTTTTTTAAAAATATTTGTTGTTATATGTTTTTATTTTAGACTATGTGTTTGTTTTGAAAATATTGCGTTGATTTCGAGATTGTGTTAATTTTAGAGTGTTGCGTTTATTTTGAAAATATTTTAGAGTTTGCGTTAATTTTAGAGTATTTTTTTTTTGAACGGCAACTAAACGCACACACCCGCCCCGACCGAAGTCGATGAGGTATCCGGGATCCATACGGGCACCCGACTAATCCTCGCGACCATGGACCGTTACCAATCCATAGCCTCGCCCATGCCCAACCCGAAGGCCGACCCATGGACTGGGGTATCGCCACCCGTTCCCCCTAGGAATCGAACCCGGGTAGACAGGGATGCCATCCACTGTCCCCCCTAAGGATGTTACCGACCGTTGGGCTACAAGGGCTTTGATGTTAATTTTAGAGTATTACATTTATGTTAAAAATATTTTAGAGATTGCGTTAATTTTAGAGTATTATGTTTATGTTGCAAAAATTTTAGAGATTGCGTTAATTTTAGAGTATTGCGTTTATGTTGAAAATATTTTAGAGATTGCGTTAATTTTAGAGTATTGCGTTATTTTCGAAAATATTTTAGAGATTGCGTTAATTTTAGAGTATTGCGTTTTTTTCGAAAATAGTTTAGAGATTGCGTTAATTTTAGAGTATTGCGTTTTTCTCGAAAATATTTTAGAGTATTTCTTTATTTTTAGAGTAGTGCTAAATTGCAACTTAAGCCTCTTAACTTTGTTAAATTACAAATTAGGCCCTTAACTTTGCTTAATTACAACTTAGGCCCCTTAACTTTGCTTAATTACAACTTAGGTCCCTTAAGATTGCTAAATTACAACTTAGGCCCCTTAACTTTGCTAAATTACAACTTAGACCCCTTAACTTTGCTAAATTACAACTTAGGCCCTTTAACTTAGGTCCCTTAACGGCTAAATCAGTTTGGCCTCTTGCCAAAAAACCCAACAAGGCTATATTAAACTTCATTAAATCGCAACATATCGATTTGGATTTTGTCAAACGGGTGTAAATAGCCCTAAGGTTTGTTAGGGGTATATGTTTCTACTTCTTCATCCTCATCATTATCAGTATCTGATCTGTCCATATCAGATATACCCATTGTGAAAACATGGGTTTCGTCATCAACAACTCCAGCAAACCGTCTTCCTCCTCCTCCTCCTTCTTCTTCTGGTTGCGTCTCCGGAACAATATTGGGATGAGAGTCGCTAAGATTATATGTATGATCTGAATAAAGTGTTGGGTCGTAGGACGCCTAAAATTGAGAATCGGGCTTCAGTTGACTACCACCGACATGGGTTTCGTCATCACCTTCATCATCACCTCCGTCATCACCTTCGTCGCACATCGATGGTGCAACATACACAAAAAGTGCTGGAGGTATTTTTGACTAGGCTGCAAATTGCAAAAAGACTAAAGATTTCTTGATCGTTGATTAGCTCCACCATTGAGCCCTCATCATTCCTGAACACCAACTTGCAAACAGCAGAACCTTCGATTCCACATTTTCGCATGGCGTAAGCAATAAACTTCTTATATAAAATGTTTACTGGCATTTTTACACCATGCTTTGATTTATAAACAAAATCCCATTCATTGTTGTCTTGCACCCATTCACAATCGCAACATAAATAGAGCTTAACTTTTTCAACAGTTGAACTCATTTTTTCTGTAGTATCTCAGAAAGAAGAAATTGAAATGATGAAGAAAAAAAGCAAGAAAGAACAATGGAATGGATGTGATGAACGAATTTGGCTTACATCTCACTACTCTTTATAGACGAAATTGGATGGAGAAGATGAATCTGAACCACAAATTAAATGACAATAGTACAATAATTGTATGACAATCAGACCAAAGTGTGGAAAAAAATAGTAAAACCATGCAAAAAAAACGTGAAAAACTCATAACACATGAAATCATGGGCTAAAATCGCGGACTCAGGGAAGAAAATCGCGGACCCTAAACCCTAATACCCCAAACCCTAAGAAAATCGAGGGGTCATACCCTCGATCGCGGACTCCAGCCTCGATCGCGGACATATATTTGATAAGGTCGGATTTTGACCTTATTAAAGATCTAAAAACAAGTAGAATTGTAAGTTGTAGAGGAGAATAGCGATATAATTTGACCATTAAGCGAAAGTTAGTACAGGTTGTTAAATATTGAAGAAAAGAGAGAAACACGACAACATCGGTCAAAGAGATGGAGTTAGATGAGAAGCCGAAGAAGAGTCATGCAAGAAAAGGCTACAAACTCATTTTGGGTGCTGAGGAGTGGAAAAACAGTATAAAAAGAGGGTCCCACGCGAGTTGGACTCACCCGTAAAACATAGTGAAGCGGGCGACTTTGGTGCGGGTTTACCCGCGTCAAACCCGCATTCGTCCCAGATCTGGCATATAGGTTCCTGCAACTAGGGTTGTAGGTGTGACTTTTTTGGGAGATAGCATTTTTCTGGACGACTGAAGCAGAGGGGACGATTTTGAAGAGGACGGAATAACGATTTTGAAGTAAGATTCGGGGAGAGAGATAATTGATTACGCCATTGATCTATATTTCGATTTTTGTGCTTGGACAATTGCATCTCAGGGAGTTAAATTACTTTTGAATTTGTTTGCGGAAATAATGTTCAATCTTGTGATTTCCTTTATGAATGTGTTGTTTTACACAACCCCCAACATGAACTAACTTTAGATGTTGGGGGTTGGATGATTCTTGGGTGTATTTTGCAATTAAACATTTGATTGGGTTTTGTATTTTCTCTCTAGTAATTCAATGAAACATATGACATGGTTTAATAAATTTGTTAGTCTGATCATCTAATGAATTATCTCTTGATCTTTTTATCCTTTGAGAAAGTGTTCAAAGATTTGATGTTAATGTTATATGCCTAAGGAGTGAATTGGATAGAGATATACTAATTTAGCCTTAGATCTGTTGTTTAATCCTGTTCTTTTGAGTAATTTGGAGTTAACTTGTTGATTTCGAGGGATGAAACAATATTCCTAATTGCTGATGTTGCTATGGCTTGAGAAAGTATAATAGCTAGTTTTGAGTGGTTAATTTCATTGAACATTAGATAAAAATGCTTAACCCATTCTCTGTTTGAATCAATTGAACCCAGGAGGATTCTAACCCTTAACTGCTTTTCCTAATCTGAAACTTTATCCTTATCTTTAAGGTTGTTTTCAATGGTGTTAAATTAAGTCAACTTTTAAGCAAACTCAAATCAAATTTTGTTAGTCTAGTTAATAATTGATATAGTCATTGTGGTATTCAATACCAAGTTCCTTTTGGTTCGATACTCGTACTTACGTACGTATTACTTGATTTGATATCGTACACTTGCGGTTCGATGAGGAGGGGGCAAACCCACCTATCAATTTTTTGGCGCCGTTGTCGGGGAACTTGTTTTGTGTTGATATCACTACTAGCAATAAAGATTATTAGATAAGACATTTTTATTTCTAGTTTTACAATTCTCTCATTTTTTTGGAATCTAAGGCTTGTGTTTTTAATTGCATGTTACTCTTTGGTTTATGCCAAGGAGGAGACTCTTTAGAGATCTCAAGCCACTTGATCCGAAAATTGAAAGAACCGCACATCAGTTGCGTAGAGAAGCCAAAAACCGCAATCCAAGGAGAATGGCTGAAAACAATGTAAATGGTGAGATCTCGGTCAATAAACCACCACCACCACCACCAAATCGAATTCCCATGAGGAATTATGCTACACCAACGGTAGTTGTGGGACAAAGAGGAGTGCAAGTACCAACTGTAGCTGCCAATTCTTTTGAAATCAAACATGGAACTATTCAACTCGTCTAGGCTTATCAATTCGGAGGAGGGCCAACTGAAGATCCTGATGGCCATCTCCGTTTGTTCGAAAAGATTTGTAATACTTTCAAATGGAATGGAGTGTCCGAAGATGCAATCAAGCTCAGATTGTTTCCATTTTCTCTTCAAGACATAGCAGCCACTTGGGAAGAAAACTTGTCACCGAATCACATTAATACTTGGGACGAGATGGTGGCCGCTTTCTTAAACAAATTCTTTCCTCCGGGTCGTACAACCCAACTTTTAGCAGAGATAACTCATTTTACTCAGTGGGACCAAGAATCACTTTATGAGGCTTGGGAACGGTACAAGGCAATGTTAAAGAAGTGTCCGCACCACAGTCTACATGGGTGGGTAGTCATTCAAACGTTCTTTGGAGGACTACACCCACAATTTAAAAATGACATCACTGCTGCTAGTGGGGACTTAATGAATAAGACCTATGAGGAGGCATGGGAGCTGATTGAAAATTTGTCAGAACATAGCTACGCCACTCCACGATCAGATGTTCGAAGGGTAGCGAGTGTTCACGACTCGGATGAATTTCGGCAAATTAAAGCGCAATTAGCCGCCATCACCAACCAGTTGAAGGGTACTTCCATTCAGGGCCAAGTACCAAATGATGGGATGTCAGATCAATTTTCACAGTTCGAGTCGCCAGAACAAGTGAATTTCCTTCAGAACCGCAACCATCAACGAAATGATCCCTTCTCAAACACATATAACGACGGATGGAGGAAGCACCCAAATTTCTCTTGGAGCCAACCACCAAATGGTCTAAAAGAGACAATAGGAAACCAACAACAACACTTTGGTAATAATTCTAATTTTTCTTCCTCATCTAATTCTAACAATGTTTATCATCATCCAGGTCATAACCAAAGGAGACAAGAAAAGGGGAAAAACTCAGAGAAGAAGTCGGGACTGGAGGAGATGATGATGAAATTCGTCTCCAAGATGGACACTACCGTGGAGGGAATCACGTCATCCATGAGCACCTTAACTAACACGGTGAGTATAGTGAAGGCGGCGACTGATCAAAAGTGGGTCAGATAGTCGAGGCGTTACAGTCGCGAATCCAAGGCCAATTTCCGAGTCAGACGAAGAAAACGCCGTTGGAAAACTGTAATGCGATCCAGTTGAGAAGTTGTAAGGAGTTGAAAGAAAACCTGACTAGAGATCCGGTGGTTGAGAAAAGAAAAGAACCTGAAGTGGTGGTGGAGGAAGAGGAAGATGAAGAGAAAGCTGATGAGAGTAATGAAATGGAGAGGTTGGAAGAAAAGAAGGAAGGAAAACAACCAAAAAAAGCCACCAAAAAACCTCCAATTAAGCCTGTAGCACCGAGAGTGCCATTTCCTAATAGACTCAAATCACGTAAGGATGATGTTAATTTTGCTAAATTCCTTGAAGTTTTTAAAAAAATGCATATTAACATTCCTTTTGCAGATGCTTTGGCTCAAATGCCTTCATATGTGAAGTTCTTGAAGGATATCCTCTCAAATAAGAGGAAGATCGAGGAGCAGGCGACCATTGCACTTACTGAAGAGTGCAGTGCTATAATACATCACAAGCTTCCCCCGAAGCTCAAGGATCCAGGGAGTTTTACTATCCCTGTTCACATAGGAAATTCTGAATTTAGTAAGGCATTATGTGATCTTGGTGCAAGCATTAACTTGATGCCTTTGTCAATTTTCAGGAAACTTGGCCTGGGAGAGGTGCAACCGACGAATGTCACTTTACAACTTGTTGATAGATCAATCAAGCTCCCTTATAGAGTGATTGAAGACGTGCTCATCAAGTTGGACAAGTTTTATTTTCTGGTGGATTTCGTGGTCCTTGACATGGATGAGGACAAAGAGATATCGTTGATCCTCGGTCGACCATTCTTAGCCACGGGAGGAGCACTGATAGATGTGAAAGGAGGCAAGCTCACACTTCGAGTTGGGGAAGAGGAGGTCGTGTTCAACATTTACAGGGCGGCTAAACATAAGTCGGTATCGAATAAATGCTATCGGGTAGACATCATGGAAGCGGTGATTCGAAAAGGTGGTAATGTGGTGGTGTATGAATATCCACAATAAAATGCGCTAACCGGTGTTGATCCCAATATAGAAAGTGAAAACGTAATGCAGTTGAATGCATTACCAAATTACAAAGGTCACCACAAGCTAGTCATTGAGGATTTGAGAACTCCCATCCCAAAATCTCAACAATCATCAAAAACACCACCAAATTTAAATCTCAAACCATTACCAAAAAACTTGGAGTACGCATACTTGGGAGACAAGGAGACATTACCAGTGATCATATCGGCCAATTTAAGTGCAGTAAAGAAGGAAAAGCTTCTCAAAGTTCTCCGCGAGTACAAAACTGCAATTGGATGGACGATAGCCGATATAAAATGCTTAAGTCCAACTTTTTGCACACACCGGATCAATTAGGAAGATGGGTATCGTCCGGTGGTTCAACCGCAAAGACGACTCAATCCAAACATGAAGGAAGTGGTTCGTAAGGAAATTTTGAAACTCTTAAATGCCGGAATTATTTATCCAGTTCCTGACGGTCCTTGGGTGAGCCCAGTTCAAGTAGTACCAAAAAAGGACAAAATCGCTGTAGTGAAGAACAACAATGATGAACTCAACCCTTCTCGAACAGTCAGGGGTTAGAGAGTGTGTATCGACTACAGGAAGCTCAACGATGTTACAAAGAAGGATCATTTCTCTCTACCATTCATTGACCAAATGTTGGAGCTCCTAGCGGGACATGAATACTATTGCTTCTTGGATGGATATTCGGGATACAATCAAATACCGATTGCTCCTGAAGATCAAGACAAAACCACATTCACATGCCCCTATGGCACATTTGCTTATCGGAGGATTCCTTTCGGGTTATGTAATGCACCCGTAACTTTTCAGCGGTGTATGATGGCAATATTTTCTGATATGGTGGAGCATACTATCGAGATCTTTATGAATGATTTTTCGGTTTTTGGCCCTTCGTTTGATACGTGTCTATCCCATTTAGAAGATGTTTTAAAAAGGTGCAAGGAGACAAGTTTAGTACTGAACTGGGAGAAGTGTCATTTTATGGTGACCGAAGGGATTGTGCTTGGTCATAAGGTGTCAAGAGATGGAATAGAAGTGGACAAGGCTAAAGTTGCAGTCATAGAGAATCTTCCTTACCCAAACTCAGTAAAGGAGTCCGAAGCTTTCTTGGTCACGCCGGGTATTACCGGCGCTTCATTAAAGATTTCTCTAAGATTACAAAACCTTTATGCTCTTTACTGCTTAAGGATGTTAAATTTGAATTTACTGATGAATGTGTTTCTGATTTTGACTGGTTGAAAAAGGAGCTCACATCGGCACCGATTCTGACAGCTCCATATTGGAATTTATCGTTTATCTTGATGTGTGATGCCAGTGACATCGTTGTAGGTGCAGTGTTGGGCCAAAGAAAGTAAAAGAGGTTTCATGTTATCTACTACGCTAGCAAGACGTTAGACAGCGCTTAGGTTAACTATGCAACCACCGAGAAGGAATTACTAGCCATCATCTATGCATGCGAGAAATTCAGATCTTTTTTGGTAGGTGCCAAGGTAATCGTCTACACCGATCACTCTGCTCTTAAGTATTTGATGGCTAAAAAAAGATGCAAACCAAGACTCATCATATGGGTGGTACTATTACAAGAATTTGATTTAGAGATCTTGGACAAGAAGGGGTCGGAAAATACAGTAGCAGACCACTTATCCAAACTTGAAGGTACTGTAGAGTAGACTGAAGATCAAATAGTGATTAATGATGCTTTCACAGATGAGCAACTTTTAAAAGTAACTCATTCGGAACTATGGTACGCGGATTTGGTGAACTATTTGGTAGGGGCAATCGTGCCTTATAACATGAATTCAAATCAAAAGAAGAAGTTCTTATCGGATGCAAAAGGGTATTACTGGGACAATCCTTATCTCTACAAGTTATGTGCCGATGGCATGATCCAAAGATGCATACCGAATGAAGAGAAAGTCGATATTATAAATTATTGCCATACGTTAGAGTATGGAGGCCACTTCAGCACAGATCGAACAGTTACGAAAATCCTTCAATCAGATTTCTTTTGGCCATCAATGTTTAAGGAGACGAGAGAGTTCATTTCTCGATGTGATCGTTGTCAACGAGTGGGAAACATGACTAAAAAAGATGAAATGCCCATGAGAATCTTCATGGAAGTTGAGCTGTTTGATGTCTGGGGAATCGACTTTATGGGTCTATTCCCGAATTCAAGACGTAATGAATATATTCTGATAGCCGTGGATTACGTGTCTAAATGGGTCGAAGCGATCGTCACTCCAACGAATGATTCCAAAGTGTTCATTAAGTTCCTACAAAGGAATATCTTTTCATGGTTTGGGGTTCCGAGGGCTTTGATTAGTGACGGTGGGCGCCATTTCTGCAACCGTTACTTAGATGCGATATTGAAGAAGTATTTTGCCAAGCATAAAGTAACTACACCTTACCATCCACAGGCGAACGGTTTACTGAAGTTTCCAATCGGTAACTTAAGCAAATACTTGAAAAGGCTGTTAGTGCATCACGCAAAGATTGGTCATCGAAGCTAGACGATGCACTCTGGGCGTATCGGACAACATACAAGACTCCACTTGGAACTACCCCTTACCGAGTTGTTTTTGGAAAGTCGTTCCATCTACCAGTCGAGCTCGAACACAAGGCTTATTGGGAAATCAAGTAACTCAATATGAACCTAAAGGATGATGGTCAACGTCGGTTTCTACAATTAAATGAGCTAGAAGAGATCAGACAAGATGTTTTCGAAAATGCGACCATCTACAAGGAACGCACCAAGAGATTCCACGAGCAACGCATTCGAGAAAAGGTAATTACACCTGGTATGAATGTCTTACTGTTTAACTCACGGTTGCGTTTGTTTCCAGGAAAGCTAAAATCCAAGTGGTCGAGTCCTTTCATGGTCAAAGAGGTGTTTCCGTATGGTACAGCTGAGCTACAAGAGAAAGACGGGACTATGTTCAAAGTGAATGGGCAACAGGTAAAGCCATACATCGGAGGTGAACCACTAGAAGCATCCAGTTTCTATCTTGACGTGTCGAATGAGTAAAAGGGAAGATGGTCGAGCCGCGACTTTTAACAAGGCGTTGGGTGGGAGGCAACCCACCGTAGGTGTGTTTTTTTTTCATTATGCTTGTGTTTTTAATTTCATGTTTCCATTATAATTGTACTTTTGTTTAGTTCGTTTTGTTTCCTAAAGTGTTTGGCATTTGAAAATTGCATGAACAGGATTTGAGAGTGATGCAGGAGAAATGAAAAACAGTAAAGAATGCGACCCCCATGCGGGTAAGGCCGCATCAGACCCGCATTCAACACTGTTTGAATTGGCTTTTGAATAAAATGTGGTTTACAAGCGGCTAACCCCGCATTCTACCCGCATTAGGCACTGTTTGGGTCAAGAGCGAACAAGGAGTGGGCGACTTCCATGCGGCTAAACCCGCATTCAACTCGTATTGTACATTATTCAATTTTAGAGAGGGGTGCGGGCGACTTAGGGGCAACTAAACCCGCACCAAAGTCGCGTTTTATAATGTTTCGTGAAAAGGGAAGAAGCAAATGCGACTCCCATGCGGGTAGACCCGCACCTAAGCCGCGTTTTGAACTGTTTTGTGAGAGGAAGGATAGCACGCGGGTGGGTCCCAATCGGGTAAACCCGCATTCGGGCGCAAGGGTTTTTACCCAATTCTTGAACCTGCGATTCTCTTTAACCAAACCCTAAAATCAGTGAGCCGCCAACCATCCCTCTCCCCGATAATAGTCCGATTGGTAAGATTTTCGGCCACATTCCGGTGATTTCAAAGGTTCTCCGGTCATCTCTCTCTTTTCTCTCTTTCCTACTACTTCGATCAAGGTAAATCTTTCCCTCCACTCTCATTGATTTGGGGATTTTGTTTATCAAAGTGAGCATAATGAACTCCATCTTTTCTTGATGATTGATCTCGGTTTATCATGTTATTCTAGTCGAGATATTGGTAAATGTTGTTGATTTGGGTGAAAATCACTTTTGAATGTTTTTAAGTTAGGGTTTCAAAGATGGGGATTGTAAGGTTTAATGTATGAACCTTATGTTGTTGGTATTACTTGGATGTTTAATTGTTGAATTGATTTTGCATGATTAAGGGTTGTTGGTATATTATTTGTCCATATCAAGTTCCATTTTTGGCTGAATAAGTTAGATTGTATCTCAACTTGATAGTTGGATTTTGGTTTCTGGTTCCCAATAGAGTGTTACATCCAACACCCATTTGAACCTAGACAATAGTCTAGGTTTGGGGTTGGTATTGGTTTTGATCATCTGTTCACATCCAGATTTGTATGGTGCAGGAAAATGGTGCGATCCAGACCAAATACTATCGGACGGTGGCACGAATACGAAAAACTTCGTCCAGCCCAAAGGCATGAATTCCGGGCGATAGCAAATCCGGACATGGCAGCACGTATGAACCTCTACAAAGAACGCGTCATCTGGCCTGAGAAAGGTATCAACCTAACAGACATTCTGAATTCGAGGGTCGGCAAGATAGCCCGAGAAAGAGGTTGGAAGGACTATATAAAGACTCCAGGATCATATGATCCCATTTTAGTGAAAGAATTCTACGCCTCCATGATCCTAGGGGTGTTCAACCAATACCACACCATGGTTATTCGTGGGACGGTAGTAAGTTTCTCGATGCAAGCGATTTGTGAACACTACCATGTACCCCGTCCAACTAAATTGGGACTCATTTATGGGGTAACACCCATCCCAGGAGTGGAGCCACACGATGCTTACAGTGACGTCATTGCTTCATCGCTTCGAAGAAATGGGGAAGGCTACTGGGTGCAGAATGACGCTGAATTGAGAAAGAGAGAGTTATACCATGAATTGGATCTGTGGATGTTGTTTATGAAATACAGTCTTAAACCATCCTCCCACCACACTTATGCCGATCCACAAGTTTCCCGTGTCCTGTTTTGCCTTCAGCACAATTTACCTCTAGACATTGGCCAAATTATCCAACTGGAGATGCTTGATGGTGGAGGATCGAGAGCTAAAGAAATTTTCCCTTTTCTATCTCTTATAACTGCTTTTTGCAGAGCCGCAGGTGTGCCGATTGGACAGTTGTGTGTTGCGGCTGCACCTCTTGACCACAGGACGTACAAAGCTCAAATAACCGCCGCCCGAGAGAGAGAAAGGAAGGAAGCAGCAGAAAGAAAATATGTGGACATCCCGGATAATGCTGCTGATGATGATGATGCGGATGACGTGGATGATGGACCAGAGGAAGAGCGCGCTCCCGAGCCTACTGCTGATCGATCCGACTGGCCAGAATGGGCAACTGACCTACACTCGAGAGTGACTAGATTAGAGTCTTTTGTCCGCGATGAGCTGACAGATCTGAGGAGACTCATCATTCACGGCCCTTTTGCAGAGGACATTGGTGCGGGGCCCTCCGCACGAACATCACCGAGACGAGTGCGGGGCCGTCGATCAGGCTCATCCTCTTCCTCAGCACACCAGAACCGAGACGATTGAGGTTTGATTTAGAAAGTTACCAATGAACTGAATTTCTCTTTTCTATTAACTGTTGGATGATTATATTAAACTATTCGCATACTTATGTTTGTGGTTGTTTACTTTAAATTCATGCACTCATTGGGGACAATGTGTGATTTGGTTTGGGGTTAACTGTCGGTGACCACATTGTTGTCTCGTCTTATTATGATTGATTATTGTGTTACCTAATTGTCTATTTGAGAGAAGTGTCATTGAGGGATGAATCTTCGAAGGATAACAAAGCATTGAGAGAAGCCTAAAGGACCGCATAGCCTAGAGACATTAGTAGAGACCACCCATGAGAATTTTGAGCCTATTGTTGCACTTCATTTGCGAGGGAATTAACGATTACTTCTTATACACTTTTCGTAATTCTTTGTCGTAATTATAGCATGATCTCGCAATAACCTTGCATTAACTAGCAAAGACATTCTAGGAAATTTTGGGTCCTAACTCTGTCAGTCTGATTCATGAACTGAAAGACCGTACGTGCCGTGATTTTGAGTAGTTGAATGCTTATCAATTCTCCTATCTCCCTATGTTTAAAAAAAAAGAAAAAAAGAGAGAAATAGAAAAAAATAATAAAATAAAATAAAATGCAATCCAATAAGGGGAGCAGGCAAAAGTACTTTGGAACGGAGGGGAATCTATAATTAACAAATTTTGAAACCCTTACCCCATCACGACAGTTGTACTAGGGTCTCGGATGATCTGCTAGAAATGAAAAAGGATAGACAGAGTACCCCAAAAATTCCCAGTCTGGTTAGTTAATTCTTTCTAAGATCACGTTGCTTAAATTCGTGCACCCTTTCATGGTAAGTTGTTCATGCTAATTTTGATGAATTCTTGTGCATAAAATCCTTCTCCATGAACAAGTTAAGTGAAACCAATAGGTTCGAGAGAATTGAGTGTATCCAGTAAGGTAGGATCAAGGCGAAATCCTCTTTAGGCATGTGTATCTTAGGTGGAACTCAGTGTGGTGTAGTCCTCTGTAGTTCATTTCTCAATGGTGGTGATACTTGAATTCTACAATGAAGGGTAGACCAATTGTTAATTACTTGATTTGATGAGATGTAAATCAATGATGTCATCGACATGATTTTTGTGTGCGCTTGTGTTTTGGTTTTATTATTTTCTGTGTCGCTATTTTGCTTGAGGACAAGCAACGCTCGGTTTGGGGTTATTGATAAGGTCGGATTTTGACCTTATTAATGATCTAAAAACGAGTAGAATTGTAAGTTGTAGAGTAGAATAGCGATATAATTTATCCATTGAGCGAAAGTTAGTACAGATTGTTAAATATTGAAGAAAAGAAAGAAAAACGACAACATCGGTCAAAGAAACGGAATTAGATGAGAAGTCGAAGAAGAGTCATGCAAGAAAAGGCTACAAACTCATTTTTGGGTGCTGAGGAATGGAAAAACAGTATAAACGCGGGTCCCACGCGAGTTGGACTCATCCGCGAAATATAGTGAAGCGGGCGACTTTGGCGCGGGTTTACCCACGTCAAACCCGCATTCGTCCCAGATCTGGCATATAACTTCCTGCAGCTAGGGTTGTAGGTATGACTTTTTTGGGAGGTAGCATTTTTCTGGACGGCTGAAGCAGAGGGGACGATTTTGAAGAGGACGGAATAGCGATTTTGAAGTAAGATCCGGGGAGAGAGATAATTGATTACGCCATTGATCTATATTTCGATTTTTGTGCTTGGACAATTGCATTTCAGGGAGTTAAATTACTTTTGAATTTGTTTGCGGAAATAATGTTCAATCTTGTGATTTCCTTTATGAATGTGTTGTTTTACACAACCCCCAACATGAACTAACTTTAGATGTTGGGGGTTGGATGATTCTTGGGTGTATTTTGCAATTAAACATTTGATTGGGTTTTGTATTTTCTCTCTAGTAATTCAATGAAACATATGACATGGTTTAATAAATTTGTTAGTCTGATCATCTAATGAATTATCTCTTGATCTTTTTATCCTTTGAGAAAGTGTTCAAAGATTTGATGTTAATGTTATATGCCTAAGGAGTGAATTGGATAGAGATATACTAATTTAGCCTTAGATCTGTTGTTTTATCCTGTTCTTTTGAGTAATTTGGAGTTAACTTGTTGATTTCGAGAGATGAAACAATATTACTAATTGTTGATGTTGCTATGGTTTGAGAAAGTATAGTAGCTAGTTTTGAGTGGTTAATTTCATTGAACATTAGATAAAAATGCTTAACCCATTCTCTGTTTGAATCAATTGAACCCAAGAGGATTCCAACCCTTAACTGCTTTTCCTAATCTGAAACTTTATCCATATCTTCATGGTTGTTTTCAATGGTGTTAAATTAAGTCAACTTTTAAGCAAACTCAAATCAAATTCTGTTAGTCTAGTTAATAATTGATATAGTCATTGTGGTATTCAATACCAAGTTCCTTTGGTTTGATACTCGTACTTATGTACGTATTACTTGCGGTTCAATTAGGGGGGGGGGGTGCAAACCCACCTATCAATATCGCGGACATATCACTGATCGCGAATTTTTTTATTAAACCCGCGATCGAGGGTCGACTTCGCGGACAAAATGGGTATTCGGGCAATTCGTTAGAGGGTTTGGGTATTTGGGTAACCGAGATTACAAGTTTGGGTATTTTAATTAAATTCCCAAATATGAAAATATTAAAAGATATTACTTTCACTCATCTCATCCGGTCAAAAGCAAAAAAATAATGACTATATTTAAAATTATTGGCAAATCAACATTTAAGGGAAAAAAGGAAGTGAGGAGTTGACAATATTTAAATTTAATAAAAGATTTTCTTTCTAAAATAAAAACTATTACCTTTTTTATTGTAAACTAAGATATTTAAAACAACAAAAATATAGAACTAATCGTTTTACACTAAAAACAAACATTTTTATCTTAAAATTGATATCAATATTTATTATATTTTTCATATGTTTTAAACTTGTTACTAGTTATTGTGTATTCACTATAATGTTATATATGATCATATGTGATGACATACATAATAAAACAACAATGTTATCATTTACAAAATCGCATGTGATAGATACAAAAACAAACATTAGTTTGTGAATGCAAAATGTATCAATTGGATTATACTTATACACAATCATATGTGATCATGTAGGATATACACAATAAACATGTCATAGTATACACAATCACATGTGATCTTTAAATGACCACAAATGGTTCTACGTATGATCACAGATGATCATATTCATATACACAATCACTTGTGATAATGTATATGATACATACAACAAGGATGTCATGATACATAATCACATGTGGTTGTGCATTTGATTACATACCAATATTATACTCCCTTCGTGTAACACCCTAAAAAAATTCAAACATTCAACATAGGGCATCTCTAACAGAGATAACATAAAGTTTCCAAATATAACAAACGAATTTAACCCAAAAACGGGGAAGTTTGTATAACCCATTCTATCAAATAATAAAATATAATAAAAACAACATACTTAGTCTAGATAATTAACAACTAGATTAACATGAGTGTCACTATGTCTCCAAAAGAATCTCTCTTTACAAAGTGTTCCCAAAAATCCCGACTTCTTAAGTGCTCCTAAATGCACTGGCCGACATCTCTACTCATCCTAAATCTGCCACTAGTGGGACCTGTAAAATCATATACACAACAACAAGTGTTAGGATATAAGCCTAGTGAGATTTAACATAATTATTTTTACATGAGAAGAGCATAAATACACAAATTAATGTTACCAGTCCCGCAACGGTAGCACTTTATCGTAAGCATCAAAAGCATACAATGTTCCATGCCTGAACATATTCACAATACGTAACACGTGTATACAGGGGAGACCCGTTTCCATCAAGGTGACAAGAACACGTGAATGGAGTCACCTATTGATGTTAGTGGGACTACACCTCAGTTCCTGGTTTTAGTGCACATACCGTTTTGACATCACCTCAAACCTATACATATACCTTTAGTGCCTACTCAACAGATTTACACATCAAGGTCTCATTGAACTTTAGTGCCTACCCATGCTAGAAGAATTTCACCTCAAGGATCCATGGTCCTTTAGGGTGTGTTTGGTATGCAGACAGGACTGGACAGGACAAGATGGAACAGGACAGGACGGAACAGAACAGGACAACTGTCCAGCGTTTGGCAAGACATGACAGAACTGGACAGAACAAGACTAGACTGGTTAAATGACGAATTTACCCCTAATAAAAAATCATAGATTACATCACATAACACCAATTTACATCACAAATATATAGTGCAATGGATTATCAAAAATATAAAACTAATTTATCACGATTGGATTTTGGATATGGAAATCAAAACCTAAATTTTAAGTTTCGAATTTTAGGTTGTTTCGGGTTTGGGTTGGTCGAGTTTCAGATTGATGTCGGTCAGGTTCGGGTATTATATAATGCAAAAGTTATATATAAATTCAATTGTTTTTTAGGATGAATACAATCGATTGAAAGATTGATGAAATCGATAGCAAGTTTGAAATTTATAAAATATTTCAACAGAGTATAATTTACAATTTTCAAAAAATAATTAGATAAATAAATATATATATATATATATATATATATATATATAGTATTTAAAATATAGATTTATGTTATTTCGGGTTTTCGGATGAGTTGGTGGCCAATGATCAAACCCAATCCGAACCCAGATATCCTCCCAAATGTTGGGTTTCGGATTATCGGATTTCGGGGTATTTGGGTTTTGCAAAAACACCTTATTTTCGGTTCGGATGCGGATTCGGATTTCGGACTATTCGGGTTTTGCACACCCCTAGCTTGGAGGCGTGGATGATGAGAAGACATGTTTTATATTTTTGTTTTTAACAAATGGTATATTAGTCAAAATATTGTTGTTCTACTTAGTTCCAGGGGGCTGGAGTGGGACAAATGCATCCCATGCTTGTTCCACTTAGTTCTAGAGTGTCCCATATATGGTCACGCCAAACATGGGACAAGCATGTTATGCTCTGTCTTGTTCCACTCTGTTCTGCATACCAAACGCACCCTTAGTGCCTATTCTCTAGAGTCCGAACATGGACAATCTCATTCACAATATGAATCCTTGCCCAAGTCCTCATGCACAAAGACTTGGGTTCAAAATCCCAAATTCCTATAGCCATATAATTCATGCATAATTACTTATTATTACAATTTTGGGTTCCATACTTTAATATAACATGCTTTGTACTCATATACCTCAAGATAACTAGCAATTTAGCTCATATCATCCACTTAACCACATTATAGAGCTCCCACAAATATAATCACATAAATGCATCAAATAATTAACATATAAGTGCTCAAGGATCATTTAAGCCATATGTCTCCCCAAAATCCATAAATCCCCTTTTTAGGTTAAATACTTCCCAAAACCCAAAAATCACTACTTTAGGTCACACTTCAAGATGTCATCATAATAGTTAAGTAATCATGAAATAAACATTTTTACGGAAGCATAAAGGTATAAAACTCACCTTCTAAGTTTGTTAAGTGAAAACCTAGAAATGGAGGGAAGCCCTAGGAAGGAGTGTGATGACTAGTAGGCTTGACAATACTCTTGAAGCTTTCCTTAGAAGGGTTTTAGAACCCTAGTAGAAGAGCCTTTAATGCTTGAATTGATCTTTGGTAATCGATGAAGAGAGAGGATGAGAGAACTTGTGAAAATTGCCAATGATGGAGAGAGGCTCGCCACTTGAAACAAATCTGAAAAGTGAGCTCCTTTCTAAGAAAAACGGGTTATAAAAATAAACTCCCTGGGGTCGCGGGTGATTGTGACACACCAGAGTGCCTCTGGCATTCTCGCCGGGAACTCTCACCGAGTGTGTATTGAGAGTCAGCCCTCCCAATTATTGTGACCCACGAGAGTGAACCTCAGCATGATCGTCGAACACTCTCGCTGAATGTTTACCGAAGGCTCATGCTTCCCTGCGACTGTGCCACTGAGAGAGTGACCACCGTATAGTTACCAGGTACTCTCGCCCAATAGGTGTCATCCCTTAAATTTTGGCATTTTTTCCAACCAAGTTCTAGGATTACGATTGTAAACTAAAAGTCCCATACATAAAAATTGGTAACACTAAGCCATGAAATAAAAGTGACACATATACGAATAATTCATTTACCAAAAACTTTGGGTGTTACAATCCTCCCCTCCTAAGAAAAGATTTCGCCCTCGAAATCTCGGACTGCTAAAAAAGATGGGGTTACCGTCTCTTCATGTCTTCCTCAACTTCCCACGTCACATTGGCACCTCGGTGGTGCTTCCATTGAACCTTGACCATGACCACTTCCTTGTGATGAAGTCTCTTCGACTTCCTTTCTAAAATGACATTAGGTTCTTCCACACAACGGTTGACACTTTCCTCATCCGCCTAACACTTACGGAGGTAGTACACGTGGAAGGTGGGGTGAATCTCGTTCATCTCCGGCAGAAAATCTTTCTTGTAGGCTTGGAGCCATACCCGGTCTATAATGGTAAAGGGCCCAAGAAAATGGGGACTAAGTTTCCCACGTTTTCCAAACCTGATGATCCCTTTCCAAGGTGACACTTTTAACATCACACAGTCACCTACTTGGAATTCTATGGGTCTTCTCTTTTTATCCGCATAACTCTTTTGACGGTCTTGAGCCGCCTTCAACCGCTCTCCGATGCCTCTTATCATGTCGGTCATTTCTTGCACAATTTTCGAGCCGGAAAACTTCTTTTCTCCCGCTTCCAACTAACACAAGGGGGTCCGACACTTCCAGTCATACAGTGCCTCGAAGGGTGCCATGCTAATGCTCGAATGAAAATTGTTATTGTAGGCAAACTCCACTAGTTGTAGATGAGAGTCCCAATTACCCCCAAAGTCGATGACACACGACCTCAACATGTCTTCCAAGGATTGGATGGTCCTATCACTTTGATCATCCGTCTGGGGGTGATATGCAATACTTAGCTTTATTTTCGTACCCAATTCATTTTGCAACCCGTCCCAAAAATGGGTTATAAAACGACTGCCACGATTGGACACAATGTACAAAGGCACTCTGTGTTTCAAGAACACCTCGTCGATGTACAACTTAGCCAACTTATCCATTGGTAAGGTCTCTCTCATTGCTAAGAAATGAGATCTTTTGGTCAATCGATCCATTACTACCCAAATGGTGTCGTGACCCATAAATGTCTTTGGTAACTTCGTCACAAAGTCCATGGTGATGTGCTCCTATTTCCATTCTGGGATGGCGAAGGCTTTAAACTACCATAATGTCCGATCTTTACTTGTAAGCAAGTGGTACATTTCTCCACGTAACCAGCAACATCTAGTTTCATCACCTGCTACCAATAGTTTAACTTCAAGTCCCGATACATCTTCGTACTCCCGGGGTGGATGGAGTATTTTGACTTATGAGCGTCCTTCATTGGTATTTCCCGACATCACCCAATCTTAGGTACCCAGATCCGCCGTTGGAAGAGCTTCAAGCCTCTATTGTCTTCCGTCAGTTGAAGGTGCCGCTTTGTCATGATTTCACCTTTGACGTTGTCCTCAAGCAAGGCCTCGTCTTGTGAGGTTTTGATCTTCTCCGGTAGGCTTGAGACCACTTTAATCCTTGCAAAAGATGCTCGGATGTTTCCACTATACTTCTTCTAGTTCAAGGTGTCCGCCACAACATTAGATTTGTCGGGATGGTAGAGTAATTCACAATCATAATCCTTAAATAGTCCTAGCCATCTCCGGTGACGCATATTCAACTCCTTTTGGTCGGAGACATACTTCAAGCTTTTATGATCAGTGTAGAGCGTACATCTCGTACTGTACAAATAGTGTCGCCACAGCTTCAATGCGAACACCACCGCCGCCAACTCTAGACATGGGTTGGGTAATTTTTCTCATGATCTTTTAGTTGCCTCGATGCATAGGCTATCACCTTGCCTCTTTGCATCAAGACGTATCCCAACCCCATCTTCGATGCATCACTAAAGACTACAAAATCCTCCATCCCCTCGGGTAGGGATAGGACTAGAGTTTTACACAAATTCTTTTGTAGGGTCTTAAAGGCTTGTCTTGAGTGTCGGTCCAAAGAAATCTCACATTCTTTCTTGTCAACATTGTCAACGGCGAGGTGATCTTAGAAAAGTCTTGGATGAATCTTCAATAGTAATCGGCCAAACCCAAGAAACTCCGAATCTACGTTGGCCTCTTCGGCGGTTCCCAATTCATCATCGCCTCAATCTTTGATGGGTCTACCTTCACTCCCTCTTGGGTCACCACGTGGCCCAAGAATTGGACTTCCCACAGCCAAAAATCACATTTAGAGAACTTGGCATAAAGTTTCTCCTTTCTTAGTACTTCCAATACTTCCCTAAGGTGTTTTTCATGCTCCTTCTCATTCTTAGAATAGACCAATATGTCGTAGATGAAGACTATAACAGACCTATTTGATTTATCAAGTTCATGAACACGGTCGGCTCATTGGTTAACCCGAATGGCATGACCAAACATGAGAGTTCTAAAGGTGGTCTTTGAAACATTTTCTTCTCTTACCTTCACTTGGTGGTATCTTGAACGAAGATTTATTTAGAAAAGCATCTTGTTCCTTGTAATTGGTCGAATAGATCATCAATCCGGGGAAATGGGTATTTATTCTTCACGACCGCCTTATTCAACTCTCTGTATTCGATGCACATGCGCATTGTGCTATCCTTTTTCTTGACGAAAAGCACGGGGCTCCCCATGTTGAAGATCTTGGTCTTAAGAAACCCTTATCTAGCAACTCTTGTAACCGCTTCATCATCTCTTGCATTTCTGTCAGTGCGAGACGATAAAGTGCACATGCTATCGGTGTCCCTCCCGGAACCAAATCGATTCGGGACTCCACTTGATGATCGAGTGGTAAACTCGGTAGGTCATCGGGAAAGATGCCCGGAAACTCACAAACAACTCTCACTTCTTCTACCTTCTTCTTCTCCGCCTTGGCATCAACCACGTATGCAAGGAACGAGGGACATTTCCTCGCTAGGTACTTCTTTCTCTTAATCGCCGAAATGATTGCTACTTCACCCTTTCGCTTCTCCCCATAGGCAAGAAAGAAGTCCCTGTTCACTATGGGTATCCTGATAAGCTTCTTCGAGCATAGGATCTTAGCTTGGTTCTTCACTAACCAATCCAATCCTATTACGGTGTCGAATCCTCCTAGAGCCATCGGAAGCAAATGTACCTAAAAACATTCGCCTCCAACCTCCAAACAATACTTCTCTAGAATTTCACGTAACACTACTTTCTCACCATTGGCCACTTCTATTACGAAGGCATCACTAGGAGAACTATGGGGCACACTTAAAGATTTGCAAAATGGAAGCCCACAAAAGAGTGGTTTGCACCGGAATCAAATAGTACTCTAGCGAGTATGAAGTTGAGTAGGAACGTACCCGACACCACATCGGCAGTATCCTTCGCTTCCTCGGTTGTCATCTGGAATGATTTCCCTTAAACCTTTGGAGTAACTTCTTTCCTTGCTTGACTCCCCACGATTGCTCCTTTCGAATTGTCCCTCAACTTGGAGCATTCATGCCTCATATGGCTCATCTTCTTGCATTCGTAACATACCGTCCCCTTGATGGAGCAAGTACGACTAGTATGTCCCGACTGTCCACATTTGTAACAAACTATCGAGGTGGGTTTTCAAGGTCCGAAATGCTTACTATTGCATTTGGGACAACACTTTTTCTTCCCTTTGTATGTCCATTCCCTTTCCACTAGGATTGAACTTCGGTTTCTTGAACAAACTTTGTGGGCTTTCCCACTTTCTCTTCTCCCCTACGCTGGCTTTCTCCTCTTTATCCCGAGCGTGGACATCCTCCATAACTGTGGCCTCTTCAATTGCCTCTCGTAGGGTCGAGGCCTTAGCATTTCTGACCATGCCCATTATCTCTCCAGGTAAGCCCATAAGGTACGCTTCCACGTTCTCTTTCTCCGTTGGAGCAACGTGTCCCACCAGATTTAGCTTCTCCATGAATAGTCGGGTGTAATCTCTCACCGACAAGTTTCCTTTTCTGAGTGTTCGGAACTTCTCTTCAATCTGATCAATTTCTCTCTCGTTGCAGTATTCTTCTAAAAGTTTCTTCTTGAAAGAATCCCAAGACAAACGGGTTAGGCGGGTCGTGTCGGTTAGGGGGTCGGGTTAGGGATGAGATTTTCTGACCCGTTTATTAAATGGGGCAGGTTCAGGTTAGGCACTCTCAACCCATTTAACTTTGAACCCGACACGACACGACACGTTTGTCAGGTCTACATAGATCAGTGTCATAAGGTGAGTCCTAAAATGATGGGCACTTTTATCCTCAGACCTGAGATATGCATTGGAATCTAATGCATAAGAAGTGTTATACTTTGGTATAGTCTAACATTACCCTTAATCGGGTAACTTTTTGCATATAACATGAATTGTGTATAAGTCGTGTACACGCAAATATGGGATTGCTCCTCTCAAGTTGAGAGAGATATTTTTTGACACCTCAAATAACATAGTTTGATTTACATGGTCATAGACAAATGGATTAGTTGAACTAATAGCAGTCTAAATCAAATATGTTGGGATCGAGAAACATAATCTTTGAACTATAAAGGATGAGATAGATATATACCTTAAATTCAAAATAAAATATCGTGAAGCAAAAAGATAAGGAATGATACAACCATATGATTTATTGGATCAATCTGATTTCTCAAGCAAAAGCACATTCACATAACCTTGGGGGGCGATGACGGTTGCTAAATGTTTACCATTGTTTGTGTTACTGTGCGTGTGCAAGTGAGATAATGCAAGTATTATATGCACACGACACGTGTCACACATGAGTAATGCTGAGGAGTATGCGAACTTATAGGGTCGCACAGAATACGTTTGCTTCCATTTGTAGAATCCCGGATTAAATCAAGTTGATTATGGAAATAATTATTGTTGAAGGATAATTATGAAAATGTGTGTTAAATGTAATTATGATAATTACAAGGTGTTATCTGTAAATATGTATAATTATGTTAAATGTTTTAAGATAATTATATAATTATTACAGATAATCATTAAAACCTTATTTGGGTTATGAACCAACTATAAGACAATCCATATAAATATGGTGATAGGCCAAATCAATTTCAGATGATTCAACATCTTAGATTTGGGCATTTGGCTATCAGTTAAAACTTAAAACACATAAAAAGAAACATTTTTCTTTTCTATGATACACATTTTAGAATTAGAGTTCTTTTGGGCTAGCACCTGGTGGGAGATCAACGTGTTTTCATGTGTGGATCAACTATAGAGAAAAATGCCATTGATTTTTAAGTGTCTCGATGAATACCTCGCGAGATCTAAAAAGGTACATCCTTAAACACCATGTGGTGTGATTAATTAATTAAATGCGTCATTGGAACCGAATGGATATTTATCGGAAAAGTTTTTTTGATTTTTATTGTAACCAAAATTTATTTTTTATCCGCTGCATTTATGATTACGATTGTTTTAAAAACCCAACAAAATTCTATATTATGTTAATTAAATTATGCCACCCCCCTTCCCGCCTAGTCACCAAAATTCATAGATGGGTCGCTAATTGGACTAACATGTGGTTATACATACAATCATTAAGGGGGTGTTTGGGATTGCTTATTTAAAGTGTTTTTTAGCTTATTGTGGTGTGACACCGGAGATAAGCACTTTCTAATATTTGGATGGAGAAAAATTTAAAGATCTTATAGCGATACCAAACCGATGAAAATGAGTTTTTGACAAGTCATTTGGTTCTAACTTATCAACTTATTTGAAAAGTGTTTATGACTTTTTTGGTTATTTTATATGTATAAGCAATCCCAAACACCCTTAAATAACAATTTATTAGTTTATTACCTTTTGGTACCACAATAAGCTAATCCAAACACTTTTTAGAAAACTCGGGTTTGACACCACATAAGTTGATAAGCACTTTTCAAATTAAGCATAAGTTGTTTTAAATAAGCAATCGTGAACACCCCCTAAATTGATATATTTCGCTCCACAAACCAATGTTGTGTGCTTGTCTAGGTGATGACAACATTGTTATCTAATCATATACATTTTATTTTGCATAACAACCCCCTTCTCTATGAGAGTTAACTATTTTAAATTTTTGATGTAAAGTGTGATTTTGGTTATCCCGTATTAAGAAGACATCTTTAGTTTGAAGAATAGATGTAGGTATTTGATAAGATGGTGTTTTTCTTTTTGAAAATGATAAGGTTAATAACTACATTTCTTTTGCAAAACAAATGTATTTATATAACATTTTTATGTATATAAAAGAAATATGAAAGACATAAGATGTAGCAATATAAGAGTTAAGTATTTTAAATCTTTATATATTTACTAGGTTTGAACCCGTGTATTACACGGGGTAATTTAAAAATATGAACCACGTATCATAAGAACCACATATCATAAATTACCAAATACTTCTTTATATACAACATTCTTTGTTATATTGCTAATTATACCTTCATCATCTATAATTAATATTTTTAAACTTTGCCTACTTTTTAATCTAGATAAAGCAACATACAACTGACCATGGGTAAAAACTGGTTGTCTCAGAAACAAACCAACCTTCGATAATGATTGTCCTTGACTTTTATTTATGGTCATTGCAAAACATGCAACAATTGGAAATTGTCTTCTTTGAAACTTGAACGGAATCCTTTTGTCTGTATGTGTCAAAGACATTCTTGGAATAAATGTTCGACTTACAATATTGCTTCCAGATATGATCTCTGCTTCTATAGCTCGATTTCCCAAAGATAACACCCGTAGTCTAGTTCCATTACATAACCCAGATTTCTGATCAATATTCCTTAGTAACATAACTGGAACACCGACTTTTAGTACTATCTTATGGTTTGGCAAACCCGATAATAAACCATTTAAGACATTAGGTGAGTACAAAGTTTCATCAAACTGTTCGTGAAGATGCTCTGATTCACAAAGACTATCTGAACTTAGGTACTCATTTTCGTCTCCTGGAAATAATGATAGCAAACGATCATTTATTTCTTGAACAACTTCATGCTTGGGTGCAAGTATTGCTCTTTCCTGAAAATAGGATGAATTCTTGACATTTACAAAAATAGAAGGATAGACAAATTCAATTAATGCAGATATAGGATCCGTTGAATCGGTAATGAGAAGATCATCAGGTATATCGATAATTGTCTCACCATCATTCACACTACCAACCTTGCCTTCTCCTAAATCCAAAAGCCAATTTGCAAAAATCCTTGTTTGTTCGATATCAGAAGCTTGACTGTCAACGGTTAACCTATTGTTTTTAGTTAACCTTAGGACTTTGCATTTTTCCCAAATGTAAGATGAACTTAACGACGCATTAACAATGTCTTGTCTACTTGCGTTGGGAATAACCGGAAGAATTTGTCTGAAATCTCCTCCAAAAATAACTACTTTGCCACCAAAAAGCATTTCCGAATCAGTAATGCCTTGACTACCAAAAACGTCGTTCATACTTCTATCAAATGCTTCAAATGCATGTCGATGAACCATTGGTGTTTCATCCCATATAATCAACCTGGTCTTCTTTATTAACTTGGCAACATCACTGTCCGGCTTTATGTAACAGAAAGAATCTTCGTTAAGAATTAGAGGAATTTGAAAGCGAGAGTGTGATGTTCTACCTCCTGTAAGAAGTAAAGAAGCAATACCACTCGAAGCAACGTTTAAAACAATTTCTCCTCTAGATCTTATTGATGCAGATAATGTCTTCCATAGAAATAACTTTTTATAATATTATATAAAATTAAACATATTTTTTTTATTAACATCATTAACTATTCTTGTATCTTTAACCTAACAAAAACATCTATTATGCCAATAGCTAAGTGTACACATATAACTATCACTTATATATTTAACCTAACAAAAATATCTATTATTTTAATAATAATACACACCACTCTCAAAAGCAATAAACATGAAATATACAAAAAATGCAAGATACAAGATCACAAACTCACAAAGCACATAACTACAATATTAAAAAATGTAGGGGTCTTTGAATATACCTTTAAAACTTGATTAGATACTTGCGAGATTCAAGACATTTCTCAATTTCTTCCGATACTTGATTTGAAACTTAGAGCAGGGGAGAGAAGAGATGAATCAAAAACGAAACCAACTCCATTTTGCACCGATTTACATTGAATTTATAGGAAGTTGCAAGTGTTTTGAAAGTATAATATATTTTAATTCAATAAAAGATACTCAAAGTCAAATATACCCTCTTAATGTAGGCCAATTCTTGTATAACAATAAAATATATTTTATTTTTAGAAAATATAATATATTTTAATTCAATAAAAGATATTCATATTACAATTTTGATTTCTAAACTGGATTTCCGAACATATGCAAATTAATTTTCAACTTTTATCTCACAAATTTTAATAATTGATTTTCAATTTGTATTTCCAAAATCAAAGAAAATTTTGTATTAATAATTGATCTTGAAAATCAATTATTAAAATTTGTGAGATAAAAGTTGAAAATTAATTTTGTAAAAGATTTGCATATGTCCGATAATATTTGATTTTCAATTTGTATTACGATAAAAATAATACGAAATAATATTTGATCTTCAACTTGTATTAGAATAAAATATATTTTATTTTTAGAAAGTTTAAATTATAGTTTAATTATAAAAATAAATAAATATTTTCTATTTTACCGTTAAACATCTATTGCATCTTTAATAGTGTTTTTTGTAACAGAACCTAATTTTGTTGAATTTCATTGACTTTTCAATATCAACAATAATAATCTATACATATATATATAAGTAATATATATATACTAAATATCATAATGTCAAGAAAATAAAATTTAAAATGTTATTTTATAAAACTTCATGATAGAAAAAAAAAATATATATATATACTAAATATCATCACGACATATTAATTCGTATATATTTATGATATTTAATTATATAACTAAATCCAAAAATATTCAATATTAGACTCATTTCGAAGGTATTGACGAAACGATTACAATGGTATAATTTGTAAAAAATAAAAAAGTTTTTTTCAATGCAATTTAGTTCATATACATTATTTATGTTTATACGATAAGAGTCTAAAATAAAAAATAAAAAAATAAGAGATTAAAAGTAAACTACCTATTTAATTATAAGGGTAGTAATGTAAGGTATAAATTAAAAAAATGAATTAAGGAAAGATTAAATAAGGAACGAATGTGGATTTGCTAAATAAACTTATAGTGTAAAATGCGTCCAGGTTAATGTTTAGGCGGGAAAATGAAAAAAATGGATTCACCAGAAGGCGACACGTGTCCCTCTAGTTACTTATTTATTATATGTATAGATTTAAATGGACAATCCAAATATATTACTACCTAAATTACTCATGCTACCGCGTAACGCGCGGTTTCCGCACTAGTTAATATAATTTTGATTTAGAAAGGAGGTGGTGTTCAATTTAAATTATATAATTTCAATAAGAGATAGAAATTGAAGAGATTTACTTTTATGCCTTTTTAAGAGTTATGTTTGTATGTAAATGACATCATATATGCAAAATGTTACCTTTTAATTCTCACCATTGATTAATCTTGATTGTGATTGAGATTGCCACTTAGTGGTACCCTTAATTGGGTCAGATTGTGGTCGACGGGGATTAATCGGGTGGCACCCTTAAGTGGGAGCGCGAATACCTCGGGAATGTGTGTGTTATATTTGCCGTTAAAAAAAAATCACATTTAAAAGTACCACAGTGAATATACGACAACTAATATCCAATTAAAAATTTGAATGAAAATAAATAGTATTAAGGGTGTCAAAGTTATAGAGAGAAAAAAAAATATTTTTTTCATCTACGGTCTAAATTTAAAATAAATAAAAAATTGTTTCAGAAAGAACGAGTAATTGTTTTTTTAGTTTAAAAAATAATCTTTTGTTGTAGGATAAGTGTGACATCGTCTAAAGGATATGACGATAAAGATAAAGATAGAGATAGAGATAAGTATATCAGAGTTAGATTAGAACTGAAATATCTCCTAACTATCTACTTGTAACTCCTCCCTATTTAAAGGGCTTATGATTAATGAAAATTATTGACTTCTTCTCTCTGTCTTATTGTTATTCTCTCCATATTATTGTTTCATTTGTTTTTCTCTTTAACACGTTATCAGCACGTAAAGCTCAAAATCTCCAACATCGCTAGACAGTTGTTTTGTCTGCTGTCTGCCGTCGTTGAATGTCTTGTCGCAAAATTGCTTCGCTATTCCGTTACCGCTTGCTCGTTGTCATGTCTGTCCAAAATTATAGTAAGTTTTCTATTAACTTCTTTATAATTGAATATTATGATATTATGTTAGAATAATATAAGTTTATGATTTGATGTATATAATACTTTCATTATATTTTTTATTGTTGATAAATGATACCAATTGAATTGAAATTCTTTTTTACTAACCAAACCGAATTTATCATTATTTAATTTTTTTTATTAAAATAATTAAAGAAATAAAAATTAATGTTGACAAGGAATATAAAATTACATTAAAAATAATTATTTGAATTTATATGAGATTTCATTTGTGATTTTATTGAAGTTATCTAAATTAAATAATTATATACAATTTTAATTAGATTCTTTTAACTGTATAATAAAAAAAATTGAATAGAAACTATCCCAAATCCACTTCTAAACCTATGGTTTTTCTTTATTAGTTAAATAAATATTAATTGTTCTCTCTATTAATTATCTATTGTTTTTTTTATTTTATGAATATTTTATTGTATTAGTTTTATTTAATTGATCAATTAAACCCATCTTTTTAGGTTAGTTCAAAAAAAAATTAGACTATTAGTTAATTTAATTTTAATTGTGCTAGTATAATTTTTATAATTTTTAACATAATATTTTCTATTTATGCATCATTAATTACTTACAATATTAATATGTGTATTGGTTAATTTAATTATGCTAATACAATTTTCCTATTTGGGTTTTACTAATATATTGTTGTGTGATATCATAATCATTTATTATGAATAGTAAATTTATTTAACTTGTTTTGACGTTTTGTTCAATCATTCACGTCAATTAGTTTACAATATTAATTAATTATTTATTTATTATTTGATTATGTTAATATTTAAATGTTTATCTTCATTATAATTCATAATCTTATAATTAATTTTTGGAAGTTACACTTCCAACCTCCATAACTTTTGTTATTTGTAAAAAACTCCAAAAATCGCATGAAAATGTTAAATCAAACATTTATCTTGATTGTAGGTTCCTACTCATAATTTTAAAATATATAATTAATTTTTGGAAGTTACACTTCCAAGCTCATATATTTTGATCTTTACCAAAAGCTCCAAAAAAATGCTATTAAGGTATTAAAATTGTTTCATATGCCAAACTCATAGTCACTTTGGCCTCTTGCCAAAAGATCCAAAACACCATTATGGTATGATTTTTTTTTACCAAATTTACCAAGATTTTGTCAAACGGGTGTAAATAGCCCTAAGGTTTGTAGGGATTTAAGAAATCCATGTGATTCCCCTACTACCTGGAAATCCAATAGATTGGGTGATTTCTTTTTCACAAAAATTGAAATATTGATGAAGTATTATCAATAAAATTAAAGCATACAAAATCCAATATTGTTATGATAATGAAATTTCATAACCATAATCCATTTATTATCAAAAAGAAAATCATATATTATCCTTTATATATGTAAATGGTTGAAACAACTCATCCCAAAATCAACGTCGTAAACTCAAAAGAATCTGAGTATCGTAAATGAGTATATAAACCTCCTTTTGAAAATGTACAAGAAAATACCTAAAGTCCATCAACTCTCTATTGACTTTAAAATCAACCTCTTGAAAAGGTACAAGCAAATACCTTCATGTTTTGAGGCGACGTATAAATCCTAAATTTCATAGGAATACCTTTACTAGAAACCCCCAAAGAAATGTGGGATGTCCCGAAAGGGATAATCGGGAGTACTCATGAATATGTACTTCCCGAACTAATCGTATAGTGGAATGAAACCCACTTACTCGATTACAAAAAGGTAAGTGATGTCAACAAAGAAATGTTATATCCAAAACGCGTCTCAATCTCTGTGGCAAGGAACTCACAGAAGATGACATGATTTTTAACATTATTTCCACCTTTCATATATAAGTTGGAATGCAACCTTTAGACAAACTCATCAACCTAATGCAAGTGGTTGAGAGACATAACAAGGTTCTTTCGAATAACACCACATATGTCGGGATAAAGAAAATTCCCGATATCGATAATGAAAGTGTTAGAGGTGGAAACAACTCCAAAGGATTGTGAGTTAAAAACAATTTCACACATGTGACATTTCTGCACCATGTGGACGAGACCCTAGAAAGGGTCAGGGTCTTGGTAAGAGTCATGAAGGATTTTTCAACACCTGGAGTAGGATACAACTACTACCCAAGTGATAATGGACAATCAAATAAGATATGCACTAAAAAGTGCTTCTATCAAAAAGGGAACACGTTGAAAATGAAATATAACATATTTGTTTTAATATTTAATATTGATTATGCATATGTTTCTTTGAAATTAATTTTAAGTACAAAAATTAATTTCTTTGCTAAAGTAAAATCGAATATGTAACCATTATAGATGTAAAGAAATACATCAAAACAAATACAAAAAAATTCAATATTCTCCGTTCTGTTTAGGAATGTATCGAGGAGAATTGATTTTTTTTTGACCTATCACACAATCGAAAAAAAAAGATAGACTAATACTTGTTTTATAATACATCCAACCAAATTACTTAGACGATGGACTGTCACTTTCTTGGTGGAACAAGTTTAATAGGAACCTTGTAAAGATATTCGTATCAAATGGAAATGAAAATGAACATATATACATAAATTCCAATTAATATGAAAGGAAACATATATCATGGAAACTAATAGATTATTGGGTCATCGAAACATATTTTGTCACCAATAAAGAACTTTTAGGGGCAATAACACATATATGTTTCGACATGACCATGTGGGACATCGTGGTTATGACATAGTGATCCGTGTATTGCAAAATACACATAAACACATTCTCTTTCGAGTGAAAGGCAAAACAAGGCAAATTGCAACTGTTGACTTCTACAACATAAGAAACAACATTGCTATCATAATATGCCCTCTAGAATACATAAAACTTTTGTATATACCCTAATCCTTAGCCAATACAGGAATGAGATCGTCCTAAATCTAAGGACATTATACAAAAATATTCCATTGTTACAACGAATACAAGGTGATATTTATGGACATAAACATCCAGAATGCGGGCCATTAAAGTAATTTATGGTTCTGACTTCGACACGATGAACGCATGTCGTATTATTGTCCACATGAAATACTGCACTCCTAGCACTAGTTATATGTTTAAGGGCTCACCACCCTTATTATTTCATCAAGTCTACATGACTTGGAATGTTGGAGAATTTACATCATAAGGATTTGATGGTAATTGCATATGTATTAGGATCAATGTAGAGTTTCCTATACCCCATGTGTATATATAAAATGGTCTCATAGAAGTTGTTATCAAAAGAATATGATGACATCTAAGGTATTAGTAATGCGCATCAATTTACCCACATCTACCTGGGGTTATGCAATTATTATATGCAGTTTTTTTGTCGTTTTTAGACCCACTACTTGTTAACCAGCCTCATGCGTACCAGTTGGTAACTGGATATAAGTCTGATACTTTACATTTACGCATGTTTGATTATATGTGCCAATTGCGCCCCCACAGCGCATCGAAATGGGTCCTTAAAGACGATTTGGTAAATGTTGGATATGAACCCCCAACAATTATCCGCTAATTAGAATATTTGACTAGTGATCTCTTTACTGCTAGATTTGCGGGTTGTCACTTTCATGAGATAGTCTTCCCGTCGTTAAGGGGAGATAGGAAAAAGGATTTTCTATGGGAACGACAGGAAGTGTCATTGAATATTCTCACTCCGTCTCATTTTGATCCCCAAAACTTCACAACGTAATGTTGAAGTCAAACGAATCAGACTCGATACCTGATACGTTTAATATTCCAAAAGTGACAAGATCACATATACGAGCTGCAAATATACTCGCAAGGTTAAAAAAAAGTCCCCAACAGGGGCACAACGCCATTGGAAAGTGCGTTGCAATCACACATAGTGGAGGTGTGGTTGAGGTCGTAGCTACCAAATGGAAGTGGTGGAAGCTACTTGGTTCGATGGATACTATTCTAAAGGAAGAGAATAGTTAGGCACATCCATTTATCATCAATACATAAAACTCTCATGAGATTGTCTCTAATTATAATTATGTCCATGAATCATCACTGGAGGACGCTCCGAAGTTAATATTGATTCTAGAGATGAATATTAATCTCAAATGAACTATGAGAGTACATATGAGTCGATAGACAGATCATATATAATCATTGATGATTTATTCGCATATACGATGGCTCATAAGATGATCGAGCACAACGACATCGAACCAGGCTCAGTTGAATAATATCGACAAAGAGCATATTGGCCTAAATGTAAAGAAACAATCCAGAAAAAATTATATTCTTTGACAAAGGATCGGGTATTTGGTCAGGTAGTGCTAACCTACCAAGTGTAAAGCCCATAGGACATAACTGAGTCTTTGTCAGAAAGCGTAACGAGAATAATTAAGTCCTAATATGTAAGACTCTCCTTTGGCGCAAGGTTTTCCACAACGCCCTGGATTGACCACGAGGAGACTTACTCTCTCATGATGGATGTTATGACATCCGAATAATTTGTTAGCCTAGTAGTTTCCGAATGACTGGAAATGCAGCTCATGAATGTGGTTACCACATATCTCTACGGGGATCTAGATTTAGAGAGATATATAAAAGTGCTTGATGATATTACATTACCAAAATCAAGTAACTTTAAACCACGAAATGCGTTTGCAATAAAATTGAAACGCCCACTTTATAGATTAAAGCAATCTAAGCGGATGTGGTATACCCGCCTAATGGAATACTTGATTGGGAAATGATATATAAGAACGATGAACTGTTCTCTTACGTATTTATTATGGAAAACAAGTTCCAGATTTTCAAAGTAACTCTATATGTCAATGTTATGAACATAATAGGCATTCTTGATGAAATGAGAGGAACCACAAGCTACTTGAAATCTGATTTTGAGAGGAAAGATCTTGGGAAAACTTGGTTTTGTCTAGATATTTGAGCTAGGACACCGACTTTGTGAAATATTAATTCACCGATCGCATATGTCCATAAAATAATCAGGCAATTTAATATGGACAAAGCGCATCCGGTTAGCACTCCCATGATCGGTCGAAGTGTCGGATATAAGGAAATATCCATTTCGTCTAAAGGATGATGACGAAAAATACTGGGAGTTAGAATTCCCTATCTAAGTACAATATGTGCATTATCGTACTTAGCATAATACACTTGACCATATATTATATTACTCAGTGAACTTGTTAGCTAGATTTAGCTCAGCGCCAACGCAAAGTCATTGGAATGATATCAAATTAATCTTTGGGATCCATTGACATGGACTTATACTTTCCCTATAGAAAGAAAAATGGGATTGATAATGGAACTTCAATACCTAATTATAATGTAAGCAACAAAAGTACTAGCTCTTATAGAAACACCAAACAATGTATTGGTATATCTTTGCTGATATTATGTATTTGCCTGACCCATACAAAGGTTGTACCCAAACTGGATAAACAATTACCACAAGGAACATGTTGATTGCTTGGAAGTAAACTAAGCAAACCCTTGTAACTACCTCATTGAACTAATCCGATAATATTACTCTCCATGAGATAATTAAAAAAATGTATATGATTAAGGACTATCATTACATATATTAGAGGAGCTAGTAATTTTGGGTTCAACCAGTATCCTACTTGCATATATGGAAATGATGCATCATTATCAAAGAAATGAACATAAGATACATCAAGGGTAATAACACAAAGCATATTCTGCTTAAGTTTCTATACAATCAGCAATAAAAGACTCTCCTTTAGATTCAAGTGAATCAAGTAAGGTGTCAAAAGAATGTGACATATTTTATCAAGTCATTACCTAAAACCATATATTGGGAAACATGTGGAAACTAAATGCAAATATTTTCCAAACTCCCTTGTTTAATGCACAAATCAGGGGGAGTAGTAGACAAAAGGGGGAGTCTACTATATATTTGATATTGGTATGTTGTGCTCTTTCCTTCAACCAAGGTTTTATTTTTCCCATTGGGTTTTGTTCCTTGGTGTAGGGTTTTAGTGAGGCAACTGTTTATATACCATCATGATTTCCTAACTCTCAAGATTAAAGTACGAATCTAAGAGAAAACTAGACTGAAGGAAAAGTCTATGTATTGCAAAGAAGTTGATGTGTTGTACTCTTTCCTTCATCAGACTTTTATTTTTTCCCACTGGGTTTTTATTTTGGCGTAAGGTTTTAACGAGGCAACAATTATGCACCGTCACTCCTTTAACTCGGCACAAGGGGGAGTGTTGTAGGATAAGTGTGTCATCGTCTAAAGGATATGACGATAAAGATAAAGATAGAGATAGAGATAAGTATATCAGAGTTAGATTAGAACTGAAATATCTCCTAACTATCTACTTGTAACTCCTCCCTATTTAAAGGGCTTATGATTAATGAGAATTATATACTTTTTCTCTCTGTCTTATTGTTATTCTCTCCATATTATTGTTTCATTTGTTTTTCCCTTTAACATCTTTTATTATTTGTAAATATCGTCCAAGTATAATAGAATAATAAAGAAAAAAGTTCAAAAAAACCCAATAAACTATCATATTTTGAATGGTTAAGTCCCTCAACTAATTTTTTGAATCAAAAAACCATTAAACTTTCTCATTTTGAATGATTAAGTCCCTCAACTATTTTTTTGAACGAAAAAAACAATAAACTTTCTAATTTTGAATGATTAAGTCCCTCAACATTTTTTTAATAAATAAACCATCGAACTTCTAAAAATTGGTTACCTTTTTTTTAAAGATACCTGGAACTGACGATGAAGGTTTTAAAGTAAAAACAAATCAAAATCAGTTTTACCGTTCTCAAATTATACGCCATTAAAACCCTTCATAGACAATCGTATCGCTCCGCCTCACCTCTCCCCATTGCCCTTACATTGTCCGTTCTCCATATCACCTAACACGTTGTTGCTTCTGGCATCGATCTCCCTCTTTTTGATCTATTTTTTATTTATCAAAAGAGGAAGAATCAAAAGATAATCGGTTCCATGTAGTTTTTTTTGGGTTAAAATGATGTAAGTAACCAATTTTTAAAAGTTCGATGATTTAATTTATTGGAAAAAAAAATATGCAGGGACTTAATTATTCAAAATTGGAAAATTTAATGGTTTTTTCATTCAAAATGAGAAAGTTTAATGGTTTTTTCATTCAAAATAATAGTTCAGGGACTTACTCATTCAAAATGATAAAGTTTAATGGTTTTTTCATTCAAAAAATTAGTTTAGGGACTTAACCATTCAAAATTGAATAGTTTGTTGGGTTTTTATGAACTTTTCCCAATAATAAAAGATAAAATTTATAGATGCTTAAATTACAATTTAAATATTTTAATCACATACTAAAATATAATTAGTTTAATAACCCACATCAATTATCATGTTACCGTTTTTTAATTGGTATTTTAATTAAATTCGTTTCTTTCTGTATATATAATGGTATAAAAGTGTAACAATTAATCGTGAAATAAATGGTAGCATGTATTGAACGTGGATCATGTGGAAAGCTATAAAAAGGAATTATATATGAAAGGTGAAATGTAAACACACCCAATTACAAGTTTTCATTAAATTAAAGTTAATAGGGACCAAAGTGCATTGCCCTCCAAATTGGAACGACATTGACATTACTTAAAACACGTTTATTATAACGAGTCGTTTAAAACATTTTTATTTTTTGTTATTAAATTAGATATAACTAATCAATTTAACAGCATAAATATTAGCTATCGCATGATATTTATGAACCGACTCAATTGAATATAGATGAATTATAACTAAAATACATGTTGAGTTTCAAATTATCTATGTGTGGCAAAAAGTGACCCAACCCAAAATTAACAGGTTGGGTTGAGATTTTCAACCCATTTAAGTTAAATGGGTCAAACCACTTAACCCATTTATATAAATGGGTTTGGTGGGGTTGAAATTTCCGACCTGATTTCAACCAATTGTCAACAAGTTTTCAACCCATTTATAATACTACATAATTTTATTTTATTTTTAATTAAATATCATTACTTAATTATAGTTAATAATTTAATATATGTTTAATGATTAAAAAAATAATAGAAAAAAAAATGTGTTTCCTAAATCCTAATTACATCCGGCGGCAAATTATCAGACATATTAATCAAACCAAATTATTTCTCTTTCATTCACAATACTCGTCAACTTCTCAAAACCCTAGCCGACCACCGAGACCCGACACCCTTCCACGACCGCTGACGGCCTGAAGCCCTTCCACAACCACCGGCAACCCGACACCCTTCCACGACCACCGTTGTCAAGCGACTTCCACGGTTTGACTTCCATACATTTTCTGTCATTCTTCCACGACGACTTCCATGGTTTGACTTACACGGTTTGAAATTTTGAACAATTTATTTGATTTTGTGGTTGTGTTTTATTGAAACTTTGAACAATTTAGTTGACTTTATGGTTGTGTTTTATTGAAACTCTGAATAATTTATTTGACTTTGTGGTTGTGTATTTGTCATGAACTTAAGTAGTAAAATCTTTTTTTTAATTTTAAATTAAATGGGTCAACCCAGGTTCAACCCATTTATTTAACAGGTTAGGTTGAGAGAATCATAAACAGGTCAACCCGCTACCAACCCATTTAAGTAATAGGTTGGGTTGGGTTGAAAATCTCAACCCATTTAATTAAACGAGTTGGGTTGAGATTTCCAACCCAATTAATAAATGGGTTGAACCTGAACCCAACCCAACCTGACCTATTGCTACCCCTAGAAAACATAAGCAATAGATGTCGTTCGGTAAATGGTAACGAATGTATATAGGACAAAATAAATCAAACAAATTTGATATCTCTTGTCTGAAAATAAGGTTTAAGGAGGGTTATATATCATACCTACTCTTGATGTTGTGGCTACTTACCAATGTCATGTGAATTCGACATCAGACTAAACATATATCTATTTGTTACGACATAAGCTTATCTTATGAGTTATATATATTCAAAATACATTGTATGTTCAATACAACCACCTAATAAAATCCTAGTACCTCAAATCAATACAACGGAAGCATACTTTCAAGCACTGTATAAGCGAAAAGAAACGAAACATCTAGTACTATTATATTGTCTATAAACCCAACAACTACCACATCTTAATTTCTTTTGTCCGTTGACATCTCTTTTTTTTTTTTGTCATTTATTGAGATAAGTTAATGCAAACTTCAGTTGATTGAGATCAACGACGATATTGGAATGTAGTCCCAAGAAAGATAAAATTGAGATTTGATAGAAAACCCTGATCCAATGTTTATAATCGAAACACGAACCAAAGGTATAAAAAACAAAAACACCCAATGATGTAGCCCAAATTTATTGATCAACCCGTCAAGTGTTTCTTTGATTATATTGGATCTTGATCTATTAATATGCCCAATAGAAATATGCAATGGATACTTAACGACCCTTGTTGATTTTCATCATTTCCTCTCTCTTTAAAACGGTGTGTCCTTGAATCTCCACCTACATCAAAAGGATAGGATGGGGGCTCGGTTCGGAAGGGGAGAGTGGTCGCGCGTACTAACCATCTTTGATCTTCCATACACGACAAGGAAAGAAGTAAGAGAGAGATTAACATAATTAAGCACGAATGGAAACGTACTACTACATTCACCAATTGTCATAACAACAATAAAACAAGCACACTCACGTAAAACATCATCATAATAATGTTAGCTAAGTGAAATTATGAACATATGATACGTAAGAGTTCCCGTTACTGTCACCACAACGCTCAATTAACATAAGTTTCGTTGACTCTACGACTAACTCATCTTATTATTTCTACTCAATCTCAAAAATCATTACTTAATAATCTCCGCTTAAGTCTAGACATCTTACATTCATGCCTAGTTCACTTAAACTAGAGCTCTGATACCAACTTGTAACACCTTAAAATTTAGAGTAAATTTAAAATTCGAAAATTCGGCAATATAACTTTTATAAATGGAGTAAACCACCCAAACGGGTAAATGTGATATAGTGTTTACAAAACCTGAAGATGAATATAAAAATCGACAACGAACTAATCTAAATAAGTTATATCTAGATTACATTGGTTGTCAACCCAAATCCCAAAATGTCAAAATCACTTGATCGCCATAACTCCAAATATCTATTATCCCGAAAATGCCTCAAGTACCCACGCTCATCACTCAAACCTTCGGCGACCCATCGCTAAGGGAACCTGTTATACATGTCATTTAAGAAAAAGTGTTAGGCTTAACGCCTAGTGAGAACATACAGTTTATATAATGATTTGGAAATAATTTAATTTCAACAATAAGTAACCTTCTCAAGGAGTTGGGTTTACATTTGAGATATTAATCACGTAGTGACCTTACGGTCCAAAATACATCTTGCGATGACGGATGAGACCCGATTTTCCAAGGATTGTGGAGGAACACAAAAGTAGGTCACTTTCCAAGTTATTGAGCTCACCATACTAGGATCAAGGTCACGAGCTCGCCGTCTCGTACTCAGATGTGGGGGAAGGCACCCAATGATCCTAATCATGCTCATTCGCTAGGATTTACATTTACGACCCACGGCTAGTGTCCGGTCCCACATAACCATACCAAGTTGCCTCCCTAGAGTCCAATGTCTCAACTAGCTACAAACGGGAGTTAACCCAAAATTAAGCCGACTCTATACCTATGGATCCATTAGTAATAGTCTAGACTTATCACAATTATATTTGTGACCAACTATAATCAAACATACGAGCCGTGGGTCGTAAATGTAAATCTTAGTGAATGAGCATGATTAGGATCATTGGGTGCCCTCCCCCACATCTGAGTACGAGCCGGCGAGTTCGTGGCCTTGATCCTAGTATGGTGAGCTCAATAACTCGGAAAGTGGTCTACTTTTGTGTTCCGCCACAATCCTTGGAAAATCGGGTCTCCCCCGTCATCGTAAGATGTATTTTGGACTGCAAGGTCATTACGTTGTTATTTGTAACAACCTAAAAATTGGGGCAATTTAAAACTTGAAAATTTTGCAATATGACGTTTATAAAATGAAGATAATTTAAACCTGGAACAGTTAATGTGGAACGAAATTTCACAATGACATCATCCCAAATAGGAGAGTATAAGCGCTTACAAATCTGAATAAATAATGAAACAAGGACCGACAACCTACTTAATCTAAAATAATTCTAGTTTAGATCATAATTGGGTGTCGTCATCATTCCCAAAATATCGGTAAGTGTGATGCACGCTCTATATCTTGTCAAGGCTAATTTCCCAAAAGGTTGACCCAACACTTCGCTCAAGGCTTCGCCACCCCACCACTAAAGGAACCTGATATGAACACCAAACAAACAAGTGTTAGGCTTGGAGCCTAGTGAGTACATCCAAAACATATGTGCAATCAAGTGTAGTACGTTGGTGAACAATTATTAGTAAATAACGTGACAATAATAAACGAGTCCTCCAACGATTGAACCTTATGCGAGACGGGGGAGACCCGTTCCACCATAGGTTGTGGCTGAACACGGAAGTAGGCCATAACCCATGTGGAGCACTTACTTGGAATGGTTATTTACCGACATCAACTCTATTCATGAATCTGTAGTTCAACGTAAATATGGGTTCGACTCTAACCGAGCCTTTACTCCAAAGAGTCACCAAGTTCAACCCTATTCATGGATCTTTACCTTGGGACCTCACCATTCCACACTAACATGATTCACCAACATGGCAAGTCAAAGAATGACCATAAATTCCCAATACATGAAGTTTATATAGCATCGACTCATTACAAGGAAGGTTCATCACATAAGCATAACATTGCATTCCATGAAATCTTATTTTATACCATATGGGAAACATCTTAACACAATATCACCATACAACAAGTATCATTAACACAGTTAAACCATAGGTTTCCCAAATCTAACTTCTCTACATATAGCCAAATAAACAATCTCATCCATTTGATTTCACCAGTTTCAAAACACATAAATAATTCATATTTATTATCCCACCAACATCTTAGATCATCATGAACCATAATAGTATCATAGTGTCAAAACCCTAGGTTTTGACCTAATTAGCTCAAGAACACAAATTAGAGAAAATGTATATATTTTTATATAATGTAAAGAAAGACTTTTCATGGTGCATAATAAACACTTAATATGCAAGATATACTCACAAAATAGGGTTTTGATGAAAACCCTAAACCCTAGATTCCTTCTCTTGAAGAGGATGACAAGTAGGAGAGGGAAGAGATAAGCTTTAAATCTTGAATCTTGGTTGGTGAGGTTAGATCCTTGCAATAAATGAGGAATTAATGCATCTTGGAAACCCTAGAACTGAAATGAGAGATGGAAGAGAGAGTTGAGAGCGTTTTTAGTGAAATAAATGAGGAGTGATGAGAGAAGTGATAGAAATCCCGTGTTTTAACTCATCAGACCTCGTCGGCGACCTTGCCAAGCGATAGTGACATGGTCACTATCGCGAGGCACTCTCGCATGAAATGTACCGTAGGTACATGGTCTTCTGCGACATTGTCAAGCGATAGTGACCATGTCACAATCGCAAGGCATAGCCGTCATGCACGTACCGTAACCCCCTTAACATTGGCGATTATGACACTAGCGACAGTGACCATGTCACTGTTGCATGACACTGTCGCCCAGACTCTCGGGCTTCAGATTTTTCAACACTGAAGGCTACCGAAGAGTGGATGGCTTCCATTAACTGCGCTTCTTCAACCGCCTCATGAAGAGTGGAGGCCTTCGACACTCGTACCATCGACATCATATTGGATGGAAGGCCCTTAATGTAAGCTTTGATCTTTTCTTTCTCCGTTGGGACTAGGTGTCCTACCAACCCCACCTTATCCATGAATAGCCGATTGTACTCCTTCACAGACAGATTACCTTTCTTCAAGTTCCGAAACTCTTCTTCGATCCGGTCCATCTATCTCTCATTGCAATACTCTTCCAACAATTTCTTCTTGAAAGTTGACCAACTCAATTTAGCCAATATCGTGGCCTCCACAGAAGTGGAGTAAACGTTCCACCATGTGAAGGTTGCCCCTCTAAGCATCTGAGAACCAAATGTTGCTTTATGTCCCTCACCGCACTCACTCGATCAAAAAGCTTACTCTATCTCCCAAATCCAGTTCATACATGCCACCGGATCGTCCGAGCCCTTGAATTCCGATGGTCGACAACCAAGGAAGGCCTTGAAGGTGCAAGCTTTCGCCACTTGTCTTGCTTCCGGGGCTGCGGTCCCATCGGTAGGAATTTGATTTCTGGTACCCCCGGATCCCGCCACAACGACATTTTCAACAATCGTTTTGTGCCTACGGTTATTGGTGTCCCTATCCTCCAACAATTTCAGAAATAACTCCTATTGGTGGGCCATGGCCTTATTCATGGCCAACATTATTCGATACATTAATCGAGTTTCCGCCATCACCTCTTCCATGATAGGTTCCGACGTCTCTAGATTGCGTAGGGAAATTTGTTCGATTCCCCCGCCCAACACATTGTTCAAACGGGAAGGCTCTTCCGCCACAGTCACCCGCGGTTGGTCGGTCGTGGATGTCGTGGCTTCGTGACCCTCCGGTATATTCCGAGTGTTAACCATTTAGTCTGTCACTCACATACAAGAAGTAGAGTAAGAGATGGGCTACAAAAATTAACACAAGGAAACGTACTATTACATTCATCAATCATCATAACGACGGTAATCTAAGCATGCCTACGTACGATATATTCATAATAGCAATAGATGATTGAAATTATGAACATACTACACATAAGGATTCTTGTTACCACAGTCACGACTCTCAATTAGTGTAATTTATGTCGACTCTAAGACCATTCTATCTTAAGAGTTCTACCCAATCTCACTAGTCATAGCTTAAAATCTCATCTTAAGTCTAGGCATCTTACATTCATACCTAGTTTGCTTAAACTTGTGTTCTGATACCAACTTGTAACATCCAAAATTTGGGGTAAATTCAAAATTCGAAAATTCGGCTATATGACGTCTATAAACAGAGGAAACCCGTTCACCCTAATTAGGGGTAAATCAAAACCTGAATATTACGGTAGTGACATATCAAAACTAAAGTGTATCATCCCAAACGAGGAAACCAAATATGATGATTACAAACCCAATAAGAATGAAGAATAAAATCGACAACGTAATAATCTAAAATTCGCCAATTCGATTAGTCGGGTGTTGCTATCCTTCCAAAATGTATATCTTCAAAATCAAGTATGTTGGTTACTATATCTCCAAAAAGACCACTTATGACTCCAATGTCGTCCACTCAGTCCCGACGAGCCCCATCGCTAAGATGACCTGTCAGACATGACAACCAAAGAACAAGCGTTAGGCTAAAGCCTAGTGAGAACAAGTCAATTGAAATAGAAGTACTAAATTCATTTAAAGTCGTACGGTAGATATAGCCATGAGCTAAATCAAACAATCAAATAGACCATTAGTGATCATAATATGGTACAAATAACACCAATCACATAGCGAGCTCAACTCCTCTAAGTTTGTTACTCGAAAACATCAAGTCAACCCCTCTAGGTCTATTCTTGAGAGTTCCAAAACGGGAACTCAGTTCTAAAACGGGAACTAATGAAAAATGGAATTACACCTTACTGCCCATGGGAGGTTGTCTGGCCATATAGGTCCACACCTTACTTACCATGGTGACCCGATGCCTATTCCATGCCAAAGTGGTGAACCTAATGTCCAAAACGGGACATTGGGAACGTCGTGCCTATGGATCCATTGCAATAAGACCAAGACTAATACAAACTAAAACAACAACATGGTTTTAAGTCCATCAATCTCATACCATTAATTGTACATAAGCAGTTTATCAATATGATGTGATGAAATCCATAAAATCAAATCCATCAGGTGTAAATACAAGGTTTGTCTCCAATAATCAAGTCACAATTCATATTTTTAAGTTAAAACCCAAACCTTCTCAAACCATAGTTTTACTTGGACCTATTCAAGGTCCCATAAATAGAGGTAGTGATGTTAGAACATGTAAGTACATTTACCATCCTTAAATCGTAGGCCAAATACCCTTCTAACACTTTCATCCACAACCAAAACCCCAAAATCTCTTAAAATTAACTTTTAAGTCAAGAGTTTGCCAAAACCCCAAAATCCGTGATTTGCAAGTATGTAAAAGTTCAACTATTAGAAGATTACTATGTAGGAAGTGTAAAACATGTATGTACTCACCTTGTTGAGGACTATGAACAAACCCTAGATGAGAGCTTGAGAGAAGAATATAATAGGAGACTTGAACTTCAATCACTAACTCTTAACCACAATCACTAACCTAAATCAAACCCATAAATGCATATAAGATGACTAGTTGGTAGCATTAAATGAAAATGAAGTGAAACCCTACCTTAGTACCCTTCCAAAATCGCCTTCAAGGAGTTCCAAGATAAGAAATGGGAGAAAAAGGGAGAAATCCTGACTTTAGGTCAGCTGAGCTTCCCCGCGGCCTTGGCCGCGGCTATGAGGCCGCATCGCAGGCCGCACGTGCTCTCAATTGAGAGACTCCAGCGAGTCTCGCGACTTTGGCAGCGGTTCTCAAGTCGTGCTCTAGCCTGCGCAAGTCGCTGTGATTCACACTCTAATTCCAAATCTCAAGTGCTAAAGCTTGGCAACCTCACACACGTGAGAATAACGTCAACAGTTGACTCGAGAATAAATGTACATAGTATATACATACATCCACAAGGTGTAAGCAAATTTTTACGAGTGTTACAAAGACCACATTTTTACACTTGAAACTTCATAGAAAAACACTGTGAAAATAAAAACCTTCATATCAAAACACTGTGAATGTTCGAATTTTTTTTACCTTCACAGTGTTTTGTTGTGAAGTTTCAAGTGTAAAATTGTGGTCTCACGGGTCTCACGGAAACAAGTTGGTCTCACGTGAACCCAACCCTTTATATACATATATATGTAGGGAAATGGTTCAAACGAGAACCCCTATGATTTATGAGAACGCGAGAACTTTTAAATCACATTTTAAGAGAAGTTAAAGGGACTTTTCAAATTTAAATTAGTATTTAAAAGTTTTCAAAAATATTAAAGACATGGAAGGGTAAAATTAGAAACTGAAATTATAAATTCAAATAACACGATCAAGATTACTCTTATCATCAGGGAAGGGATAATCGCGTCACATGATTATCACACTTCAATTAGGGATCGATGATTATCTGTCATCGATTAGGGCTCGATGATTGATGGTGAATCACATTGTTACCACAACCTATATGAATGCAAATCAGTGAAATACGATGTGTTTGCCCTTCGTTATCCTATAATTATCACAATAGGAATATCACTGTTGAGATCGCACTTGAGTAATCGAACAGGGGAAATTATCACAACTCAAGAAATCGATACCATATGTGTTCGATTAAGAAATTTTGGTCGATAATCACAATGTCAGATTATCAACAACATTCGATTACGGCTCGATTGGTACCACCTTATTATCACACTTCGATGAGGGATTGTTGTCACAAGAATCACAGTTGAATTACCATATTGATTGCTTATCACATTGTGTTAACAATTACTGGTAGGGGTGCTCAAAAAACGACCAACCTGACCAACCCGAAAAACTCTGAAAAAATCAACCCAGGGTAACCCGACATATAATCGATACAACCCGAATCTATTGGGTTAGGCTCAAAGTAACCCGACCAACTCGATAACCAGATAAAAGTTTTAGTGACTTCTCTAAAATTATTTGTATTTCTCTTTAATATGTATAAGTTACAAAAAACAACTCGGTAATAACGAGTAATAGAACTTATCAGAGGACATTATTGGAAAATTATACGTAATACCTAAATATTTGATGAACTTGTATATTATTTTGAATGATGGATCGTATTTCAAAAGAAAATTTCCTTATTTTTATGTTTTATATTGTTTTTACTTTGCTTAAACACAACCCGATCGAGTTGGGTTGGGTTAGGTTGCACTTTTGTTTGGGTTGGGTTGGGTTGGGTTGAAAAATTTCAAACCGCCAACATTAGGTTGGGTTATTGAAATGCCTTCAACCCGATCAACCCAACCCGTGAGCACCTCTAATTACTGGTTATGTATCATAGTAAGATGAATTATGTGTATCACAAGATTATCACGGTTAACACATCTTTTAGGGGTCGATGATTGTATGTGTATCACATTTGTATCATAGTTAATGCATTTCGATTAGGGCTCGATGATTGTCTATCACAATTGTATTATCACACCATTGTTATCACAAATGTCACAGTTAAATTATCACAGTGTTATCACAAGTATCACAGTAAGATTAAATATTGATTGGTTATCACAATTAACACACTTCAATTAGGTATCTATTGTTTGTCAATCACATTGTTATCACGAGATGGGTATCTATTGATGTTTTTTTATTAGTAAACGATCGAGACGTGATCAGATTTTGATCGATAAACATGGGATAGTTACAATTAATTAAAGCAACATTAAAATTATAAATTATAAACAATTACATTATTGTCCTTAATGATTTTTTTATTTATTATAATTTAAATTATTGGTTACTGAAATTGTAGGCCCACAACTGTTCTCGCGTTTTCGCAAAACAGAGGAGTTCTCGTTTGAACTCCAGCACACACACACACACACACATATATATATATATATATATATATATATATATATATAATATTTTACTACCATTTAATTTATACATGGACACAAATATTTTGTCATTAGGAGCGGTGGTGCTCAAAAAACTGCCCAACCCAGCAAACCCAACTTGAAAAAAACCCGGGAAAAAAAACTTGAGATAAATCGTCATATAATCGATACAAAATTAGGGCAAATCGAATCTAGTGGGTTGAAATTGGATTAGGCCCAAAATAAGCCGATGAAAATTTTAGCGGTTCTCTAAAATTATTTGTATTTCTGTTTAATATGTATAGGTTATCAAAAACGACTTGGCAACAACGAGCAATGAAACTCATAAGAGGACATTATTGGAAAGTTATATGTAATATCTAAATATTTGATGAAGTTATATATTTCTTTTGAATGATTGATCAGATTTCAAATGAAAGTTTCATTTAATTTTATGTTCCCAATGTTAATTTTACTTTGTTTAAACACAACAGGTCTAACCCGACCAAACCGACCAACCTGAATGGGTTGGGGTTAGGTTGGGTTGCGTTTTTGTTTGGATTGAGCTGGGTTAAAAATTTTCAAACCGTCAAGGACGTTCTAGTTTTTTTTTGGTGGCCCTGTTACACATAATTTTTTGGTTACATTATAAAATGAGATAACAAAGATACATATATACAAATTACAGATGTGATGATAATGTATATTATTTTTGTCTTCTTATAGAAATTAGAGAGATATTTAGGTGGACTATAGTTTTACGTTCGTTTACGAAATACCTTCCGTTAATATTGAGTTCAATTGTTCAAATCCCGGTCACCCAATAAACCAAACAACATGGAAGCAAAAAGGGTGATGATTTTTTTTTTTTTTTTTTTTTGGGAGAGACGGGGAAAAGGAAGAGCGCGCCAATACGTGCACATAACCGCCTTCACTCCAAAATCCCCCCACCGAGATCGCCGTCGCACCGCCACCGTCATGGGAAAGCAGAAACAACAAGTCATTTCCCGTTTCTTCGCTCCCAAACCCAAACCCTCTTCACCTCCATCATCACCGCCGCCGTCGCAATCATCTCCATCAACCCCTCCACCCAAAATCTCCGCCACCGTCACCTTCTCCCCTCTCAAGCGCCTCCGTACCTCCCAACTCTTATCCCCCCTCAATAAACCTCCCAAAATCCCCCGCTTGTCCTCCAATCCCGACCTTCCCGAATCTTCTAGAACCAAACTATCTCCACACACTCAAAACCCTATACCCCATTCACCCAATCCTACCCTCCACCAAAAGTTTCTAAACAAACTTCTAGAACCTTCTCACGAAGATGGAGAGCACGTTTCCACTTCCAACACTACCGTTTCTGTAAATCCTAAATACACTCCATTAGAGCAGCAGGTAGTGGAGCTTAAGTCCAAGTACAAAGACGTTCTTTTGATGATTGAAGTTGGTTACAGGTTCCGTTTCTTTGGTGAAGATGCTGAGAATGCTGCTAGGGTTTTGGGAATTTATGCACATATGGATCACAATTTCTTGACAGCCAGTATACCCACTTTTCGATTGAACTTCCATGTGAGGAGGCTGGTAAGTGCAGGGTACAAGGTGGGTGTTGTTAAACAGACCGAGACGGCAACCATTAAGGCTCATGGTTCGAATAAATTGGGTCCGTTTTGCCGTGGGTTATCGGCATTGTACACGAAGGCCACGTTGGAAGCGGCTGAGGATGTGGGTGAGGGAGATGAAGGGTGTGGATCATGTAATAATTATTTGGTTTGTGTTGTTGAAAAGGAGACTGTTGGTGAGAAAAGTGGGATTGATGTGAGAATTGGGATTGTGGCTGTTGAAATTTCAACTGGAGATGTTATTTATGGAGAGCTTGACGATAACTTATTGAGGACTGGGATTGAGGCTAAGATACTGAGCTTATCTCCTGCTGAATTGCTTCTTGGTGATCCTTTATCTAAGCTAACAGAGAAGGTAGTCTTAACTCGATAAGTATTATATGAATAGGGGCTAATTGTTTTGCAATGTATTTGTTCAATGTGTATGTGTTTCACAATATGAAACTTTTTTTACTTGTACTTTTTGTTTCACAACGTGAAACAACAATGTATGTTTTGATCCACTGGTTCTTACGGTTCTAACCTTTTTTAGATTCTCATTTGATTATGCTGCTATATGAATAAAATTGTTTGCTAATTGCTTCTGCTTATTTGTTAGTATATCATCAATGATGTTGTTTCTGTTGGCAAATTGAAAGTCATGGTTTTGATTACAAGGCTAATAGACACTGTGTTTCATGTGTAGTTTTTAGTAGCTTATGCTGGACCTGCCTCAAATGTCCGTGTGGAGCGTGTCTCTCGAGATTGTTATGCAGATGGTGGTGCTCTTGCTGAAGTATTGTCTTCGTATGATAAAATGGGGGAGAGCCATTTAAATGATAATCCTCAAGGAGAATATGTGGATTTAGAGGAAAAAACAAAACGGCACTTGGCAATTGAGGTGTGATTATGTTTCCTCTCTTTCGAACTATTAAAGATATAAATGAAGAATAATAAGATAACAAATAGAAAGAAATGGAAAATCATTGAGAATGTGTACTTGTTCAATGAAAAGATATATATGTGGACTGCTTTTTTCATGTTATGCTGCTTTTAGAATGTTGTTAAATTTATCTGTTTTTTTGTTTTCAATCATATAGGCGATTATGGCTATGCCTGATTTGGCTGTTCAGGCATTAGCCTTGACCATTGATCATTTGAAGCAATTTGGTTTCGAAAGGATTCTGTGCTTGGGAGCTTCATTTCGGCCTTTGTCTAACAATGTGGAGATGACCCTTTCAGCCAATGCTATACAACAATTAGAGGTATGTCAGAGCATCTCCAACAGCATTGCTAAATTTTTTCTAAAATAGAGAATGAAAAATCAAAATCTCTAAAAACATTTTCTTCTAACTCCAACAGCTTTTCTATTTTAGAGAATCAACAATTATTTATATTATTATAATATTCCATAATTTATCATCCCAATACACTTTTTAAAAAAACTTAAAATAAAATGTTAAAAATTGAATCTTATTGGTTGGATTGAATAAAATAATATTTTCTCTCTCCAATTTAGAGATTATAAAGAATTCTCTATATTTAGAGATTTTTTGATCTTTCTCTATTTTAGCAAACCATATAGCAAAACTATTGGAGAGGAAGAGCAAAGAAAAAACCAATTTTTTCTATTTTAGCAATGCTGTTGGAGATGCTCTCATAGTATCATAGATGCAATGCCTTGAAGATATGTATAACTAAATAACTCTTGTATTAGAGTTTCCCTTTGACATTATTGCTTCATTTCTGTTTGGAATATAATTCACATGTGAACAGCCTAACAGGTTAACCACATATAGGTTTTGAAGAACAACTCTGATGGATCTGAGTCTGGCTCATTGCTCGAACGTATGAATCACACTCTTACCATATCTGGTTCAAGGCTTCTCAGGCACTGGGTATACTCTTATCTCTCTTAGCATTCTCTTGATTGCTTTTCGCGAGTTTCTGCTTGTGATCTTTTTTTATGGGCGGGGATGGAAGGGGTTCTGTTGTCTGCGGAATCCACTGTTTGCTAATTGAGTCTCACCTCATGATTCAGGTGAGTCATCCTTTATGTGACAGAAACATGATCAATGCTCGTCTTGTTGCTATTTCTGAGATTCTTGAATCAATGGGTTCTCATAATACTTATAGTGATCGGGGATATGACGGAACCAAGCTTCATCGATTGCTTACTTCAGTTCTGACTAATTTAGGAAGGTCGCCTGATATCCAACGTGGAATTACAAGAATTTTCCATCGTACTGCCACAGCATTGGAGGTAATGATTCTATTTTGCTAACAAACAACCAGAAAAGTTGATTTAATTTAGGGTATGTTTCGCAAACTAGCTTATAAGTTAGCTGCCAGCTAATAAGCTAGTTGTTAGCTTAGTCATGTTTGGTAAAAACTAGCTAGTAAGCTATATGACATCGTAGATAACCCAAAAGAACATGTTGAAAAATTAATTGGAAAAATACAAGGGGCATAATTGGAAAGAAGTACCTGGAGCTTATTGAAACGCTACTTCAAGTAGCAAGTAACGTTTCAATAAGCTCGCTGATGGCTAACCAAACGGGCTTTTTCCATAAGTTTAAAAAATAAGCTAGCTTATAATTTAGCTTATCGTTGCCAGTTATGACGTTAGTTTTTTATGACGGTGTCTGTCAACTGGAAACTACAGTTCATGGCGTCCATTGAAGCCATCTTAGTGTCAGCGAAACAACTTCGGCAGCTTCAAGTGGAAGAAGAGGTTAAAGGTGACCACTTGCAAGCAAAGACCATTCACTCTCCTTTGCTGAAAAAGTTGATTTTGACTGCATCTTCATCCAACATAATTTCTAGTACTTCAAGGCTACTTTCTGCCTTGAATAAGGAAGCAGCTGAGCAGCGTGATCTTCCCAATCTGTTTGTCGTTTCTGAAGGAGCATTTCAAGAGGTTTCATGACATGAATTATCTTTAAATGTAGGGCAAAATGCAACAAAGTTTGGTTTAGTTCCTATTTAGTGTAACGGAGATTTTTTTCCTCGATCAATGTAACAAAGTTCAAAAAAATCTTATTTTGGACCAATTTTGACCGGTAGCCTGCTGATTTTGTAGCATTTAATGGCGTGGATACCCATTTATGAAAGGGTGATGGCAAAGTGGACGATAAACTTGACATCCATGTCATCAAATGGGTAAAAAGTAGGAATTTTGAAACTTTGTTACATTAAATAGGAACCATGGCAAATTTTCTTGCATTTTGATGCATTTTGCCCTTAAATGTAACTTGTGAATTTTGTTGTGACTTGGCTTCGTTTGACTATATGTAATCCTTATATGAGCGATGACCAGATTGCTACAGCAAGGACTAAAGCGAAGCAGGCAAAGGAGAAGTTAGATTTATTGATTGGTTTATACCGCAAACAACTGAGAAATCAGAAGTTGGAGTTCACGAGCGTAGCTGGGACTACACATTTGATAGAGGTAATTATATTGGTTTGATGAAATATTTCTATTTTTGAACTTTATCTCTGCTTGTAACTGGCAATACTATCAAAATGTGTTGTTTATTTCATTACGTTGTCTTGGTTGTTTTATGATACAGCTGCCTCTTACTAGTTATGGTGTTAACTGCAGTTGCCACTAGAAGTAAAAGTGCCTTCGAATTGGGTGAAGGTTAACAGTACTAAAAAGGCAATACGCTATCATGCACCAGAAGTATTGACGGCTTTAGATGACCTATCATTGGCTAATGAGGAGCTCCTTCTCATTTGCCGCTCTGCGTGGCAGAACTTTCTAAATGAATTTGGCGGTTACTATTCTGAGTTCCAAGCCGCTGTTCAAGCACTAGCAGCCTTGGATTGCCTACATTCTCTTGCTCTTCTAGCAAGACATAAGGTTTTTTAGTCTTCATTGAGTTCATGAATTTGATGCTTAAACTAACCTTATTTCTACTAAACTTCACCTCATCTCTCTCAGGATTACGTTCGCCCAGTTTTTGTTGATGATAATGAACCTGTCCAGATTTGTATATCTTCAGGCCGTCATCCGGTGTGTAACAATCTTTTCTTAAGATGTTAGAGCCTTTTTTTGGATAATGCTTACATGCTCAACCATAAGCAGGTTATGGAGACTATGCTACAAGATAGTTTTGTTCCAAATGATACAAGTTTGCATGCAGAAGAAGAGTATTGTCAAATTGTTACGGGACCAAATATGGGCGGAAAGAGTTGTTATATACGACAAGTGGCTCTCATTGCCATCATGGCACAGGTATATACAGGACGATCGTAAATTAAAATAGCTGTTATAAGTCATAATAAATGCCCAAAATGTCTAGCTGTATGCCAACCTTAGTCATCCTAGCTTTTACCATGTCAATTTTAGTTTTTTTTTGCTTTTACTGTATGCCAGACGTAGTTTTTCTCATGTCCTAGTAGGTGCTAGTACACCGCTCTGTGTTTGCACAAACTCTTCTGCTCCTTCTCGCACATGTTTCCTGTTAATTTTTGTTTTGCAAACAGACGGTTTTCATGGAAGCTGTCACTCTACCCCTTGGGGTAGAGGCAAGATTTGCATGCATACCCTCCTCAGACCCTATCTCTGAATGGGATATAATGGGTTCTTTTAGTTTAATTTGTTGTCAGAACTTGAAGTAAAGAAGGACACTAGATGGCCGTGGCTTCACCACCGGATGTTTTTTATTTTTTCAGGTTGGTTCCTTTGTACCAGCATCATCGGCAAAACTGCATGTGTTAGATGGCATTTTCACAAGAATGGGAGCTTCGGATAGCATTCAACAAGGAAGGAGCACTTTTTTAGAAGAACTGGGGGAGGCTTCTCATATACTTGAGAGTTGCACAGGCCAGTCTTTAGTGATCCTTGATGAGCTTGGGAGAGGCACAAGCACACATGATGGGGTTGCAATTGCTTATGCCACATTGCAGTACCTGCTAGAGCAGAAAAGATGCATGGTACTGTTTGTGACTCATTACCCAGAGATAGTCGAAATGGCAAAAGGGTTGAGTGGTCGTATGGGATCGTATCATGTTTCATACCTGACATCGCAGAAAGACGAGCCTAAGGGTGAGAATTGTGACTATGACGATGTTGTTTACCTTTATAAGCTTGTTCCTGGTGTTTCAGAAAGGAGCTTTGGATTTAAAGTTGCTCAGCTTGCACAGGTCAGTTGACTTCTCCCTTTCTGGGGTAAAGAAACATGATATTTTGCATTATACTTTAAAAAAAGAGAATCTAGGACTTTGTTAAAATGAACCTTACCAAAACCAAACCAAACCAAACTCGGTATATCCACCCAAATGCAGGGTTTGGGGGGTAAGATGTAGGTAAACTTACCTACTGTCTGAGAAACTATTTTCAAGAAGAAAATTATATGAACCTGACCACATATATTTAAGAATTGGAATTGCATGGTATGTTACAGCTGCCGTTGTCATGTATAAATCGAGCGAGTGTGATGGCAATGAAATTAGAAGACGCAGTGAGCAAGAGACCGGAAAAGAAATTTTTAGAAGAATCAGGGAGAAATGATGAAGGTGGATACAAAGAAATGTTCTCAAATCTGAATTTGGCAGCAGTTTCACAAGATGTAGATCCTGCAAAAAGCTTCCAGTGTTTAAGGACTGCTAGAAGCCTTGCGCTTGAGTTGATAAATAGGTAAATAGAGGGAGGGTCGAGATAAGAGAACACAAGAGCGCCAAACACCCTTGCGTTGACTGTCTTCCGTAGGCGCATGTGATTTCGGTGTAAAATCATATGTGATTAGGGCGTTCTCGTGTTTTGACTCTATTCTCATATGAACCCAACTCCAGGTAAATAACACTTGTCAGTGAGTCACACACGGATCATATATCCTTTTTAGTGAAGACATGTTCATCTTGTGTTTTCTAGATATTTTAACAGATGATGAAGATGAATGACCATGGAAAATTAATGGTATAACAAGTCGAAGATTGTAGAAAGCTTTCAACTAGTTTATCTTTCCTATTTTGTTTCAGGCAGCTATGCATGTAAAATGGTCAGAATCATGTTCCAAACAGTTAATTGCGAAAAATGACATGCACCGGGCTTTTGTGGTGATGTGTGGAGACCGACTACAATCAAGGATCAAATGTTAATTGAATGTTCTGTAAATGATTCATAATTGAGTTTTGGATTCCTTGCTAATTTTACTTGCATGCTTCAATTGTGGTTCATATCTACTGATGAATAGTCGAGTGAATGAATTGCAATAGGTTTTAGAGTTTTAAGCTGACATGAACAATTTAAAGCATGTTCAATGAATGACTTGGAACATCTCCAATGTGAGATTCTTATAAGCAAGAAGGGTATGTTCTTAGAAGAACCATCGTTGGAAAAGAATTATTTATAAGAACCTCAATTCCTTTGAGTTGAGTTCTTGGTTCCCTCTTATCACGTGGAACTTGGTGTGAAATGACTTTTTGTTAGCTTTTCTTATACATTTTATTGACTTTAATATTATTTATTGAAGTTGAAAAATAAATGGGACTTACAAAAGATGTTCTTATAAGAATTCTATTTAGGTTCTTAATTTAATGAGGTGGAAGTGATGTACCAAATAAAATTACAAAAAGTAGATTCTTATAAGAACCTCCATCGGAGATCATAAGAACCTATTTTTTGTATATATATATATATTTTGTCACATCATTGCCGACTCACCAAATTTAGAGCCTTCATAAAATTCCACGATGGGGTTTTTCTTTCACCATTAAGTCGATTACAAAACAAATAAAATAGCATTTATCATAAAATAAAGTAGGAACCTAAGTTCTAGTACAAGAACTCAAAAAATATGGGTGACTTTTACAAACTTTTGATAATGGTAATAACTTATAAGAACTATATTTTTTGCTTACAAGAACCTACATACCATTTCCATTTATTTTGATGTAACAAAAGGAATGTATTTTTGTCCCACTCAATCCCATTGGTCGTGTGTAAGGTGAGACAAAAAGTTGTGTTTTATCCTGTCCCATCCGACACAAGTAAATTATAAAAAATACTGTACTAACTTTTATTGAGACAACAAAACAAAATGGAGCAAGCAAGCAAGCAAGCACAAGAGTCTTTTCTTATTGAATTGAACATTAGGCACCAAAACAGTAGCATATTAACCGCAGAAACACAAGGAAGAAGCAATGTTCAAGAAAAGGCAAGCACATTTTGCCTAATAAAGACTTGTAATATTCTGATGAAGAAACTAAAGTAAATCAATACTCTTTCTTCCCAAAATTCTTACACCAGATTTGTGACGGAACTGGGTGAACTGGCATATGTGGTCGTTGCTGCACAAAACATACACAAACGCAGAATTAGAGTATGCACATAGAATATAAATAAGAATGCAACTTCTATTAGATCAATGGCATGCTAGCATTAAGCTTGAACAATGATCGAATTAGTTTGTTTCCGATTTCATGTCAAGGAAAGGAAAAGAACACCATTTTAATGCATACCCTTTTAGTTTAGTTTTTCATCATTTCTAAGTAATCAAATGCATAAACTTGAATATGCACATCATCTAAAGGTCATTTGATGCATATACAGTGAAGTAATTCAAATCCTTTGGTTAAGATTTATATAACTGAAAGTTAGAATACATACAATTAAAAATAGATTATCAGATTGCAGCATACCGAATAACAGAACCGAGAAAGAGAACCGAGAGAAAGAAGAAGAAAAATGTCATGAGAAACAAGTCAACTTCAGTATGGTGCTCAAGTATGTTATATGATGGAAAAATACGAAATCCATTATCTTTATAGCAAAGCAGTATAAGATCAACTTAAAGAGGACTATCTAGATGCATCGAGGCTCCTTGGCTTTGTCAGGATTAGGCCATTAGAGAGAGAACTCCTCCTAGGCAACCTTTGCCTTTAATGAAAGCTGTTTTTGATTGGAACCTTGTGATATTTGGGTCACAAAAGAGTACATTACGGGTGCGTTTGGTATGCAGAACAGAGTGTGACAGGACATAACAGACTTGTCCCATGTTTGGCATGACCATATGTGGGACACGCTAGAACTAAGTGGAACAAGCATGGGACACACTTGTCCCACTCCAACCCCCTGGAACTAAGTAGAACAACAATATTTTGACTAATATACCCTTTGTTAAAGACAAAAATATAAAACATGTCTTCTCATCATCCACGCCTCCAAGCTAGGAGTGTGCAAAACCCGAATAGTCCGAAATCCGAATCCGCATCCGAACCGAAAATAAGGTGTTTTTGCAAAATCCGAATACCCCGAAATCCAATAATCCGAAACCCGACATTTGGAAGGATATCTGGGTTCGAATTGGGTTTAATCGTTGGAAAACCCGAAATAACATAAATCTATATTTTAAATACTATATATATATATATTTATTTATTTATCTAATTATTTTTTGAAAATCGTAAATTATAGTATGTTGAAATATTTTCTAAATTTTAAACTTGTTATCGATTTCATCAATCTTTCAATCGATTGTATTCATCCTAAAAACGATTGAATTTATATACAACTTTTTCATTATATAATACCCGACCCCGACCGACATCAATCCGAAACCCGACCAACCCAAACCCGAAACAACCTAAAATCCGAAACTTAAAATTTGGGTTTTGATTTCCATATCCAAAATCCAATCGTGATCAATTAGTTTTATGTTTTTGATAATCCATTGCACTATGTATTAGTGATGTAAATTAGTTTTATGTGATGTAATTTATGATTTTTCATCAGGGGTAAATTCGTCATTTAACCGGTCTAGTCATGTTCCGTCCAGTTCTGTCATGTCTTGCCAAACGCTGGACAACTGTCCTGTTCCATCTAGTCCTATCCTGTCCTGCCTTCGTACCAAACGCACCCTACAAGTTGTCTCAAGGCTCACCTGCTACTTGATTGCATTAGAAATTATCATATTAAAATTAAGATGTACAAACTGGAAAACAAGGCAAGTTCCTGCTCAATAACTAACACAAACCACATGGTGACATGGATAAGAAATGACTGGGATGGTCCTAGTTCACGCCTAAGATATACAAGGCAGGTCAAATGTAGCTTAAGCCTATCCAACACTAAAGGTGGACTTGTAGTTGGTGCTTTGAGCTGACCCGTTGAACATTCTTATAACCCCTAATTTAACAACCTAACAGATGACAAGGATCTTGAAAGACCTTGGTTCACAGGATGGTAGAGTCTTTCAACAGCCAAAGGCTCCTTGATTGCATAAAGACTAAAAACCGAAAGCACCAACTGCACCTAGCTAGCTCGCTATGGTAACATGACAATGGTACAAACCACTAAAGATTAGATTAGACATACAAACGATCAATCTAGGGTGAAAGAAATGAACTTTGAAGGAATAGTACTTCCAAGCTGAATCCTTGCTGTTATAGGTTTCCTTTCAATAGTCATTCATTACAAGTTCAAGCATTCACTAGAAACCTATCCAATCCACTTTAACCTTTCAGTTCTCAACAACCATTGAACTCAACACAGCTATTATTGCATTAACTTTACACAAGAATCCTTTCCTATAGGACATAAACAGGAGTAGCACGTATAGATACCCTACAGAAATCAAAAACTGATGACTGCACACCCCTTCTTCCGGACAACCTCTAGAAACGATTTAAGATGAAGAAAGTTTGATCGATGAATCCAAAAGGCTTTAAAACCCGAAATTGATAAGCACGCAAGCGGTTACGAATAAATAGCGCGCGTACGCATGGGATTTAAAACCCTAAGTTTTAAATCTAGAACAATCGAAATTCAAGGTATGCCCAAATCCAGATCTTCTAGTTTGTATGTATACGAATTCTCTCAAAACTACGAGAGAACAAGCGAGAGTAGATAGATGGATGATCGGTAAATAAAAAGATACCTCAAGTTCCGCAGATTTCATGGCGATAGGGATGCAGACGAGGAAAATACCAGCCATGGCGATGGCTGTGTTGCGCTTCCAGTGCAATGGGCGACAGTTGGGACCACCACTCATGGTCCAGACCTTGGTCCTGAAATCCCCTCCGCCATGGCCATGGCCATGGCCATGGGCGCCGTCGGCGTGACTGCCGTGATGATCTCCTCCGGCCATTTTCTCTTCTCAACTGCTTCAATCGAACTGTTTTGTGAGGAAACAAGGAAAATGGTTCAGTAGGTGCCCTATCGGCGATTTTGGAGGTAGGCCCGTATTATTGTAAAAAGAAATAATAGCAAAATAAAATTTTCGTGAGAAAAGGGTTCTTTGGTACGCAGTCAGGACAAGATGAAATAAGACAGAACAGAATAGGACAACTGTCCAGCGTTTGGCAAGACATGACAGAACTAGACTAGATTGGGTAAATGATAAATTTACCCCTGATAAAAAATCATAGATTACATCACATAAAACTAATTTACATCACTAATACATAGTGCAATGTAAAGGTAATTAGAGTAAAACGAAAAACAGAAAAGATTGCCAAACACGCAAATATTTTATTGAAAAAAACTAACTCAAAAACTCCGATCAATACATGATCCCTACCCTACATGGTATATATAGACCAACCTAATAAATTAGAATATATTAAAGATCCTATTTAATTTAAACCATATAATTATCTAAAATAAACCCTCTATACTAGGAATAGATAATTATCACATATTTAAATTATACTTGATAGCTTGGACTACACTCCAATCTCTAATGCTGAACCCGATCCACGCTCCATGCCATAATCGGACTCGGACAATTCGCCAACAATCACCCCCTGAATTTCTAAGTCGAGGAGGGTTTCACTTGCACACCAAGTAACGATCTCATCTCCTTGAACCTTATACGCGCCAAGGCCTTCGTTAGAGGATCTGCTCTCCGTTTGTCTCCGGAAACGTGTTTGACTACCACTTGCTCATTTTCAACACACTATCGAATAAAGTGATATCGAGTGTGGATGTGTTTGCTCCTACCATGAAAGACCGGGTTCTTTGTCAACGCAATTGCTGATTTATTATCAACTCGAATCAGCACCTTCTGTTTCTCCAACCCTGTCAACTCTGCCAATAACTCCCTTAGCCAAATTGCTTGACATGCAACTGCAGTAGCTGCCATGAATTCAGCTTCACACGAAGATAATGCCACGGTAGCTTGCTTTTGTGAGCACCATGTGATAGGTGATGTACCATGATAGAAAACATGACCCGTAGTACTTCGTCCATCGTCTATGTCAACATTATGACTACTATCGCTATATCCCACCAGTTTCATGTCATTACCCCGCTCGTATTTTATCCCAAATGAGGTTGTTCCTTGGAGATAGCGTAGGATTTGCTTAATAGCGTGTGCATGTGATTCTCTAGGGCTTTGCATGTATCGACTAACTACCCCAACCGAGTTTGTCAAATCTGGACGTGTATGCAAGAGATAACGTAAGCAACCCACTAATTTTCGATAATGAGTAGCTTCAACTTCCAGTTCTTTTTCGGCTTTCGACAACTTGAGTCCCGGTTCCATTGGACATAAAGTTGCATTACAATTCTCCATACCGGCTTCTTTTAAGATCTTCATGGCATAACTTTCTTGCTTGATCTTCACACAACCCTTTTCTTGAGAAACTTCGATACCCAAGTAATAGGTTAATTCACCAAGGTCCGACATTTCAAACTGAGACGTCATCCTTTTCTTGAACTGATTTATGAGCTCTAGGCACGTCCCTATCACGAATAAATCATCCACATAAACGACAACAATGATAAATTCCCCATTGGACACCTTTCTATAGACCGCCTTTTCTTGCAAGCATCGTTGAAAACCCATATTCTTTAAAATACTGTCGAGTTTTCAGTTCCATGCCCTTGGAGCTTGTCTTAGGCCATATAAAGCTTTTGCCAACTTGTAAACTTTTTTCCCTCTCCCAGTTTTTTCAAAACCCTCAGGTTGAATAACGTACACTTCTTCCTTTAAATCACCATGCAAGAAGGTCGTTTTAACATTCAAGTGATGAATCTTCCATCCTCTCCCGGCTGCGAGAGCAATCAAGAGTTGTATTGTCTCGAGTCGAACTACCGGCGTGAATACTTCATCAAAGTCAATACCGGGTTGTTGTACATAGCCTTTAGCAACTAAACGTGCTTTGTACTTAATAATCGAGCCATCTACGTTTCTTTTGATTTTAAACAACCACTTTAACCCGATAGGTTTAACATCCTTAGGTATAGAAACAAGTTTCCAAGTGTTATTCTTTTTGATAGAATGAATCTCGTTTTTCATTGCTTTGAGCCATTCTGGTTTCACTTTGGCTTCATTGAAATTCCTCGGTTCCTCGTCAAATGTTAATCAAAGTTCATTAACATTCATCTCGTAATCATTTAATCTTTTTGGTAACATGGAAGTACGAGTTGAGCGACGTACCGGTACAGTCGTAACATCGTTGTCAGAATCAGTTTCATCTTGTTCGGGGCTGTTTGCGTGATCTGGGTTGCTGATCGCATGAGCTGAGTTGCCGATCGGTTCGTTTTTGGGCCTGGTTTCTGGCCTGCGGCGCTGATTCTTGGCCCCTTGTCTGGCCACTTGTGGGTTGGCTTTGTCCAGCGACTGCTGGGCTCGTCTCATTGTTGCAAGGCTGATCAGTTTCAGCTGCTTGTATATCACCCCACAAGACCGTGAAAGTACCTGGTTCCCTTTCAGCTTGGTTCGAATCTTCAGACATATTTTTCCACTTCCAACTTCTTTTCTCATCACAAATAGCATAGGCACTTATGATAATTTTATTTTCACGCGGATTGAAGAGACGAAATCCTCTCGAACTGGGTTCCTTGCCGAGATACACCAATGGTTTTGACCTATCATCGAGTTTCTTCAAGTGCATTGATACTATTCTTTCATAGGCAACGCAACCAAATACTCTTAAGTCTTCAAGGTCCGGTTTTTCATCATAAATTTTTTTATGGCGTAACTCCTATCAATGCTCGCTTAGGGGTTCGGTTTATAATAAAGGTTGCATGTCGAACCGCTTCACCCCACAAGTAATTCGGTACACCTCTTGCTTTCATGAGGCACCGAGTCATCTCGAGTAGAGTTCGGTTTCTCCGTTCGACTATACCATTTTGTTGAGGTGCATAAGGAGCCGTCAACATTCGTGCTATACCTTCTTGGTCACAAAAACGGTTAAAGTCATGTGACGTAAATTCACCACCTCTATCCGTATGGAATGTTTTAATCTCTTTACCTGTTCGTTTCTCAATCGCCGTCTTGAATCTTTTAATAACACTAAACACATCACTTTTGTACTTAAAGAGAAAAGACCACACGTATCTTGAAAAATCGTCGATAAGAACCAAGATATAAATATTACCCGCTTGAGTGGGGGGATCCACCAGTCCGCAAATATCCCCATGTACCATCTCAAGAATATTTGTTGCCCTGTATGTTGCTTTCTTCGGAAACGAGCGCTTCGGTTGTTTACCAATCATGCAAGACTCGCAAAGCTGATCTTGATGCTTAATTACCGGTACCCCTTTAGCTAACTTGTGCATCAAATTCACCGCACCAAAACCGATATGGCCAAGTCGAGCGTGCCATAACCATGACTCTTCATCGATGTTGGCTTGCAAATAGTAGGGTTTCCCACCTTTTAGTCGGGCCTTATAGAGACGATTTGCACTTCGCGGGACTTTCATAAGCGGTCTTCCACCTCTATCTCGCATGGTTAAGAAATCGCCTCAGAGACGAATATCACAGCCGGATATTGTAGCTTGTCCGAGACTAATCACATTACTTCGAAGAGACGGAATATAATAGATATCTTTCAATAATTTTTGTTCTCCGATTTTTCCTTCGAACAAAATCGAGCCCTTTCCTTTTATGCATACGCACGACCCGTCTCCGAATCTCACCCGTCCGATTATATGTTCATTTAATTCAGAAAAAAAGAGTAATTACTGGTCATATGATTACTCGCACCGTTGTCCAAGTACCATACATCGTCTTCCTCGGTGTTGGACTCGATCTCCGGAGGGATGTACTTTTCTTCATTCAAGAATATCGTTTCTTGAACAAGGTTCATCATAAAAAACGTTCCTTCCTCATGATTCGCATCTCCCTCTTGCGTCTCATTAAGATTTGCCTCATGGTCTCGGTTTCGTTATGGGCATCTAGAAACAAAGTGTCCGTACTTGTTGCAACGGTAACACTTGATATTCGAGAGGTCACGTTGCTCATGTTGTTTACCCTTTTGCTTTTGATCTTCACGGTTTTTCGAGGAGTCACGTTGACCATGGTTTTGGGTGTTACCCCAACCACGGCCTTGACTACGACCACGACCTCAAGAGTACGAGCCACGTCCTCTACCCCTGTTTGAGTCATGGTTCCTGTTGGAATACTCAACCCTAGAATAAAGAAATTTTCCGTGAGTCTCGTTTGCTTTATCTTCTTCTTTAATCCTTTCTTCATAAGCTTTCAACCTACCAACCACATCCTCAAACCCAATCGTTTTAAGATCTAGAACCTGTTCGAGAGCCACCACGATATGGACAAATCGCCTGGGAAGACTTGTGAGAAATTTCTTTACTAGCTTGTGTTCTGACATGACATCTCCAAGCGTGGCTGATTTCAACGCAATACCCGACAGCTTTGCTGCATAATCGTCTATGGTATCGTTGTCTTTCATCTTCAAACTTTCGAATTCAATAGTTAAAGTTTGAAGTCTCGCTTCCTTTACGCGTTCAACCCCTAGGTTTCGTATCTTTATTGCTTCCCACATCTCCTTCCTGGTTTTAAGATTTCCAATTTGAAGAATCAAATCTTTCGATATCGATTGAAATAAGAGACCCTTCACAACATTGTTCTTCTTGGCATCGTCTGATCCCAGATCTATCACTTCCCAGACTCCATGAATTCCAATAAGCACTTCCATTCGCATCCTCCATATGGTGTAATTGGTTGACGTTAATATCGGGCATTGAAACGTCAACGGGTTTGATTCCTTCACTGACGGCTACAGTATGGTACCTCCTGTCATCCAAGATTTTTCTTTGGTACGTGAATAAGTCTGTAATGAAGATTTATCTAGCCCTTATATCACGGCTTAGTATTGATGTTTTCGGTTCATGTTGAACGCACGTAGGCCAATCAACGGTTTCCCGTTTCCAACCTACTAATGCTCAACAAATAGCGAGACAATCAACAACCCCACGAACTGTTTCCAACTCGTTGTCGTGAACCGAAAGAGAACTATGACCAGATTAATTGATTCAATCAGACACACGACTCAACCAGAAATCGCAGGTTAGAGTCCGAAGTTGATTTCGGTTTGCGGAACCCCTTGAGCGCAGGTACAACGTCGATCACCGGATCTTCTTCACCGCTCTGATTACAATTAAAGGTAATTAGAGTAAAATGAAAAACAGAAAAGATTGCCAAACACACAAATATTTTATTGAAGAAAACTAACTCAAAAACTCCGATCAATACATGATCCCTACCCTACACGGTATATATAGACCAATCTAACGCGTTAGAATATATCTAGGATCCTATTTAATTTAAACCATATAATTATCTAAAATAAACCCTCTATACTAGGAATAGATAATTATCACATATTTAAATTATACTTGATAACTTGGACTACACTCCAATCTCTAATGTTGAACCCGATCCACGTTCCATGCAATAATCGGACTCAGACAATTCGCCAACACAATGGATTATCAAAAACATAAAACTAATTTATCACGATTGGATTTTGGATATGGAAATCAAAACCCAAATTTTAAGTTTCGGATTTTAGGTTGTTTAGGGTTTGGGTTGGTCGGGTTTCGGATTGATGTCGATCGGGTTCGGGTATTATATAATGCAAAAGTTATATATAAATTAAATTGTTTTTTAGGATGAATACAATCGATTGAAAGATTGATGAAATCGATAGCAAGTTTAAAATTTAGAAGATATTTCAACAGACTATAATTTACGATTTTCAAAAAATAATTAGATAAATATATATATATATATATATACACATATATATAGTATTTAAAATATAGATTTATGTTATTTCGGATTTTCGGACGGTTGGGTAGCCAACGATCAAACCCAATCCGAACCCAAATATCCTCCCAAATGTTGGGTTTCGGATTATCGGATTTCGGGGTATTCGGGTTTTGCAAAAACACCTTATTTTCGCTTCGGATGCGGATTTGGATTTCGGACTATTCGGGTTTTGCACACCCCTAGCTTGGAGGTGTGGATGATGAGAAGCCATGTTTTATGTTTTTGTTTTTAACAAAGGGTATATTAGTCAAAATATTGTTGTTCTACTTAGTTCTAGGGGGTTGGAGTGGGACAAGTGTGTCCCATGCTTGTTCCACTTAGTTCTAGCGTGTCCCACATATGGTCACGCCAAACATGGGACAAGTCTGTTCTGTTCTGTTCTGTTCCACTCTGTTCTGCATACCAAACGCACCCTAAAAGAACTAGTTGTGTGCAATACGATGGGATGTAAAGTTCTACCATTATATATTTAACTTTTAGATATCAAATATTTTTTGTAAAATATATTTGAAGTACTTGTTGGTTCACATGTTGTATCGTAAATCAAAAAATGAAAAATGTTAGAACATAAATATGTTGGATACAAGATCATGAAGACCAGAGGTTAAAGTACAAGAACTCAAATGCTGGAAAGTCAACTCTCAGTGAAAGTCAAAGTCATTTTTGTAATAAAGTCAAAGTCAATGTATTGTTTTGTATTTGTTGCTTTGCATAAATAGTTTTGTTTTTGTTTAATAGATAGATGACTGGAGGAATTTTGTACGCATTATGAGAGAGTTTTAGAGAGAGAAAGAGATTTGTAGAGAGAGAAAGTTGCAAATTGAATTGTAATCATTTGATTCTTGAATTGAATTGAAACAGGTAGTTTAACCATCTTGTTTGTGTTGATTGTTTGCTATTAGAAACTTGAATCAGGGACACACAATTGGTAACAGAGCAGATCTAATTAAAATCAAATCAAGAAATGGGTTCGACACTGTTCCATTGAAGTTCAGATTCGATTCTGAATTTTTATGTGTTTTTCGAGTTGTATTCAATGGATTTGTGTTCGAATTATGTTCTAGATTGAGTTTGTATAGGTGATTCGAACAATTGCACTGTAAACGATTGTAAATTTTTGATTTTATCGAAGTTCTGAGTTCACGAGTTCGACGCACTGTTCATTGAATCAATTTGTATTAGTATGTGTCTTAGATTGAAATTCATTGCTAGATTTTGGTTCTAGGTGTGTTTATGTTCATTTTGTCAAAAGTTTCAAATCGAAATTTGAGGTCTAGGTGGATTTTTGATAGATTCAGAGAGTTTTTCATCCCAGATCTCAAGAACTCGCAATCTTGCTCAAGAACTCGCAAGACTTATCTCAAGAACTCGCAGTGTGTCAAGAATTCGTAAAATTTGAAAGAACTCGCAGAATGTCTCAAGAATTCGTTGAGATCATCAGATTTCGCATAGTTATTTCTGAAAAATTCTTAAAGGACAAAATTCGCAGTACTCTGTATTGCGAAAGGCATAGAATTCGTAATTGGGTCTTTTGTGAATTTCATAGAATTCGCAGAGTGTTTAATCTGAAAAGTTTTAAGTTCAGAATTCGCAATTGTCTTTATTGCGAATTGTTCAGAATTCGTATTACCGAGTGTTGAGAATTCTAAGAATTCACATTACTTTGTGTTGCGAATTGCTCAGAATTCGCAGTGTTTTCAAGAAATTTTTTTATCAAGTACAGAATTCGTATCAAGAATTCGCATTAGACTTGTCTACGAATTCTTCGTAATTCGCAGAAGAGTAGTCTACGAATTCTTCGTGTTTTACGAAAAGTTTTGAAAATTTTCTAAGTGTAGGATTCGTAAGTCTCTGTCTTGCGAATTCTATTACATCCTTGCTTGCGAATTCAGTTTGTTTCTTTTAAGCTTGCGAATTCTACTTTCAATCTTGCGAATTCTTTGTGTTTTAAGTGAATTCTACGAATTCTTTGTGATTCTAGTGTACCTTGCGAATTCTTTGTACTTCTTAGTGTATCCTACGAATTCTAGACTTAGTGAATTTCAGAAATTTCTTTGTTTAGTTCATTTCAGTGTTATTCAATATTCTTGTGATTTCTATTGGAACTAACTTTGTTTAGTTCATGTCAAGCCCCCTGTTTTGTTTAAAGGGGACTATGAACAATGGAAGGATCGCTTTCTTGATTTTGTTGATCGACAATCAAATGGAGAGAATATTCTATCATCAATCACAGATGGTCCAATGAAAAGACCTACTGAGGAGATTCCTGCTGAAGGTTATGATTCAGATGGAGTTCAGAAAACAAAGATTGTTGAGAAAGATTTTCCTCAATTCACTGAAGAACAGAAGAACCGGTTCAATGCTGATAAAGAAGCCAGATCTTTACTCTTACAAAGCATAACAAATGAGATCTATGTCAAAATAGACAGCTACAATGCATCTGCCAAATCAATGTGGGATCAGCTAAGAAAGATGATGTTGGGTTCTAAAATTGGCAATCAGATGAAGGTAGCTAACTACATAAATAGCTACGAGGAATTTAAAGCAAAAGAGAATGAAAGTTTGGAGGATACTTATGAAAGATTTGTACTGCTTCTTAATGAACTTTCAAAGAATAAGGTCACAAAGAAGCAAATTGAAAACAATGTGAAGTTTCTCAGCATCCTGCAACCTGAATGGAAGAAACATACCCGCAGGATGAAACAGATGAAAGATTTGAGTGAGATACCTCTTCATGAAGTCTATAAGACTTTAAGACATAACGAGGAGGAAGTTGTAGAGAAAAGAGCTGCGAAAAAGAAAGTTGAGAAAGTTCCTGATCCAATAGTTTTAGTAGCCGGAGAGAAGGAAAAATAAAAGAAGGGGAAGAAGAAAAAGAAGAAAATAGTGATTTCTAGTTCTGATTATGATTCTGAGTCTGATGGTGAAAATCTCAAGCAAGCCATGTTGCTACTAACCCGTGCCTTTCAGAAAAAGTTTTACAAGAAGCCGGGATCTAATTCTCAGAGATATTCGTCATTATCATTAGGATCAAAGAATCATGAACACCGGAAAGAAGTATGAAGAGAAAAGAAAGCCAGAAGAAAAGAAGTTTCTGAATGATTATACTGGTGCTGAGAAGAAAGCTGATGATCTGATCAAGTGCTACAACTGTGGCAAGGTTGGTCATTTTGCTAAAGACTGTCGAAAGCCAAAGGTTCGCAATTCAGAATACTACAAGAACAAAATGCTCTTGGCCAAGCAACAGGAAGCTGGCAAGGCATTGATGGCTGAAGACGAATATTGGTTAGATCATTCAGATGTTGAGGAAGAGAAAGAAGAAGAAGCCCACATGTGTTTGATGGGAAATATAGTAAAAGATGATGATTCTGAAGATGAAATGTTTGATGAGGTAATGAACTTATCTAAATCTGATTTTATGATCAAAATGGAAGCCATGATGGTCGAACTTCATGATCTTCAAAATAAACTGAAAAAGGAAAGAAGCAGAATTGAGAAGAAAAATCAAACGATCTTTGATCTTAACAAAGCAATTATTGGAAACAAAGATCTGATTGATTCTCTTCGCAAATCTGTTTCTGATATTAAAAATGAAAAAGTTCATTTTGAAAATAAGATTTCTGATTTTGAAACTAAATTGTCTAAGTGTGATTCAGAAAAGCAAGAATGTGTTCTAAAAGCATTTAAACTGCAGGTTGAGAACAAGACTTTAGAGCAAAAGGTAAATGGTTTTGAAGCAAAATTATATGTTCGAGGCCAAATAGATCAAACTATTTTCTTGAATACACCTAATGAAGAAGCTGATTTTAAAAAACAATGGGGACTAGGTTATGATAATCCTCATTACTTAGAAAAAGCCATCAAAAAACAACCAACTTTATATAATGTCAATTTTATGTATGATGCTGCTAAATATCCTCATTTGAAACCCAAATTTGTCACCAAATCATCGAAGGAGGTTGAGGCAAAAGAAGATGAGAAAAGAATGAATTTAAAGAAAATGCAACTACCATTCTGTTATGAAAGACTGAATGATAGTTATCTTTCTGAAACACCAAAATTTCTTTCAAATTATTACTTTGCTAGTTATTCTTCCTGAGATGGAGGCAAAACCTGTTCAAGCTAAAATTTATGTTCCTCCACTCGTATTAGAAAGCAAAATAATTGAGCTAGAAAACATTTTATCTGATGAAAGAATTTTGAGTGAACTAACACAAGATGTATTTTCTACTGTGTTAAAGAACACAAATTTCCATTTTGAATCTAAAGTGTGTTCTCCATCTTCTAAAACACCTCAAACTTCTGAACCTGATTTTGATGATTTATTTGCGTCTGCAAATAATTTCTTAAATTCTGATAAAGGGTGTATTGATGAAATTGATATGTTTGACTTTAATGCTAAACTTCCAAGTCATTCTACTTTTGTTATTAATGGTCAAGCGTTACCTAGTGTGCATGAAGTTGGTGAATCATCAACTAAGGTTGGTGAAACAGTTTCTGTGAATGCTGATTATTATGCTAATGGTAAGAAGCAAAAAAAAAGGTGCTCACAGAAACCGACTAACACTGGTAAGCTTTCAAAAATACAATTTCAGATATTTGATTTTCCTAACAGATCTAAATCTTATGTTTCAGTGAAAAATAAAAGATCTGAAGAACGAAAGGAATGGCGACCTAAAAGGAAGATTGATGACAAGGCAGAATCACTTCCTGATAATTCTTGTAATAGATCAAATAGTAGTGTGTCTAATGTAGTTGGTTCTGTTGCTTCTACTAATAAAAACCTTGTAACTTCTTACAAGAGATATTCCATAAAGCAATTGTTCCAATTATCTCCTACTACTACTAAATCTTATACTTATAGGTGGAATGATTTTGCTTATCATCATTATTCTAATGATTGGTTTGAATCTTATCATGTTTATTCTTCTAAACCAAATGTTTCAAAGAGTTTTCAAAAGAAAAGAGGATCCATATTTAAATGGATACCAAAATCTTGTGCTAATCTGTTAGGACCCGTTTTTAAATGGGTACCTAAAATTGTTATTCCCTGATTTCTCTTGTGCAGACCCGTCATATGTGGTACTTGGATAGCAGCTGTTCCAAGCATATGACTGGACAATTCGGATTTATTGTCTAATTATACAGAGAAATTCAACGGAAATGTTCGTTTTGGTAATGATCAATTTTCACCAATTCTTGGATATGGTGACATCATTCAAGATAAGCTGACGATAACGAAGGTGAGTTATGTAGAAGGATTAGAGCACAACCTATTTAGTATTGGCCAGTTCTATGACAAAGGATTAGAGGTAAATTTCAAAGCTAAGAGTTGCTCGGTGCGTACTGAATACGACAAAGAACTCTTAGTCGGCACTCGAAAGTCCAACCTCTGCATCATCAATCTTTCAAAGGTCCAGACTGACAATCAGATTTTCTTACTGACAAAAGCCTCGATGCAGCAAAGTTGGCTTTGGCACCGAAGGCTGTCACACCTGAATTTTTGCTATATCAACAAATTGGTCAAAGGCAGATTGGTGAAAGGTCTTCCTGAGCTGAGATACGAAAAGGAACATCTATGTGTAGCATGTGAAAAGGGTAAAATGAAGAGGGCAACTCACAAGCCGAAACCTGAACCGAGTACAAGTTCTACGCTTGAACTTTTGCATATGGATCTTTGTGGTCCTATGCATACTCAAAGCATAGGAGGAAAGCAATATGTGTTGGTAATTGTGGATGATTATTCGCGTTACACATGGGTAAAGTTTCTAAGGACAAAAGATGAGACGCCCGAAGTACCCATCAACTTTTTGAAGACTACCCAGGTGAACTTGCAGAAGACAGTAAAGTTTCTAAGGACTGATAATGGCACAAAATTTAAAAACAAGAATGTAGAAGATTATCTCGAATCTGTCGGGATAACACATCAATTCTCTGCTGCCAGAACACCCGAACAGAATGGAGTAGTGGAAAGGCGCAATCGAACGCTAGTCGAGGCCACTCGCACTATGCTCAGCCAATCTGATCTACCTCTATTTTTGTGGGCAGAAGCTGTCTCTACTGCATGTTATACGCAGAATCGATCAATTATTCACAGACGGTTTGGTAAAACTCCTTATGTATTGATTAATAATCGTACACCTAATATCAAATATTTTCATGTTTTTGGGTGTAGGAGTTTTGTGCTTAATGACAGAGAGAACTTAAATAAGTTCGGACCGAAGGCTGAAGAAGGAATCTTCATTGGATACTCCCAAACATCTGCTGCATATAGGATTTATATGAAGAACTCAAAGACTGTTATTGAAAGCGTCAATGTCACATTCGATGAGGAAGTGGCTTCTGAAAAAAGCAGTTCAAAACCCGTTCTAATCGGAGTTTTAGCTTCTGGACATATTAGTCCAGAACCTGTGACTACTGAGAATAATTCGGATACTGCTTCGACGTCTACATCGCATTTATCTGAATTAGATTTGCTGTTTGAATTTTTCTAGGATCTAAACTTCCTAAATCTGTTGTGGTTGACAGATCTGATGATTCAACGACTAATCATCCAACCACTTCGGACGTATCAACTGAACTATTACCCCTGGTTAAGATAGAAACTCAAGTTCAAACACATACTCCTTCAGTTAAAGTTGTACCTGATAATGCTGAAACAGAAGTTTCTACTTCAGTTGGTTGCACTGTGATGAATCATCAACAGACTAAACAAGTTGTTCCAACTGAAACTTCTGTACAAGAGGCTTCAACTGCATCCCCAAATACTGCTGAACAAGAAGATGTTGATAGTGGATATCTAGATGAGAACTATGATCAATCTACATCGAATCCGCTCCCTCATGAGCATAAATGGACCAAAGAGCACCCGATAAGCCAGATAATTGGAGATATATCAAAACCGGTGCAAACTAGGTCTGCAACAATGAATATGTGTATGCATGATTCCTTTCTGAGTAAGATAGAGCCAACTCGAGTATCAGAGGCTCTCGCCGACTCAGATTGGGTTACTGCTATGTAAGAGGAGCTAAACCAGTTTGAAGCCTTGAAAGTCTGGCGACTTGTACCAAAACCTGAAGGTAAATCCATCATTGGTACAAAATGGGTATTAAAAAACAAGAAGGATGAAGATGGTATTGTCATTCGAAACAAAGCAAGACTTGTTGCCAAAGGTTACCGGCAAGAGGAAGGCATAGATTACGACGAGACTTATGCTCTAGTGGCACGTATAGAAGCAATCCACATGTTTCTAGCGTACGCTGCTCACAAAAACTTCACTGTCTATCAGATGGACGTGAAGACTGCCTTTCTGAATGGCATACTTAAGGAGGAAGTCTATGTCTCGCAACCAGAAGGCTTTGTAAATCCAGATAAACCAGATCATGTCTACATCTTGGATAAAGCACTTTATGGATTAAAACAAGCGCCTCGAGCCTGGTATGAGGTATTATCAAAATTCTTGGTCAAGTCTGGCTTTACAAAAGGTAAAATCGATACCACTTTATTCATTAAAAAGGAAAAAGCCGATATCATTCTTATTCAAATATATGTTGATGATATAATATTTGGCTCTACAAATCCTAAATACTGTAAGAACTTTTCTAATCTAATGGTGTCAAGATTTCAAATGAGTAGGATGGGAGAGATGAATTTCTTTCTCGGATTACAAGTAAAACAATTTTCAACGGGGATTTTTATAAACCAAGCAAAGTACATTTTTGATATTCTTCGGAAATTCAAAATGGAAAATTGCAAACCAATTGGAACCCCAATGGCACCAGGTACTAAGATTAGCACTGATCCTTCGGGAAAAGCTGTTGATGTTAGGACTTATAGAGGAATGATAGGTTCTTTAATGTATCTTACTTCAAGTAGGCCAGATATTATGTTCTCTACATGTTTATGTGCAATATATCAGGCCAATCCAAAAGAATCCCATATGTTTGCCGTAAAGCGCATATTTAGATATCTGAAGGGACTGCAGATCTTGGTCTATGGTATCCTAAAGATACTGGTTTTGAACTAAGAGCTTACTCAGATGCAGATCATGCTGGGTGTATGTTAGACAGGAAGAGAACATCGGGTCATATTCAATTCCTTGGAGACAAGCTCGTTAGCTGGACGTCAAAGAAACAACTTTGTGTTTCCACCTCGACTGCTGAAGCAGAGTATGTAGCTGCTGCCAGTTGCTGCTCTCAGGTCTTGTGGATGAGAACACAGCTTCGAGACTATGGATTCAAGTTTGACAAAATACCGATCTATTGTGACCCGAAGTGTGCTATCGCAATATCAGTTAATCCTGTGCAGCATACTAAAACAAAGCACATTGATGTCAGGTATCATTTTATCAAAGATAATGTAGAAAAAGGTACAATAGAACTTTACTTTGTAAAAACTGATTATCAGCTTGCAGATTTGTTTACCAAACCTTTAGATGAAAAGAGATTCAATTTTCTTGTATCTAAGCTTGGTATGTTAAATCTCAAGGTCTAATCAGAGATTACCTATTAAAGTTTCTTTTATTGTAATTTTTCATCATTTCTTTATCATTAATTCTGAAAAGATATCTGCACTTTAACATTTTTGTTCATGATCTCAGGGGGAGTGAGGCAAGACTTTAAGATGATCAACATTATTTTGAGGCGGAGTTTATAGAATTTTTGCATTTACTTAATTGCCAAATTTTTGTGATGCATGAATTTAGGGGGAGTCTATGAGTCCAACAACAGGAGTAAGGATATGATTTCTGATTACTTCAGATCAGAACTCGTTCACTCTATGTTTTACTGTTTTATGTTGTTTACTTTTCAATAAATTTTGTGAATAAAGTTGCTTTGACATGACTTTGAGACCTTTGCAGATTGAGAGAAGCTATCAAGATCATATCTTTATGGCTTTTAAGCTTGACTTCATGAGATTTAAGACTGTACGACAAAGGTTAAATTTCTTATCTTAATCTCATATATGGTTGAAAGAAGGACGACTTTCAATCATAGAAAATATATTCTTAAATGTTCAAACCACTTCCCGATTCTTAAACAAATTTCATGAATTGGAAGTGTAATTTTAAATGTTTTCATTTTATTTGAGTTTGAATGTTTTACAAGCTGTGTGTTTCCAAAGATAAATAGTTGCATATTGTCTTTTCTATATACTTTCAAGTATTCACACACACTGGTTTGACTTATTGTCCAAAATGTTCTTACCATGTCTCATATTTTAAACATATTTTTCGATGGTAAGACTCCCCGCTTGTATTTCAAAGAATTTTGAGCGTAATTTCATTTCTAAATGTTCATTTCAAGAATGTCTATATTTTGTTTCATATAGCCAATATCCATTAGTTTCTGACCTAAGCTTTGATTGCTATATCATTTGTTTATGATCATTTTCATACAATGTCAGATTTTCAAACAAGTCTCTTGCATTCATGACTATTCATTCAATTTACTTGTTTGAAATATCTTCAATGTTTAAAATGCTCATATATTCATGATTATATTATGAGCATACACACATCTGACTTGTATTTGAGCTTTAACGGTTCAAGTTAACCATTTTTGAGCAACATATGTTTCATAGGAAAATATGGGTTCTTTGTGCTAGGACTTAAATGAACTTCTATGGATTCATGTTAACCAGTGTATCCTACCCAAGAAGTTAATCCTTAGTGATTTAGTGTGATGAGTCAAAAAGAAATTAGTGTGGGTTGTGTGACGAGGTAAAATGGAAAAGAGAGTTTGGTTAGCAGTGAGCTCAAATGATTAAAAAGAAAGAGGGTGAGAGAACAGAATAAAATAATATCAAACTCTGCACCAAATACTTTTTGAGTCGGGCAGCCACATTACTAATGTTTCACAATTCTTCGTGAACATTATTGAAATGGGCATCTAGCCTATGCCAACTCTTGTTCAAAACCCCACCAGCCACTCATTTTCTTCTTAAAAAGAAAATGTTTCATATTTTCAAGGGGAAGCAGCACATTTGCTATCTGATTTTCATTTGGAAAATCTGGATATTGAAAAAGAAGGAAGTCTGCCCCACCTTCGCACTTCAATCATGCACATTGAGTCTATGTTTATCTACTGTTGTCTCAGTGGTTTACACAATGTTGAGCCTTTTATAAAAGCAATCATCATATGCTTAATTCTTTCTACACTTGCACGAACACACAAGGAATTTGTTTTCTTGTCATAACATTCATAGAAATTGCCTTTGTGGTGTTTTGATGATTGAATGGAATCCCTGGGGGAGTGAACATCAAAAAGCTCCTTTCCTATGTGTATTCGTTACACAGTAACTTCGTGTTACTGACAGGCATATTAACTGATTCATTTGTTGATTCAGGTGTTACTTTCATAATTTGTCTGGATTTGAAAAGATCTGGATGAATACCTTATTTTGGATTGATAGTGAATCAGAGGCTCAGTTCAAACGATCAGTGGTCAGAATTGATACAGACATTTCTTGGAGGAAGTTTTGATGATATCGATGCTCTATTCATCAAAAGGGGGAGATGAATTAAAGAAATGTTTGAGTCAGAAATTTCAATGTTAAAGAATTGTTTGAGATCAAAGGTTAATTGTGAAAGAAGGATGCAAAGTTCAAAGTTTTCTGAAGTTGTGCTAAATTTTCATAAATTTTCTTTGATGGTTTGTTACTAAAGCAAACAGAGCTGAAAATGGAGGTAATTTCTTTCTGAAGTCTGAAAGAGATTTGGGAAGAATACGGTCAAAGGAAGGGGAGATTGCAATGTTTGTGCTTAAAGAAGAAAATTTGTTGCAAAGGGGAGATTGTAAATGTAATGCCTAAAGAGAAGACTGAACTGCAAAATCATTCAAAAATGATCTTGAATCCAAAGGGGGAGATTGTTATAGAATAAATATGTGGGATACAAGATCATAAAGACCAGAGGTCAAAGTACAAGAAGTCAAATGCTGGAAAGTAAACTCTCAGTGAAAGTCAAAGTCATTTTTGTAATAAAGTCAAAGTCAATGTATTGTTTTGTATTTGTTGCTTTGCATAAATAGTTTTGTTTTTGTTTAATAGATAGATGACTGGAGGAATTTTGTACGCATTCTAAGAGAGTTTTAGAGAGAGAAAGAGATTTGTAGAGAGAGAAAGTTGCAAATTGAATTGTAATCATTTGATTCTTGAATTGAATTGAAACAGGTAGGTTAACCATCTTGTTTGTGTTGATTATTTGCTATTAGAAACTTGAATCAGGGACACACAAAAACTAATGCAATTTCTCATTCAAAAAGTCTATAATTTATGTTTAAACAAAATAGAAATTGCAATCATGCTTTAATCATACACAATCATTAGGCTTCACTAATACCTTTGTATTACCACGTTATATCCCTCTGAACAACGTCACATAAAGTTGGCCATATGAGAATACCTCGATTCTGGTAGATAAACACCTACCACTGGAATTGTCTGTCCTTGAGATTTATTGATTGTCATAGCAAAATAAAGCTGAATGGGAAATTGTTTTCTTTAGTTTAAACGGAAACATGCCATCTTCAGACGGACATAGTGGAATTCTTGGTAAAAATGTCCTCTTACCAGTAGGTTGGCCAACAACTATTTCTGCATCGATGACGTTCTACTGAAAACCTCTACATATCAACCTCGTGTCGTTACACAATCCATTTGAGGGGTTGATATTCCACAATAATATTATTGGGCATCCATTTTCAAGCCAGAGGTAAGGGGGCAAAACCGCTAACAGTCAGTGAGTTTAAGAATTCCATCAGATATAAGTTATTCTTGTCGTCTTCTGCTTCGTCAAAACTATAGTAAATTTTTTCCTCATCGCAGAATCTTTCAATCAACTGATCATTAATTTTGTCGACATGCTCATTTTTAGTTGTTAGTATCGCCCTTGAAATGATATAATCTGAAGCAGTCCCGTTGGTTTGCAGAGAAGGAAAGATTGCATCAATCAAAGCATTATTCACTTCATTTTTATTGGTGTAAGAATGGCCATGTCATCAGGTATGCGAATAAACTTTCCGTCCATTGATTCTTCACCGACTTGTAACAGAAAATCCGAAAACCATGGATCAGTAAGTGCTCTCATATTGATCGTTAACCGTAATTTTTTAATCGAAAACCAAATAGGTGACATTTGTAGGCTTGAGTCTACGATATGGGCTCGCGTGCCATGTATCATTACTGGCAACACTTGTCTAATATCACCTCCCATAATCATTATCTTCCACCAAATGGAATCTCACCCCAGTGATGTCTTGCATTGTTATATCAAGTGTCTCCACTGCCTCTTTGCCAATGATGCTTCATCTCAGATGATCAGTTTTGCAGCTCGGAGTAGTTGAGTAGTTTCGCTTTGTTTTTTTTATATTGCACATCGAATTATTACTAAGACTGAGGGGAATCTTGAACCGATAGTGAGTTGTTTTCTTCCCCCCCCCCCCTCGGGCATGTCATTAGCGACAACACCTGATGAAGCGGTCGCTAGTGCAATAACTATAAGTCCACAGGAACGAACATTAGCGAGCAAAGCTTTGTACAAAAATGTTTTTCCAGTTCCACCTGGACCATCTACAAAAAACATACCCAGATAATCATTATCTACATGCCTCATGATCTCATCAAATGCATGTTTCTAGTCGAAATTTAGAGAGTTTCGGGCACGTAAGTTTTCGTTTTCCACAATTATGGAGTACTCCTCTTGTACCTCACGAAATCCTCGTGATTATGAATTTGCAGTTGCATTTAAGCTTAGAAGATCGAAATCATCAAGGTTTTTACTCATAGATTGCAAAAAGACTGTGATGTCTGCAAGAACCAAATTTCGGGCTTCCTCAACATTTTTGTAGTTTCATCTATAATCTTCAAAGAGTGAATCGTAAAGTTCATCCCATAACATGAGAACATCCCCCGGCTCACAATAAATCAAGAACGTTGTGAACGGTCATCTAAGAGCATTAGGAAAGTGAAATAAGGAGGCATCGACAAAACAATGTGATAAATTATCATCGGTCTCTATTAACCCTCTCTCAAGAGCTGCTTTTCCAAATGTCGGATGTAATACGCCATTAACCGTGTAAAGATCTTCAAAGCATGTAGGTCCACTAATATGAGACAGAAGTAGGCGTAGATAATATCGTTCTCCTTCAGCAGGATTAGCATAAATCAGTCTCCTCCCATTGATACTTGTTTTTGAGGATTCCATTTACATGAACTGGCATTCCATGTGTAATGTTTCGGAATAAAAATATTGTCTCACACTCATATATGTTTTATTCCTCTAAAAAAAGCGCAAACATTGATCTCTTATCCTTCTCTCTATCAACAATATATGTCATTATATCAATATCTCTGAACCTAACCAACTGCTTATTCGGAAGTTGGACCTACAAAGCCATCATACAAGGGTGGATTTGAGGAGTGAAGCTAAAAATACACCAAATCACTTCAGGTACCGAAACATAGCGTGCATCTTGAAACCTCTTTATCTTGTTAATAATAACCTCTTCTCCATCAGGATCGACATGAATAACATGTTTGTCATGACCCTTATATACATACTTGAAGACACATTTCATAGATATTATACTTGAGCAAACATCAACATTAATGTGACAGTTGAACATCATCAACCACTTTAGGTTATATGGGACCACCCAACTATTATCTAGGACATTGCCTCAAAAGTTCACCTGTATTCCATTGTTTCTTCTCCGATACATTGGATATGAGTTATCTGCATGCGCCGTCTTGTCGTTGAATTGTTGAGGATAACTAAAACAACATTTTCTCGGCTCAACTTCCATACTAAAGTTGTACGGTCGTAAATGATCACAAGGAGCTAAGGACCATGCATCATATGTTTTATCACCAGCTGATGTTTTTCACGATACTCTGTCGTGTCCGGAATTTCAGTACATAAGTGAATTCAAGGTATTATATTTGTAAAGGGGTTTACATTTCACAGTTCCATATTTCCACAGGTATTTCATGAAAAGTTTAAGTGAAATTCAAGCACAAAACTTTACATTTCCACAGGGCTTTACATTTTGGATTACACGTCATGGTAAGAAGTATATCAGGTTTCCCGTCATCTTGAACTAAAGTCATGGCATCCATAAATCTTCATCGCATATCACATAGGCCTTCGATAAAACTTGCAGGAATCACAACCCGTTGTCCAACTCTACTTGGTTGAATCTCACCAACATTTACGCAATCCACAACACCTTGCTATAAATTTGATCTTATCTTCTGTTAGGACATAAAATGTCCTATATGTGAAAGTTTTGTAAAGGACTTTAATATTTGTATTTGGGACTTGTATTGTACATATTGGGCTTGGGCTTAATGTTATACAAGGGAGTTTGGGAGAGTATAAATAAGGTCTTGTGTGTTCTAGTTTGTAAGTAAGTCATTCAAATCTGGGCTCTTTATGTAAACTTTGTGCCTTATGTTTGTCTTTCGGCACCCATTTCCACACAAAGTTTACATCAACTGATTTTATAAAATCTTTTTCTTTTCAACTCTAAAAACTTTTGCATTTTGTTTAGTTGAAGACCGAGGAATGATTTTCTTCCAAACAAAGCGTTGAGGTTTTCTTTTCTTTGAAGATTTAGGTTTGAAAGATAATGAATTATCACCACAATGAGAAAAATGTAACTTATTCTGAGCTTGTGTCAACAAATCTAAACGAGAAAGATTATTTCTTTTATTAGTGCACTGTTGACAACAATTCTCAGATTTGCAATCAACTTTCACTGAAACTTTACATTTCTCATTACAATCAGGGCTTTATATTTGTAAAGTTTCAGTTTCAGCACATAAGTGAATTCAAGCCTTTTACATTTCACATTTCCACAAGTATTTCATGTGTACATAAACCCATTGATTTTAGACCACATAAGTGAATTAAAGGTCAATAAAGGCAATTGTACCTGATCGCGATACTTGATTGCGATGAGCGGTAGAAAAAATCGAGGGTTGGGGCAAACGGATAGGAAACGTAGAGGAGCAATCAATCCTTTGATGATAATTTCAACAGGATGAACATCAAATGAAACTTTGAAGGTATTTCATGTGTACATAAACCCGTCGATATCAGATCACAAAAGTGAATTCAAGGCCAATAAAAAAACAATTGAAAAATATAACATTTTACAGTCTTTATTCAAGTGTATTGTGAAATCGAGAGTGATAATTTGTAGGCTTATAGATAAACAATTGGTATCATAGTTTCGAAGGTATTTTATGTGTACATAAACCCATCGTTTTCAGAACATAGAAGTGAATTCAAGGTCAATAAAAGCAATCGTACCTGATTGCGATGAGCGGCAGAAGCAATCGACGGTTGGGGGAAACCGAGAGGAAATGTAGAGGAGCAATCGAACCTGGTTGGTGATAATTTCATCTTAATGAACATCAAATGAAAATTTGAAGGTATTTCATGTGTACATAAACCCGTCGATTTCAGAACACATAAGTGAATTCAAGGCCAATAAAAAGCAATTGAAAAAATAGAACATTTTACCGTCTTTATTCAAGTGTATTGTGAAACCGAGGGTGATAACTTGTAGCTAAACAATTGTTATCATAGTTTCGAAGGTATTTCTTGGGTACATAAACCCATCGATTTCAGACACAACATAACTGAATTCAAGGTCAATAAAAGCAATCGTACCTAATTCCAATACCTGATTGCGATGAGCGGCAGAAACAATCGAGGGTTAGGAGAATCGAGAGGAAACGTAGAGAAGCAATCGAACCTGATTAATGATAATTTCAACAAGATGAATATTAAATTCCATAATTTCAACAGGATGAACAACAAATTCCATGATTTCAAGATTGCGATACCTGATTACGATTGGCGACATAAGAAATCGAGGGTAAGGGGAAACAGAGAGGAGGGAATCATATGAGAAACCACATATAAAAAACCCTGGATCGTCGTCTTAGAGTGTGAATCATCGTCTTGGAGCGTGAATCGTCATCTTGAGGTTGTGAATCATCATTTCAGGTCTGTGAACAATGAATCTGAGGTGGGACTGTGAATCTGAGTTTGTTGAGTTATGTGAAAGACTATATGCATATTAATGTTGTACTCTATGCTGTGAAAGACTATATGCATATTAATTCCATTTAAGACTTTAAGGTGGCGTTTGGTTCGCATAATGTTTTTGGATGGAATGGAAAGGAATTTGACATTAAAGGAATTGGAATAGAATGTTGTTAGATTTGACCACCTGTTTGGTTGACAGAATTGGAATGAAACCTTTTAAAGGAATTGGAATCTGTTTGTTTGGTTCCCAGAATGTAGCTTTGGAATTGGAATGAAATGTTGATAAATGACGAAAATACCCTTTTTGATAATTTTAATTTTTATAAACAAAACATGCTTTAATAAAATAGCCATTATAAATACCTTATTTGTAACGGTGGTTCATATTGGTGGTGGTCGGTGGTGGTTTAGAACGGTGGTTCAGATCGGCGGTGGTCGGTAGTGGTTCAGATCAGCGGTGGGCAGTGGTTCAGATTGACGGTGGTTCAGAAAAGGGGTGTTCGTCAGCGGTTCAGATCAGCTGTGGTCGATGGTGGTTCAGAACGACGATGGTCAGCGGTGGTTCAGATCGGCGGTGATCGGTGGTTGGCGGTGGTTCAAATCGGCAATGATCGGCGGTGGTTCAGATCGGTGATGGTTTAGAAAGCCGGTGGTCGATGGTCGACAGCTGTCGGTGGTTCAGAACAACAATGATCGGGGGTGGTTCAAATCGGCGGTGGTTCAGAACGACGGTGGTCGTTGGTCGGTGGTCGGTGGTGGTCGTCGGTGGTCAGTGGTGGTCGGTGGTGGTTCAGAACGGTGGTGGTCGGTGGTCGACGGTGGTTCAAATCGACAGTGATCGGTGGTAGTTCAGATCGGTGGTGATCGGCGGTTGTCAGTGGTGATTAGGTTATATTGGATTGAGGGCATATGTGGTATTATGAAAAATAAGAATTCCATTCCATCAAAATATCTTGTAGTTGCTCAGGAATGTTAAATTCTCTCATTTGTGGAATTTGATGGAATTTAGAGATTCTTTCCGTGAAAAAGAATGAACCAAACAAAGTAATGGAATTTGGTCAATGGAATTCAACATTCCATTTCCATCAAATTCCTTTAGGGCGTGTTTGGTTTGTGGGATTGGAATGGAATGGATTGGATTTCAAGGAAGGATTTCGATTTGGAGGGATTTGAAATCCCTTCATGTGTTTGGTTTGTAGGATTTGGAATGGATTTCAAATTCATTCCTTTACAAGTCTTGCTTGGTTTGTAGGATTTGGATTGAGTTTTTTTTTATTATTATTTGTTTGTTTTATAAATAATTTATTTTTATTAGTAAACATCGAATTTGGATCGATACAATTTGAAGTATGGATTACGCTTTAGAATCCATCGGATTTGGATTTCAAATCCAGCCCCAATGCCAAGGATTTCCAAATCCATCATATGAGGGATTTTAAAATGGTCAACGGATTTGAAATCCGGTCAACGAAATCCTTTCCTGCAAACCAAACGCATGATTGGAATGGATTTGAAATCCAAATCCATTCCAATCCTACAAACCAAACGCGCCCTTAGAATCTGCGAACCAAACGCTACCTAAGACTTATGACAAATCTGGTTTATAAGGTAGTGTAGAAAATAATAGAAAAATGCGTAAAATAATCATGTATTTTTTAAAAAGAAATTATTACTTGTAAAAGCATAACTAGGCATGGAAATGGGGTGGGGATCCCAATCCCCGTCCCCGTCTCCGATCCCAATTTCCGTCCCCATCCCCGCTGGGGAATATGATCCCATCCCCATCCCCATCCCCAACGGAGAACGGGGATCCCCAACAGGGAACGGGAGCCCCAACGGGTAATCGGGGATTTTTCCCCATTTATGTGATGTATTTTAAATAAAATGTGTTAAGACTTAAGCACTATACTCCATCGATAATGGTCCATATCTGTATCTCACATATTTTCATAATTTGTTTTTAGGGACTATCAAATATTCATGTGAATAAAATCACCACATCATACACAATTGTTTGATCTAACATTTTCGGCTCTCCATGGTTTTATCTAAAAAAGTAAGACAAGTAAAAGAAATGTAACAAAAAAGATCAAAACACCATTTCTAAATCTAAAAGGTACTTCATCTAAATCTTTATAAATAAAATATTTAAAAATAGATATACAATATATTTAGTAATAGATATACATAATATTTAGTAATAATTATATAATATATTTAATATACGGGGACGGGGCGGGGATCATGTTACCCGTCCCTAGGGGTGCTCATAGGTTGGGTTGAAGGCTTTTCGACAACTCAACCCAATATAGGCGGTTTGAAAATTTTACAACCCAACCCAACCCGTTCGGGTTGATCGGGTTGGTCGGGTTGTGTTTAAACATAATGAAATCAAATTTATAAATATAAACATAAAGGAAACATTTATTTGAAATACAACCGAATGACCGATAATTCATTAGAGTATGTAAGTTTATCAAATATTACGATATTACATATAAAAATGTCTAAACCAAATGACAATATGTCAATCAACAACAATCGTTTTAGACGTCTCCAACCCCGATGCTTTCGCTTTCTTGGCCTTGAGGTTGGTCGTGTCATCTACAATTCAAAACGAAAGTTAACAACTTATTATCAAATAAATTAGTTAAAGATATTTAGTGTTTACCGTCTTCTAAAAACTCATAAGATTGTGTTTCATCAAAATACTCCTTTGTTTGAATTCCTCCGTGACTCGCCTTCAACCAACTTTGGGTATACACTAATGCCTCGAGCATTTTTGGACTCAATGAACTCCTAAATGAGTCCAAAATACGTCCACTAGTACTAAATGCGGATTCGGAAGCCACCGTAGACACGGAAATGGGAAGAACATCTTTTGCAATCATAGACAAAGTAGCATACTTACTAGCATTTACCTTCCACCACAATAAAATATCAAATCCGGTAGTCATTGGATCGAGAGATTCTTCAACCAAATATCTTTGAAGATCATTCATTTTCTCCGGCACTTGCAATTGTTGTTTTTGCATGTAACTTTCCAATAACGACCTCTTATGAGTTTCATTACTCGTTGCCGAGTCGTTTTTGGCAACCTATACACATTAAAGAAAAATACAACAAAGTAAACAAAAACTCAAACAAACATGAACATATTAAAATGTATATAAATTAAATTACATTTATATTAAAATAAATTACACTAACCTTATCATCACCACCCCCACACTCAACATTGTAGACTTCAAACAACTCGTTAAGGATTTGTTCCACCTTCATGGTAATCTTGGCAACGGTTGTATTATCGTAAAAACACTCAAAAAGAAATTTCAAATATTTCATCTTATACCTTGGATTGAGTACAACGGCCAAAAACAACATTGGATTGATATTATCCGGATCCCCCCAATATTTGTCAAACTTAGTCTTCATCCTCTTAATTAGCCATGGTAGACAATATAGAATCATTACTTTTGCACAAAGAATCTAAGTTTGTATGGATCTCACAAATCTCATGATAGAAGTTATTAGAAGTGACTTGCAAAGTGCCACTAAACTTTAAAGTAGATTCATACATATTACATAACAAATAAACATAAAAAAATCAAAGTCATACATATTACATAATAGTAAAGTCATACAAAACAAACCAAAAGTAGGAAGAAAATACCTTGAAGGCTTGAAACCTGTGTGTAAATATGAACCTGTAAACTGTAAGTGTGAAGCAAAGATAAAATGGTCAACAAACAAAGTTGTAATCTACACCAATAGGCTGTGAATCGAATAGAGAGATAAGTAAATACCTCAAAAGATGCTTGAATCGACTAACCTACAAATCGAAAGTTACACACATGTATTTACAAATCAAAAGTTACACACAGGACACAACTATTTACAATAGAGAAAAAAACCTACAAATCAAAAGTTACACCAATAGGCTAGGCTGTAAATCGAAAATTACAAACCAAAGAAGAAATAGATGAAGTCTAGAGAAATCGAAGGAAGAGGAAGCAGAAATCGAAGTATCTAACGAAGAAGAAGAAACACTTACCAGCGTTTGTAATGGAAGAAGCAGAAATCGAACGACGAGCCGAAGAAGCAAAAATCAGAATGAACTCATAGGAAGAAGCGGTAGGTTTCAAGTCTGGAAGGATCGGTAGAGGCGGCTAAATGTAATTGTGTACTGTAAATGTGAAGTATTAAAAAAAGAAGCGCTTTAGGAGTTTAGGTATCCTCGGGTTCACGGGTTGGGTCGGGTTCCATTGGGCCTAACCCAATTCCGACCCAATACAGTCGGGTTGATAATTTTTTGGATCAATCATGCTTCGGGTTACCTCGGGTTGGGTTATTTTCAATTTTTTAGGGTTAGGTTGTTCGGGTTGGCCGGGTTTTTTAGCACCCCTACCCGTCCCCGTCCCCATCCTCGGTTTTTAACTTTCGAGGATCCCCGTCCCCATCCTCGAGGGAATCCCCGTTCCCATCGGGGCGGGTACACCGGGTTCCCCAATGGGGCGGGTCTCATTTCCATGCCTAAGCATAACGAAAGTAGAGGAGAAAAACTGTAAATTCTAATTAATAATAAACCCTTTAAATAAGGATGAATTTACAATGAAAATAAACATTAATGGATTTCTCGAAACCTCTTTACGAAGGGAAGGAATGGAAATGAAAGGAAAGGGAGGGAAAGGGAAGAAAAGTAAAAAACAAAAAAACTCATGTTCTTAAAACTTTTTTCAGAGGGAAAGGAAAGGAAACGGAAGAACAATAATGATAAGTTGCTCCCAAAACTTTCCTCCCAAATGTGGGAGGAAAGGGAAGGAAATGAAATGAAAGAAATTGTAACCTTTTAAAAAACTATTGAAATTAAAATCTATTAAACCTTTCATTTTAAAGGATATATTTTTAAAGGGTATATTAGTAAAATGACATATTTCTTTTCTTTTCTCTCCTGTTCAAGAACATGAAAATTTATTTCCTTTCCTTCCTTTTCCTTCTCTTTCGAGAACACAAATAAAAAAATTATTTTTCTTTCCTTCCTTTTCCTTCTCTTTTGAGAACACAAATACAAAATTTATTTTCCTTTTCTTTACTCTCCCTCCCTCCCTTTCTTTTCTTTTCTCCCCAAATTCGAGAACACTACGTTATTATGGTAAATCCTAATATTTGGAAACTATTCTTTCAATCACTTACTCTTTGATGAAGGCACACAATCCTTCAACACTCCCTCTGGCCTCTTATGTCGAGTCAAATGGGTGATGGTGCATATTTTTTGCCTCATTAAAACCTTGCGTCAAAAAACACAAAACACAGTGGAAAAATAAAAACTTTAAACAAAGGAAAGAGTAAAAGACGCCAATAAACAATTCCCTTAGTTTATCATCCTCCTTGATCTGCACGTCAATCACGAAGGTTTAGAAAACAAGATAGTGTATAAATTGTTGTTTCACTAACACCTTACACCAATAAACAAAACTCAATGGGAAAAATAAAATAGTGGATGAAGGAAACACAACATATCAATATTAAATATATAGTAGACTACCCTTTTTGTCTGCTACTCCCCTGATTCATACATTAATCAAGGCGGAAAGTCTCTGCATTCCAATATTTTCTACATTTTTCCTAATATATCTTTAGGTAGTGATTATGTAAATACAACTGTCACATTCTCCTTAGATATTACTTGATCCACTTGAATCTCAAGAAGATTTTGTAATTGTTTATTGTATAAATTTTTTGGCGAAATATGTTTTGTGTTACCACCCTTGATGTATCATACTTTCATTCTTTGATGTAAGCTGCATTATTTCCATATGTGCGTATAGGATTTTCAGTGGTTGACCTCAAATCACTCACTCCTCTAACATGTGTAATGATAGTTCTAACCATATATGCTCTCGAATTGTCTCACATAGAGCAAATAAATCGATGAATGGTTTGAGGAGGTAGCTACAAGGGCTTGTTTGGTTGAATTCAAAGTAATCATCGTGTTCCATATGGTAAATCCTTATCCAATTTGGGAATGTCAGTTGTATGGATTAGAGATATACCCAATATCAACAAACCCTACCAAGATATTTGTTTGGTGTTTTGTACAAGGGCTGATACTTTTTTCACTTACATCATTTGTAGATATTGAAATGCTATTATCAATTCTATTTTTCTCTTTGTAGGAAAAGAATGAGCCTGAGTCGGTGGTTCCTTTTAGGTATCTAAAGATATTCTTGATATTAGGGGTGCTCAAAAACCGACTAACCCGATCAACCTGGAAAAAAAATCAACCTGAGGTAACTCGACATATAATCGATACAAAATTAGGACAATCCTAATCTATTCGGTTGATATCGGGTTAGGCTCAAAGTACCCAACCAACCCGATAACCAATAAACGTTTTAGCGACTTCTCTAAAATTATTTATATTTCCCTTTAATATGTATAAGTTACCAAAAGCAACTCGACAATAACAAGCAATAGAACTCATAAGAGGACATTATTGGAAAGTTATATGTAATATCTAAATATTTGATGAACTCGTATATTTCTTTTGAATGATGGATCGTATTTCAAAGAAAAAATTTCTTATTTTTATGTTTTCAATATTGTTTTTACTTTGTTTAAACACAACCCGAGACAAACCGACCAACCCGAACGGGTTGGGTTGCACTTTTGTTTGGGTTGTTGAAATGCCTTCAACCCGATCAACCCAACTCGTGAGCACCTCTACTTGATATATTTCAAATGGCATTGCGTTTAGCTTAGAAGTTCACTGAGAAATACAATATATGGTCGATGTATTCTGCTAAGTATAATAATGATTTTATCGTACTTAGATAGGGAGTTCCAGCTCCCAACACCTATTCGTCTTTATCCTTTAGACAAACTGGATCTTTCCTTATATCCAAAACTTCGACTGATCGTAGGAGTGCTAGTCGGATGCGCTTTATCCATATTAAATTGTTTGATCATTTATTGGACATATGCGGATTGGTGGATAAATATTCCACAAGCTCGGTGTCTTAGCTCAAGTAACTAGTAGACAAAACCAAGTTTTCCCAAGATCTTTCGTTTCAAAATCATAGTTCAAGTAGCTTATAGTGTCTCTTGTTTCATCAAGCATGTCTATTTTTTCATATCATTGACATATTAAGCTACCATTGGAAATCTGGAACTCGATTTATTTATAAATACATAGAGGCACAATTCATCGTTCTTATATCTCCTACAAAATCAAGTATTCACTTAGGCATGTATACAACATCATTGGGATTGATTTAATCCATAAAGTGAGTATTTCAAACTAATTGCAAACGCACTCCATGCTTTAGAATTACATGACTTGGGTAATGTAAATCCACCAGATACTTTCACAAACACACACACACACACACACACACACACACACACACACACACACACACACACACACACATATATAGGGTTGGGTTCCAGTGAGAAGTTGAGATTAACGTGAGAAGCTTGAGAAGTGGTTACCAGCCGTTGGATAAGAAATAGATGCACTTTAAGTTGAGATGCACCATGATAAGATGCACCGAGATTAACCGGATCAATTTCCTTCTAAGTCACAATTCATGGGAGGGTATTTAATTAAAAGTGATCAACGGTTTAGATCCACTTCTCATGCTTCTCACGTTAACCTCAACTTCTCACACGATCCTTCGCCTATATATATATATATATCTGAATCTACCACCCCGTTGAGATATGCAAGTAGTATCCACATCCATGAGTTGCATTTCCAGTTATTTGGAAATTGATAAACTAAGAGCAAAATGATATAATGTCCATAATTGGAGATTAAGTTTCATTGTGGTCAATTATGGGGCGTTATGAGAAACCTTGCACCAAATGAGAGCATTATACAGTATGACTTCGTTATTCTCTTACGGTCCTACAGGCTTTATACATGGTGGGTTTAGCACTATACCTAACCAAATACTTATTTCTTTGTAAAAATATAAATTATTCATGGATTTCTTCTTTCAATTTAGGTCAACTTTCTCTTTGTTGAAATTCTTCAACTGAGTGTATTTCAATGTTATTGTGCTCTTTCATCTCATGGCCATCAACATATATGAGTATCTCATCAATGAGTATGTATGATCTGTCCATCGACTCATATACACTCTCGTAATCCATTTGAGATTTTTTTTCTTTGGAATCAATATTAACTTCAAAGTGTCCTCAAGTAATGATCCATGGTGTTGTACCCCTATTTGGGGACTTTTGACATTGAGGGTAATTTACAGCACATATGTGTAAAATTGTCACTTCTATAATAGCATTAAACGTATTAGGTATCGAGTCTGATTCATTTCACTTAGGGGTGTTTGAAGTCCGATTTGGGCAGTTTAACCCCCCAAACCACAAATCAAACTATAATAGCGGTTTAGGAAATTTTCTAAACTAAGCGGTTTAGGAAATTTTCTAAACTAAGCGGTTTGGCAACAAGTGACCAAATTGGTCAAATTGAACCATAAAAAGACGGTATGGTCTGACCGATTTAGGCGGTTTGGGCCTTTTATAGGCTTTAAACTAAAAAACATAACATCTATATCCAAAATGAAAATTCTATCAATATAACATTAATAAAAATTAGTATACCGAATGTTAAAAGAAACATTTGTCTCTACAATTAATAAAACATTAGGCAAGTTGAAAAAAGTAAAACAAATCCACCAACAAAGGCTGAAATTTTGGACAAACATTGGGCAAGTAAAAGGACGATTTGGAATTTTGGATTTGATTTTTCACGGATTTCAGAATTTTGCCAATTTAGAGAACACTGTTAATTGATAAATGAAAACAACATATTAAAACATAATGTCTTAGATGAATTCTTTTAATTGGTCATAAATGTTGAGCCTACAACAAAGAAACTATAATTAATATATGTATATTTTTAGCGTCGGTTCGGTCCAGAACGCTCAAAAAAACGTTCAAACTGCAGAACATATATACTAGACCGAGTGGTTTGACTATTTTTCAGGCCGGACCAGACCTCCAGACCGCTCAAACCGCAAAAAACGGTCTGATTTGACTTGGTTCGACCCGTTTGAGCGGTCTAACAGTTTTTTGAATACCCCTAGTTTCATTTAACTTTAGGATCGTAATGAGAAAGAGTGGGAACATTCTACGATACTTATTTTTGTTCCCTTGGAAAATTCTTTTTCCTATCTCCCCCTAAATAGAGGAAGATTGTCTCACCAAAGTGACAATCCGCAAATCTAACAGTAAATAGATAACCCATCAAGGATTATAATTAGCGGATAATTTGTTGGGGATTTTCATATCCAACGTATATACTTTATCGCTTTCAAGGACCCATTTTGGTATGTTGTGGGGGTGCAATTTGGCACATATACTACACAACCAAATATGCGTAAATGTAAAATTTCAGGCTTATATCCAGTTACCAACTGGTATGCAAGAGATTGGTTGGGTAGTAGGGGGTCTAAAATAAATAAGTAAAGTTGCGTGTAATATAGCATAACCTAAGGTAAATGTAGGTATATTGGTGCCATGCGCATTGCTCTTGCAATTTGTTTTTCAGAGGAGAGCCTTTTAGACTCTCCTAAGATCGGTTACCGATGGAACCGACACGCGACCCAGAGGTGTGGGTGCCAACCCATTTTCCTGACATAACCAATGCCTTAGCTACCATCCATATCCTTTTGATGAGAACTTCTGAGATACCATTTCTATGTATACACATGGGGTATAAAGATGTTTACATCGATCCCAATACACATGCAATAATCATCAAATCATTATGATGTAATTCTCTGGGAAAATGAGCGCATTATATTATATAAAACCAAATATTTTCTTTTGTTTTCAATCCCATTAATGACTGCTTAATACTTCTAACCAAACATCCCATTAATCTTGTACCATTAAGTAACAAGGAAATTACAATGCATCGTGTAAATATTTTATTGGCGGAATTATAGACAGTTAACTCTATGAATAACATTCTAATTTTTATGATTGTGTGGGAGGTCCTATAAAAAACGAGTTCTTAACTTAATTAGCCTTTTGTAAAAAAATTACAAAAATAACCTAAAAATACATTTTTTTCAAAAATAACTATCACTTCCTCAAAAAAATTCACAAAAGAGTTTTGAAAATGAGGCGTTCTTGAGATCTTTACATCATAGATTTGAAAATGTAGCTTAAGAATCTCAAGTCTTCACCAAAGGAAGGTCAAGATTTGGTTTGGAAACATATTTAGCATAAATCTAGCAATGTGAATTCTAGTTGATTTGCAAAACTATATAAATGTAAAAAAATCTCTATTTTGGTTTTTGAAATATTCCCATGAGTTTATTTCATATTTGATGAGTTTTGTGATTTTTGTGCATTTGGGCATGTTTTGGGTCTCAAATATTGGAAGAATGTTTTTGATGTATTTATTAGTTATTTTGAGACATAAATCTTAAATGATTGTTCCAAAGATATTTATTTCACCGAATTGTGTTTCTTAAATTTTTGGATAATTTGGGGCGATATATTATTTTGAATCTTGGAAAATGTTGTTTTGAGATTTTACCCAACTTATGAACTTTTAATAGTGACACTTGAGCCTTTTTTGGTTATAAGTGCATAAATCTTTGATAAACGCCTTTTACTTGCATTGTGGGAGTTTTGAAAGAAAGTATAATTATGCGGTTTTAAACGTTTCGTTTTTTTTTGCTTCAACAAAATGATGGTTTATAGGTATATTTATGTTTTAGGTGGCATGGGTTACTTAAAGTTTGGGAAACGCACCTTATTGGGTCATGTTGATTTATATTGACTTTATTTGAATAGTCAGGTGAGTTTTTGGGTCAATTGGGTTATTTTGAACTCAAATGAGTTTTGGGGACATTTGTCCGGTTTAAATGGCTCAATGTTGAGCTTTGAACGTGATTTGCATTATTGCATATTTGTTTAGATAATTATGTGTTTTGAGTTTGTTGATCATTCAATTGGTGTCATGTAATTTTAGACTGTAATGCATTTGATCCATAGACATGTGAGTCAATCATGTTTAAGAAGTTATGAGTTTTGATGTTCTCAATTTGAGGCCAATGCCCGAGTGAGCATAGTGGTAGTTTTGGTACTGCGGAAAGGAACCCGTATGAGGTTGGACTCCGAGACCGTAGGTAATGCGGAAAGGAACCCATGTAGGGTTGGACTCTAGGACCATCGGTATTGCAAAGAGGAAACCGGTTTGGGTTGGACTTCGGGATCGTGGGTATTGCAGAGGTGACCTCCTGTTGAGTTGGATTCCATGGCCCTATGTATTACGGTGGTGAACTCGTGATGATTCAGACACCGAGGACCCCTATTTGGAGGTTTTGGCCCAGTAGAGTTAACACTAAGTCATCGGGGGTATTTTGGTGATGAACTCATATGGATTCGGGCCCTAGGACCATTGGCTTATAGGTGTAACTTTAGGTAGCGTTTGGTACGAAGACTGGATGGGACGGGACGGGACAGAACGGGACAGGACTAACTGTCTGTCCCACGTTTAGTTTAGGTTTAAAATAATATGTTTGAAATAGAGTAATATTGTAATCTTACATTTAGTCCCATGTTGTTCCACCTATGTTGGTGGAACTAAAAAACTTAAGTTTTGTCCCATGAAATCTGATTTTTGTCCCATGTTGTCCCATGTGATTTTTGTCCCATGGCATACCAAACATGGGACTATTTTTTTTGTCACGTCCTGTCCCATCCAGTCTACGTACCAAACGCACCCTTATAGTGTATAAGTAAGCATTAAGGTCGAGAACATTAAGAAGATGAACTCGTATGGAGTCGAGTTGTGGGACCTTGAGTATTGCGTTGGAAACTTGAGAGAAGTTAGACACCAGGACCATGATCTTAAGGTGCTACTTGATAATGTTGACATAGGACTTACTTTGTGTTTCGTCGTAGTCGATGGAAATGGTCTCCCCCGTCACTGAAAGGTTTTGTTTTCAGGTATCGAGTTTATCTATGCTTTCGGTGATTTGAGGTACAAAGTATTATCTTATTTTGGGTGCTTCGTTGAACGAGCCTAATTCACTTATTTTGAAGGGTGGGTTTGGGATGTCGACTTTGATTCTAAAGCAAGTAGTTTGATTATTAGACTTCATTTTGGAAATGGTAGGTTTTTTAAAAGACATTCCTTTGATTCTAAATGCGGGTTTTTAAATAAGAGAATGGATGGTTAAAGATAAATCTTCCTGTTTTCCTGTTTTATGTTTATGAGATAAATTGCTTTAATTCACTAAGCATTAAGCCTAACACCTTTTGTTATCGACATGTATATCAAGTCTAGTGGGATCTGAGTGGCATTCGGAGCTGTGTAGAGGTTCTTATAGGATAGCTTTATAGGCGTGTAACACCCCGAAATCTTTGGCCGAAGGGAAGACAGAAACGCCAACAATGTTCCGCATGACTCCTCGCGTGGATCGAACCACACCATGATATACGTGAGGATCTGCACTCCAGAGGTCCGCGCGACCCTCCGCGCCACGACCCGCGCGCGACTACTGTGCGCTGATAAAAGGGGAAATTCGGCCTTCAACCCCATTTTTAACCTAAACCTCAAATCTCTTCCCATTTTCTCTCCCAAACCGACCCACCCCCAACCTCTAATACGAACCCTAGCTCATATTTGGGGGGTTTTCCTCCTAAAGCTATGTGTTTCTTCTTCATCTAGCAAGCTTTGGGAAGCTAGAACCACAATCCTTTCATCTTCATCTTCTTCACCAAATTTTCTAGGGTTTCATCCAACCTTTTTATCCATTATGAATATTGGAAGCTTGGGGCTCATTTTGGTGACCTAGAGGTACTTTGGTGGATGGATTCAAGTTATAGTTAAGGTAATCCTCTATTTTCTGCAACTATGGAAGTTAGGGTTTTGGTATAAGTTAAGATCTTCATGTTAATGTTTGGGGAATGATTCTAAATGTTTGGATGTAAATATTTATGGTTGAAATTTATAGATCTAGGTTTTTGGAAGTTTTTGGCTTGAGGATCCAAGTTTCTTCAAATGAGCTCAAGTTAGGGAAAAATCTAGATTTAACCAAAATCTAGCAAGGTGAGTTGAAGTTGATTTGTGAAAACGTTGTACATGTCAAAATGTTCATTTTAAATGTTTATATGTGTTAAATGAAATTATCATTTGTCGATTCATTTGGTGGGTTTTGATTATTTGAGATGTTTGGCTTTATGAACCTTGCAAAACACCCACATTGGGATTTTTGGGCATTTTGATAAATAAGTCATAAATGAAAGTGTTTTGATGATTTATTGGATAAATGAAAATTATTTTGTAAAAAGGCACTTTTAGTGTCTGTTTGGGAGAAATGTTTGATTTTGTGTCATGGGACGTTTTAAAAGAATAAAGAGTATAAATCTATTTGGAAAACCATTTGTCCCAACCTAAACTGTATCGGAGTCTATTCTTGTATTTTGGAGCATGTGGTTGCATGACGTAGGTGGACTGCGTTTATTATTTGGGAATCGTTAATTGTTGGTCAAGAAGGATTTTGAGCACTTTAGCTCGATGTTGACTTAAAAGAGTCTTGGGGACAATTGTCCGGTTTTAGTGGCTCAATGTAGAGTCCAGTTATGATGTACATACGAATGCACCTTGTTGCATATTGATGATTAATTACATGTTCGAGTGTGATGGACATTCTTGGGTAGTCATGTATGTTAGACTGTGTTGCATTGGATCCACAGGCACGTAAGTCAGTCTGTTTTTTTATGGTCAATTGGGTATTGCGGGGTTGGACTCCGGTCCCCATGTTTTATGACCATAAACTTTTCAAGTAGGCACTAGGAGGGTTGAGTCTGGAAGTGCAACCGAGGAGGTAGGCACTAGGACCTCCGCCACTTAAAGTAATGCATTGGAGGTAGTCTTTAAGTGTGTCGGGCCTTCGGGGTGAAGTTCATTGTAATGTTCACCAAGGTCAACCGACTCTTGAGGTGAAACTTGTTAAGAATTCGTAGGGAAACTTGGGCTTTTATGTCGTGAGGTGTCATGTGATTAACGTTGTAAGGGTAGCATACTTTTGTGTTCCTCCACTCTCAACGGATACGGGTCTCCCCCGTCGTCGGCTAACAAGTATTTTAAATATTAACGTCTTATTTTATTATCGTTAGTTTCGTTTAGTCGACTGTAAAAGATGACCTTAATACTGGGTTTCCCTTCGCGTATATTAAGGTTTGAATGAAACAGGTCATTTCCATGTTTTGATATTTGGATTCCATGCATTTTATGGTCGCGTGAGTATTAGGCCTAGTGTCCATGTTTTCGGTGACGTATTGTATATGTGGGTTATTAATCATGATTTATGGGTTGAGTATTTTGCCTCACCCGTACTCGGGTGTTTTGGGATACGACTTTTTATCCACATTTCTTAAATTGGGAGTCAATCCCTATCTCGTTTCGAGTGAGCTTTGGGTTGCATCAGTTTACCAAGAATGCTTTGTAATGAGGTGTTCATCATTGAAAATGCATGATATTGAAAAAGAGTCGCCTCCAAGTTTAAGATAAAGCATTTGAAAGATTATGACTTTAAGTGAATCATTCCGTTTAAAGATATATTTATTCATGTAAAACTCTTGAACTCACTAGGCGTTAGCCTAACATTTTATTTGTCGGCATGTGCAGCAGGCTTCATTTGGGAATAGTTCTAGTGACACTGTGTAGAGAGAGGTGCTAGATGTGTGCTCGTGAAGTGAGTAGCTTGGTGAAGCCTTTCGCATTGGTTTTGTGAAGAACGACTAGTATTGGGGTTAAGTAGTACCCGACTTCAGTTTAGTCCTTGTATATTATTTGAAGTTCATAATTGTTGAGGTTAATTGTAGAATTTTAATTAGAGGAATATTGAGTTTTGATTTGTAGGATGAATTTTTGTCCTATTACTTGACGTTATATCGAAATCTTCAATTAGTTGCTCTTACCAAATTTGAGGGTGTTAGAAGTTGGTATCAAAGCTTAAGTTTGAGAGAATTAGTTGTTGATTTTGTATGCCTAGACTCAAACTAGTGTTCTTTTAAGTGAATGAGAGAGGAAATTGCACCAATAGGCACTTTAAGATTGGATGTTTTGAGGTTGATGGAGGCACTAGGAACGAGAATCACGTTGAGGGTAGCAAGGATGATCATGTACAGTACGTTCATAATTGCACCTGACCAGTTTTATGGTGAACCTACGAGTCACGTATGTATACTTGGACTATTGGGATGTGACAATCGTTGGGGTAGTGGAGAAGTTTCTAAGTGGGTAGCCGTTAGAAGAGACTGATAATTTTAGTGTTCGTCACTTGGGGTGACATAAAGCATAGTAATTGCAACCGTTTCGGGTCGGAACGATTGGTTGGATTAGAACCATAGATTTTTGGAATCGACATTATTCGAGGAAAAATTGTAAGGTGAACCTATGAAACCCTTGATTATTGTCTTAAGATGTTTGAGCATCCGGATGACGATAGTGTGACTGGGAAATTGAGGAGCGTAGTTTCGAGACGTTGAGTGTCGATCAAATTCATGCACAAAAGGTTATTCTAAAATAAATTGCATCAATTATTTCTCATGTTTTCGAAATCATCATGTGGATTATATTATAAAATCTTGGAAAGATGTGTAGCACACACAAGGTTTTAAACCATGGTTTTAAACATGCATAAAACTACTTGATTGCATGGTTGCAAACTTTGCTGAAACTTTATTTATTCTTATCGTTGTCCAACGCTATTTTCAGATATTATGATGTTCGTGTTTTGATGTTGTTTAGGGTCATGGACAAGTAGCAATGGTTTATGACCTTAACATTAGATCTCCTCCACATATGTTAAGGTTTTGGACGAAGAGTTATCTTCCATTATTTTGATGTTTGAGTTTATTGGAAATTTTATTATGTGTGAGTTTTGTTGAGTCTTATGGAGTATTATTTTACGGTGTCTTGCAACGCATAAATGAACATTGAAATGCGTCGGCTAGATTCATTGCGTATGTTGGTTTATAGTTTATTGAGAAGCTTATTTTATGAGAGTTTTGTCGATGGATGTTATCTCATATGTTATTTTTGGAGTTTCAATATCGTGTGATTTCTCTTTTGAGTTTTATACGAGTATATTTTGTTGCACACTACTTAGTATTATAATTGATTTATATTTTTGGTGTGAGTAAGCATATGAATGATTTTTGTCGGTCCACAATATTATCAAGTTCTAATCAACACAAACAACAACAAAGATTTACCAACCTGATTGATAAATAAACGCGGATTACAGATTGATGTTTGTGATTTACTCTTTAAAAGCTCTCTTAGATTTACACCGTTAAAATGTGTTATGTGTTTTCTATATCTTTCACAACACACTAACTAACATAATATCAAACTAAGATAATAATATCCTAAATAATATCTAAACATAATATCTAGATATTTAGGACTTATAACTAAAACACTAAAATACAATAAACTAACTTTGACATTTATTACAAACTTAACATTAGACTAATATCGAGAGTGGCTTTTCAGCATATCTTCAGATTGGATGATCTTGAATCCAATAGATCTGTGCGCTAACAATCTCCCCCTTTGGATCAAGATCATTACTAAAAAGATTTTAGCAATTCAGTCTTCTTTTTCAGCTCAGAAGATGCAATCTCCCTCTTAGTCTTCAACAAGTAGCAATCTCCCCAAAATACGTAGATAAACTCTCTTTCAGATGATGGGAAGAAATTATCTTCAGATTTAGCTCAGAATGCTGTAGCAAAGTATCTTCAAAGAAAATTTCTCTCAAATCAGCATGTCTTAAGAATACTTGCTCTAAACTTGTGTTGTTCACCATTTCTTGTGTAACTCTTCTCCCCCTTTTTGATGAAAAGAGCAACGACTTCATCAAAACTTTTATGTCAAGAAATGTCTTTCTGACAGAGCCTCTGATTGGTCAATTCAAAAGATATTCATCCAGATCTTTGCAAATCCAGACAAAATAGTCGTGTAATACCTGAATCAACAAATGAATCAGTTAAAATGTCTGTCAGTAACACTAAGTCACTGTGTGTAACGAATACACATTGGAAAGGAGATTTTTGATGTTCACTCCCCCAGGGCTTCTATTCAATCATCGAAACACCACAAAGGTAATTTCTATAAACGTTATGACAAAGAAACAAATTCCTTGTGTGTTCGTGCAAGTGATAGAAAGAATTAAGCACTTGATGATTGCTTTTAAGGCTCAATATTGTGTAAACCACTGAGACAACAGTAAGTTAAACACAGACTCAATGTGCATGAGTGAAGTGCGAAGGTGGGGCAGACTTCCTTCTTTTCAATATCCAGATTTTCCAAATGGAAATCAGATAGTAATGTGCTGCTTCCCTTTTTGAAAAATGTGAAACACTTTCCATTTGAGTAGAAAATGAGTAGCTGGTGGGGTTAATCAGGAGTTGGCATGGGCTAGTTGCCTGTTTCAATAATGTTCACCAAAGAAATGTGAAACACTATAAATGTGGCTGCCCGGCTCAGAAAGTAGTTGGTCCAGAGTTCTGATATTATTTTTACTCTGTTCTCACCCCCCCTTTATTTTAAACATTTAGCTCACTCTAACCAAACTCTCTTTTGCATTATATCTCATCATACAACCCACACTCATTTCTTTTAAATCCTCACACTCAATCACTATGGATTAACCTCTTGGGTAGGAAACACTGGTTAACGTGTATCCATAGAAGTTGTGTTAAGTCCTAGCACAATGAAATCCGATGTTTTCCTAGAAAGCATATGATGCTCAAAATGGTTTAACTATCTCAGTTAAAGCTCAAAGATTAATAAGAAAACATTGAAAATTACACTTTCAAATTATAAAATCTGGTGAAGAATCGGAAAGTGATTTGAACATTTAAGAACATGTTTTCAATGAATGAAAGTTATCCTTCTTTCAACCATATATGAGATTAAGATAAAGGATTATATCTTTACGTGCGATCTTACATCTCATGAAGCGAAGCTTAAAGTCATAAAGATATGAACATGTAAGCGTCTCTCAAAAACTGCAAAAGTCTTATGTTATAGTCAAAGCAAATTTTATTCACATTGAATTAAAAGACAAAAAACAGTAAAACAATGAAAGTACGAGTTCTGATCAGAAATAATCAGAAGTCATAAGTCTTTTACTCCCCCTGAAATTATGCATCAAAAAAATATGTCAGTTAAAAAGATATGTATTAAAATTTCAGACAAATATGTACTCCCCCTTGAAGGTTGATTTCCTCATTCGAGTATTGGAGTACAATCTCTTATCAGCACTGGAGTAAGGTCTTTTGATCATTGAAGTACGAGTCCTAAACTGTTGTGTTTAGAAGTCATTCTTCGTTGAAGTAAGGGTCCTAAGTTGATTTACTTAGAAGCTTCCCTCTTAACATTGAGGTGCGGGTCTTGAACTGCATTATTCAAGAGCCATTTTCTTCTTCCTACTCCCCTTTGACAGTAGGTGCCTGCAACACAGATTCATCCTTTTTCTTTGGTATCCATTTCCATTTGGATCCAACTGTGTTAGTTGCAGTTCTTAAAGGAGTAATTGAGTAAGAACCATACCAGTAATGGTCACTCGTTTTATGAACAGGATCATGTGTACGACAATAAGAACAATAGAATTTCTTACCTGACAAACTGATTAATTGATCTCTTGTGTAGACAAAATCAGGTTTACCTTTACGCGCATTGTTCTTCTTGGCATTCTGCGTATGTACACATGACTTTTTATATTTCAGCTCATCTTTCTTCTTTTCTTCCTTCTTTTCTTTAACTGGTTGCCTTTTCCAAACCAGTTCAGCTTCTTTGTAGCTGCTTCTCCTTCTTTGATGTGTACCTGAACCATCTGTATTTCTATTAAAGAAAAGGTTAGAATTACGAATTTGATCAGAAGATTTAACTGACCTGTTAAATCTGATTTTATAGTAATCATTGTATTTATAGGCTTGGTCTTATACTGTACTTAGATAGGTTTTATCTGTGTATAAGCCAAGGGTATTTTAAGTCCCTTTGGTCTTTGTGTCTTTAGAACACTTTCACGCATATTCAATAGAAATCTTACTTTGCGCTTTACTCTCTCTCTCTACTTTCTCTCTCTAGGATTTAGAGATCTTTGGATTAACAATTGGTAGCAGAGCCAATCTAGATCTTGAGAGAATTGTTTTTCATATCTGATTTTGTGAATTAATTCGAACATTTGATTGATTTTCTTGAATTTTTCAAGAAAATCTCGCTTTTGAATTTTTTTCATCAAACTTGATCGTGTTTTTGAATGAATTTTTGTGAAAATTGGTTTGTTGGATTCGGTTTTGATTGCTAAACATCTTTAATTCACATCGATTTGCAAGAAATTCAAGTCTTGTTTGTCAATTTTGAAATATTTCGATTTCTGAAAAAGTCGTGTTTTACGAACTGTTAGTTTTTCGAAATATTGATTTTGTGGTTTTTGATCGAAGTTTTTGCTTGAAAGTTGTCAGAAAATAGTTTTCGATCGTATTTGTGTAAGAAATTTCAATCAATTTCTGTTCTAAAATCAAAAGTTGAAAGTTTTTCTGAAAATTCTATCATGTTTGTGCTAGATTTAAAGTTTGCGCGAGTTCATCTTAGTTTGCGCCAGTTCATCCTAATATTGTCCGTGTATTTCAGGTTTTCTTCTCTTGCAAATCAAGCTCACGCAAAGTAACATTTGCGTTTCTAGCCTCTCACGCAAAGTACAGTTTACGTCATCAAAGCATCAAGCAAAGTTCAGTTCGCGTCATCTTCTCATCACGCAAATCTCAGTTTGCGTATTGCACTTATCACGCAAAGTCTCTTTTGCATCACTCATTGATCACGAGAATCCCGTTTGCGTCTCATATGGCTCACGCAAATCCTTGTTTGCGCTTCCTTCGTATCACACAAACTCAGTTTGCGTTACCAGCCTCTCACGCAAACCTCAAGTTTGCGCCAACTCAGTCAACACTTGGAATTTTTCTGGATTTCTGCCATGGATTCTGTCAAGTTAGCCTTTCAAGCTCAGTTCTATAATAATGACCTCATGATGTCATTGGGTACAGACACTCGTCCTCCTGTACTGATAGATGAAAACGAATTCACTTAGTGGCAAGATCGGTTCCTCAACTTCATTGAACGTCAAACTAATGGAGCAAACATGATGAAGTCTCTAACTGAAGGACCTTTCATAAAGACTAACAAAGAGATTCCCGCAACACCTGACGAAGTTTTACGAATAAAAGCTGATCGAGAATTAAGTGCTAATCTGATGCTAGCTTTGCCAAACTCTGTCTATAACCGTGTTGATCATTACAAAAATTATCCAAATCAGATGTGGGAACAGTTAGAAAAGATCATGCTTGGATCTTCAGTTGCGACTCAACTTAGACATACACGCTTCATGAACAACTTTGAGGAGTTCAAGGCCAAAGAAAGTAAGTCTCTAAAGAGTGTTTTCGAAAAATTATGTACAGTGCTAAATGATCTCTGAAAGATAAATGTGATCAAGACAGAGCTTGAGACGAATCTGAAATTCCTCAATGCTCTTCAGCCTGAATGGAACAAATCTTGTCACAGACTGAGGAACGATGTTCCGATCTCCACAATGCAGATTCAGGAATTATACGAGATCTTGATGACTGATGAGATCATTGTACTAGAGAAGAAGGCTAAGCTTGAAAAGAAGAACAAGAAATCAGTGGACCCGGTTGCTCTCCTCACAAAACAACTGGCAGAACAAGCATTGTCTGATAATGCTTATGACGGGTCAACTGATGATGATGGCGAGGCACTGCAGAAAGCTATGATCCTTCTCTCACAACATTATCAGAAGAAGTTCCAACCTAGGACGAGTTCTAACAATCTTCGCTTCACTTCTGGTTCAAAAGTCAAAGTGCCTGAGCCAAAGACAGCTGTTGCCTGCTATAATTGTGGAAAGACAGGTCATATAGCTAAGGAGTGTCGAGCAAAGAGGGTTAAGGATTCAACTTACTATCGAAAGAAATTGGAACTGGCCGAGAAAAGAGAGAACGGAACTGCTTTACTTGCAGAAGAAGAATACTGGCTGGATCACTCCGATGATGAAGCTGCAAATGTCAAGATCGCTCAGATGTGCTTTGTTGGAGATGATCAGTCAGATGATGATTCTGACACTGATGAAGACGAGGTAATTTCTGATTTTGATTGCACTTTCATTTCTTCACAGATGGATGTTATAATTTCTGCTTTACATGATTTTCACTTGAAGTTATTATCTGAAAAAAATTTAAATTCTGAAAAGTCAGGTTTGATTGACAAATTGAAAATTTCTTTGAAAGATGAAAAATCTATTTTGAAAAATACAAAAGACATCTTTCAAAAGAAATTAGATGATTTGGAAAAATCAAATAAGACTTTTCTTGAATCTTTGTCTGCTATGACCAATTTAAAAGACAGTTTTTCGGATAAAATAAATAAATTAGAAGAAAAGTTATATCGAAGAAACCAATCTGAGCAAACAATTTTTATGAATAAACCAAGGAGTGAGGAAGCTTTAAAAGAAAAATGGGGACTTGGTTTTAAAAATCCACATTGTTTAAACAATGCGATTGAAAAATCCCCAACTTTATATAAATACGATTATCTAACTCTTGCTCAATATGCTTCTCAATTTAAAATTGATTGGATGAATGAAAAGCAAGTATTAGAAATCGAAAATGAGAAAAAAATGAAAAACACACACAAGGAAATTTCTTTTGTTTACACATATGAAAATGCCAAATATTTTCCTGATAAATCAAGAAGAGGTAGAAAAGGTTTAAATGATATATCTCCCGTCAAATCTTCAGTATCTGATGATTTTGTTGATATTTTTGCTAGTAAATCTGATAAGGAAAATATATCTCCAATCATTTATGATTCTAAGAGATATACCCCTCCTTTAATTTTAGAAAGCAAAATCATTGATCTTGAAGATAAGATGGAAGATCAAAATATTTTAAAAGCAATTGAATCTGATATTATTCTTTCTTTCATGACGTCTAATCTTGAAGAAAAATTATTTTCTCAAAAACAAGATTCTATTTCTAGTTTTTCTTCTATTTGTCAAGTAAACAAAATGGAAGTTTCTAAATTTGATATCTTTTCTCAAAATAATTTTGACTCCGAGGTATGTTCAGATTTATTGTCTGATCAGATTGGTTGCTTAGGTAAAATTATTTCTTCTGGTTTAAATATTAATTCGGAAATTCTTGATGAATCTTTTACGCTAAATGATCAGTATTATAAATCAAAGCGTAAAAGAAGAAGGTCAAAGAAGTTAAAGAAACAAGATAAAGTTCTTTCTGACAGTTCTATTTCGTCTGATTCTAATCTTTCAGATAGGACTTTGAGCAAGTCATCGAAGCAGATTTGGAGAGTGAAGTGGATATCTGATGAATTTCAGACTTATGGATATAGATATGTAGACAAATATTATAAAAGTGATTCATTTGTTGTTTGTAAGAAAATTTCAAAATATTCAATAAAGCAAATGATTCAAATTTCCAAAAATGTCTCATATTCTTCTTCTGATTCTAGTTCAGATGATTATGCTTTGTATTCATCTGATGACTGTGCTTATTATTCTGATGATCTTTCTCGTTCTTTAACTGTCAAATCTAACAAATATTTCCCCATAAGAACTGCAACTAACAAACATGGGCCCAAATTCAAGTGGGTACCAAAATCTCAATCTGACTCAAAGTTGCAGACATCTCATGTCAAGGGGGAGTAAGAGAAACATGGCTCTTGAGTAAATCAGCTCAAGACCCAGACTTCATTGTCAAGATTTTGGCTTCTGAGTAATTCAGCTCAGAACTCGTGCTTCAAAGACATCGACTTCTAAACATATCAGTTTAGAACTCTTTCTTCAATGCTTGTTAACTTCTGACTAATGAGAAACTGTGAGTACATCTACTTAATTTCCGCTGCATTTATCTCTGATAATGATGTTGTTCCAGTTTTCTCATATTTCTTAAAGAATCTGAGCAATCTTATTCAAATCCTGATTTTGTTCAACCCAAATTTTTTTAAAAGAGACACAAATTTCATTTTACATTATGTGAAAGATAATATTATTGAATTATATTTTGTTTCAACTGAATATAAACTTGCCAATCAAATGTTTCTATTTTCAAATCTCGGCATGTTGAATTTTATATGTTTAAACTTTCCCAAATTTTATTCTATAAAGTAAAAGTTTTACAATTTTCTTTCTTTTGAATAAAATGTGTGTCTAGGATAAATTTTCAAGTTCGTTTGTTTATATTAAAGTTCTTATATGTTCAAATTTCAGCTCTAACAAAAGTCGAAAAGTCAGCAACATGTTTGTAGCTTTTGATACTGCTTTAAAGTTGTGTGATTCGGAATATTTATAGTTTACAATGCTTAGAAAACCTAAAAAGTCGAAATTTTGGATCGTAATGAAAATATGGGCTAAGCACTTAGACGTAAAATCTTGTGTTTGAGATGATTATTAAATACTTATAAATCAGAAATCTCTAAGTTTAAAAGTTTGTACCTGTGACCTTTCTGGTTTGGGAAAGTAAGTTCTGTGGGATGCTTGTCATCTGGTCCCCTAAGGTCATTTGATCTGGGAGTGATCGAACCCAAATCCTTCTATAGAACCAGATCGAAAGTCATGTTCTACTGGTATGAATGGGTTTAGGATGTGTCGATGTAGCCTTTCTGATCCGGGAAAGTAAGTTCCAAGGGGTGCTTGACACCTAGTCCCCTAAGGCCAACTGGTCTGGGAGTGGCTGACCCAAATCCTGCAATAGGGTCAGATAGAAAGTTATGTTTACGGCATGTTCTTTACTTAATAAACTTGTTGATTAAAAAGATGCCAAAAGTGCACAAGCTTAAAAGATGCCAAAGAGCACACTCATGTAAAGATGTCATAGTGCACAATGCTAAAAGATGCCAATGAGCACACATCTCATGATACTTGGTGATATTTCTGAGTTGCGATAAACCTGTAAATTTGTGAAAGTCTGAATTCTTGATGAATTAGTGTGATTACATGAAAAGTTCTCTATTATATTTTTAGAATTGCATTTTCTTGAAGCTAATCAGAGTTCACATGCGAGCACACTGAATAGATTGATGAAAGTTTTTGAAACTGAACATGTTTTAACTTGATATGCAATAAAACTTGTTTATGTATCCAAATACATACATTTGATTTCATCTGATGGATTTTTATTGTGATATTTTACTAAATGGAATTCTATTTGTTTATGTTTAAATTTTTATATATTTAGTCGCTTCAAAATACATATTCAGTATATTTTTCTTTCTACATTGATATTTCAATTCATGTGTTCTCATATCTTTTCAAATGGGTTGTTCATTATTCAAGGGGGAGTGAAAAAGGAGATTTTTTCTGAAAAGATCATATCTTTTTTTGAGGGGGAGTATCTGATTTTCTATATGAATGCTAACTTGAATTGTCAAATCTAGTACATTTGTGTAGGGGGAGTCAAAGAGCTTAAAAAGGTAAAATTTTCTGAGTTCAAGTCATATTTGCGCCAACAGTTGGTCGCACAAACTTCACTTTGCGCCACTTTCGGCTAGCGCAAACCTCCCTTTGCGCCACCAATGTGTAGCGCAAACCTTCCCTGTTTTTCTTTACTTTGATTTTGCAGATCTTAAGCTATCTCGTCTCCAATATTTGCATGACCAAGTTGATCCCGATCATCAAGGTCATGAGGGGGAGAAGATTAAGGAGATGTTAAAGAGACAAAGGGCTCCAAAGTTTATTTGTTGATCAAGATTCACTCAAGATTCTATTCTCTTAGCTACTATTAATTCTTTTGTTGTTCCTGCTCCAATCACCACAGTTCATTCAAGGTCATTTAAAAGATGTGTGTTGTCTAGAGCACAAGCTGGTGAACCGACTGTTCTTTCAAGTTTATTTCAAACTGGTCCAGTCTTGTCAAGGCAGCAAAGATATCTCAAACTGAAAAATGCTGAGAAGAAATTTAAAAAAAAAAGTCAGATTGCTTCATAAAGTCGCTTGGATGGTCCGTGCTGTTTTAGAAGATTGTTTTTGAAGACCACAGCGCCAATGATTACTAAGGGGGAGATTGTTAAGTCTGATTTTATATTAATCATTGTATTTATAGGCTTGGTCTTATACTGTACTTAGATAGGTTTTATCTGTGTATAAGCCAAGGGTATTTTAAGTCCCTTTGGTCTTTGTGTCTTTAGAACACTTTCACGCATATTCAATAGAAATCTTACTTTGCGCTTTACTCTCTCTCTCTACTTTCTCTCTCTAGGATTTAGAGATCTTTGGATTAACAATTTGATCAGAAGATTTAACTGACCTTTTTGAAGAAACAGATTTGGATGTTGAACTTGCAGCTAACTTGAATGAGCATTCTGAATCAGCTGAATCATCTCTAGGTGAGTGGACAATTGACTCTGTAGTCTTGTGCTCAGTCACCACCGCCATTGAAATAATCTTTTCAAGCTCATTAATCTTTGAAGAATAATTGTCTCTTCCTTTGATAAGAAGGTCAATCTTCGTCTCAAGATCACACTTCTTTTTCTTCTCTTTCTGTGCAGACTTAGAAAGTTCAGATAGCTTTGCATTAAGCTTTCTAATTGCAGCTTCAAAGATGCTTATCTCTTCTTCAAATTCCTTCTTTGCACCCTTTCTTCCATCTGATATCTCTTTTAAGAATCCAACATTCTTTCGTTTTATTGCCTTCTTCTCTTTGGCAAACTGATCTCTTTCCAAAATGATTACTTTCTCAAAGTTACTAACTTGTTGAGAAAGTTTTATACTTTTAATCTCAATCACCTTCTTCTCCTCAATACTCTTCTTGGAAAGATCTGAGAACTTCTTCTCAAACTCTGATATTTTCTTTTGAAGCTCAGTGTTTGTACTCTCCAAGTTCTTGAATTTCTCCTCATTCATCTCAACAGACTCTTGCTTCTGTATTTGAGCTTCCAAATCAGAAATCTGTCCTTTTAATTCAGAGTTCTCAGCTTCCAAAACCTTAACTTTTTCTATTGGAGACAATTTTGATATATCTTCAAGCTGATCCCATAACTGTTTTGTTGTAGCCCATTTGCTAAGTTTGCTATTCATTTGAGTAGTAATCTCTTCTGAAATTCCTTTCAACATAAGAATTTTGGCAAATTTATCAGCTTCATGTCTCCTTCTCTGCTCATCTGTGTATTCATTAATGTTAAATCTGATTTTATAGTAATCATTGTATTTATAGGATTGGTCTTATACTGTGCTTTGTTAGCTTTTATCTGTTATATAAGCCAAGGGTATTTAAGTCCCTTGGGTCTTTGTGTTTTGTAACAGATTCACGCATTCTATTCAAGAACACACATTTTGCGCTTACTCTCTCTCTCTTTCTACTTTCTCTCTCTAAGATTAGAGGATCTTGGACTCTCAATTGGTATCAGAGCCAATCTAATCTGAGAGAACTGAGAGATTCATGTTTTGATCTCTGAATTTGTGAATTAATCTGAAAATTTGATCGATTTTCTTGAATTTTTCAAGAAAATCTCGTTTTTGGATTTTTCATCAAATTCGATCTGTTTTCTGAAAATTTTTGCTTGTAAATTGGTTTGTTGGATTAGTATTCATTGCCAAATCATCTTTGTTTCACATCAATTTGCACGAAAACTTGTGTTTGATATTCAATTTTGGATTTTATCGAGTCTCTGAAAAGTTCGGTTTACGCACTGTTCATATCACGAATTCACGAGTTTGTGGTTTTTTGATCGATCTAATTGTTTGAAAATGATTAGAATCTGTTTTTCGAACTTATCTGTGTGAGAAATTGTTTTGAATTTGTGGTTTTAGGTCAATTTTTGGAGAAATCTGAGTTTTTCATCGTCTTTGCGTTAGATCGGAACTTTGCGCCAGTTCATCATCCTTGCGCGAGTTCATTGTGTTTTGCGCCAGTTCATATTGCCAAGTTCAGGGTTCATCAAGCAAAGTCAGGTTCTCGCTACCTTTGTTTCACGCAAAAGCTAAGTTTGAGTTACAGTTATCTCACGCAAAGATCAGTTTGCGTCATCTGTGTATAGCGCAAACCAATTGTTCATCACAGATTTTTGCCTCATGTTCTAACGCAAAGTCAAAGTTTGCGTCATAAGTTCATCACACGAAGTTTAGTTTCTCGCTAATAGTTCTTCACGCAAAGCTTAGTCAAGTTCAGTTTGCACCATTTATCTCTCAAGCAAAGAGAGGTTCTCGCCATCAACGAGTCACGCAAATCTCTTTTGCGCGACTTACTGCTCACGCAAAGACTCCTTTGCGCCATCTGCTTCTCGCGAAAAACAAACTTTGCGCCACTACTTATTCGTGCAAACCTAACTTTGCGCCATCTTACTCTCACGCAAACCTCTAGTTTGCGCCAGCTCAGTCCAGACTTGGAATTTTTTCTGTCTTCATGGATTTTGCAAAGTTTGCTTTTCAAGCCCAGTTCTACAAAAACGATGTAATGATGTCATTGGGCACAGAAACTCGTCTCCAGTACTGATCAACGAAAACGAATTCACTCAATGGCAAGATCGGTTCCTGAACTTCATCGAGTGTCAAGTTAATGGAGATAACATGATGAAGTCTCTCACTGAAGGACCTTTCGTAAATCCTAACAAAGAGACTCCCGTAACAACTGAATAGGCTTCGCCTATGAAAGTTGATCGAGAATTAAAAGCTAACCTGATGCTAGCTTTACCAAACTCTATCTACAACTGGGTTGATCATTGCAAGGATTATCCAAATCTGTTGTGGGCACAATTGGAAAAGATTATGCTTGGTTCATCGGTCGCAACCCAACTCCGACATACACGTTATATGAAAAATTTTGAGGAGTTTAAAGCCAAAGAAACCGAGTCTCTGAAGAGTGTTTTCGACAGATTTTGCACAGTACTGAATGATCTGCACAAGATAAATGTGAACAAGACAGAGCTCGAGACAAACCTGAAATTCCTCAACGCTCTTCAGCCAGAATGTAACAAGTCTTGTCACAGATTGAGAAACGATGTTCGGGTTTCTTCAATGCAAATCCAAGAGATGTACGAGATCTTGATGACTGATGAGAGCATAGTGCTTGAGAAGAAAGCAAAATTGGACAAGAAAAACAAGAAAACAGTGGACCCGGTTGCTCTCCTCACGAACCAACTGACAGAACAAGCATTGTCTGATAATGCTTATAACGGGGCCACTGATGATGATGGCGAGGCGCTCGAGAAAGCTATGATTCTTCTCTCTCAACACTATCAGAAGAAGTTCCAACCTCGTTCGGGTTCAAACAGTCTTCGCTTCACTTCTGGGTCCAAGAATGTTCAAGTGCCCGAGGCTAAGAAACCGACTAAATGCTACAATTGTGGAAAGCCCGGTCACATCTCTAAGGAGTATAGAGTGAAGAAGGTTCAGGATTCTGCTTATTACAGAAAGAAATTGGAACTAGCTGAAAAGAGAGAGATGGAACTGTTTTGTTAGCTGAAGAAGAGTTTTGGCTAGATCACTCTGAAGACGAAGCTGATTCTATCGAGACTGCTCAAATGTGCTTCATCGGAGATGATCAAAGTGATGATGATAACACTGATGAAGATGAGGTAATTTCTGAGTTTGATTACACTTTCATTTCCTCACAAATGAACATTATTATAACTGCTTTATCTGATATTCGCTCGAAGTTAATATCTGAAAAGAATTTAAATTCAGAAAAGTCAAATTTGATTGATAAATTACAAATTTCTTTGAAAGATGAAAAGTCTATTTTGGATCATACAAAAGACATCTTTCAAAAGAAATTAGATGAGTTAGAAAAATCAAATATGACTTATCTTGAATCTTTGACTGAAATGACCAAATTAAAAGATAATTTTTCTGATAAAATAAATGAGTTGGAAGAAAAATTATATCGAAGGAATCAGTCTGAGCAAACTATTTATTTGAACAAACCGAGGAGTTATGAGTCTATAAAAGAAAAATGGGAACTTGGTTTTGAAAATCCACATTGTTTAAACAATGCGATAGAAAAATCCCCTACTTTATATAAATACGATTATCTCACACTTGCTAAATATGCTCCTCAATTTAAAATTGATTGGATGAACGAAAAACAAGTGTTAGAAATCGAAAATGAGAAAAGGATGAATAATAATAAAAAGGAAATTTTTTTTGTTTACACGAGCGAAAATGCCAAATATTTTCCTGACAAATCAAAGAAAGGCAGAAAAACTCGACATTTGAATTTAAAAGTTTAAATCTTTACAAATTTTATTCTATAAAGTAAAAGCTTTACAGGTTTTCTTTCTTTTGAAAAAAATGTGTGTCTAGGATAAATTTTCAAGTTGCTTTGTTTATATTGAAGTTTTATATGTTCAATTTTCAAGTCTTTTAAAAGTTGAAAAGTCAGCAACATGTTTGATACTTTTGATATTGCTTTAAAGTTGTGTTATTCGGAATATTTATAGTTTACAATGCTTGGAAATCCTAAAAAGTCTGAATTATGGATCGTAATGAAAATATGGGCTAAGCACTTATATGTAAAACTGAGTGATTGAGATGAAAATTATATATATATAATACAGAAATCTCTAAGTTTAAAAGTTTGTACCTGTGACCTTTCTGGTTTGGGAAAGTAAGTTCCGTGGGATGCTTGTCATCTGGTCCCCTAAGGTTAATTGATCTGGGAGTGATCGAACCCAAATCCTTCTATAGAATCAGATCGAAAGTCATGTTCTACTGGTATGAATGGGTTTAGGATATGTCGATGTAGCCTTTCTGATCTGGGAAAGTAAGTTCCAAGGGGTGCTTGACACCTAGTCCCCTAAGGCCAACTGGTCTGGGAGTGGCTGACCCAAATCCTGAAATAGGGTCAGATAGAAAGTTACGTTTACGGCATGTTCTTTACTTACCAAACTTTTTGATTAAAAAGATGCCAAAGTGCACAATCTTAAAAGATGTCAAAGAGCACACTCATGAGAGATGCCAATGTGCACAATGCTAAAAGATGCCAATGAGCACACATCTCATGTTACTTGGTGATATGTTTGAGTTGCAATAAACCTGTAAATTTGTGAAAATCTTAAATTTTGATGGCTTAGTGTGAGTACATGCCACGTTCTCTATTATATTTTTAGAATTACATTTTCTTGAAGCTAATCAAAGATACGCATGCTAGCACACTAAATAGATTGATGAAAGATTTTTGAAACTGAACATGTTTTAACTTGATATGCAATGAAACTTGTATCTATAGCCAACAACATACATTTGATTTCAACTGATTGATAAATCTGTGATATTTTACTAAGTAGAATTTAATTTGTTTAGTGTTTAAAATTTTATATGTTTAGTTATTTCAAAATATATATTCAGTATATTTTTCTTTCTACGTTGATATTTCAATTTTTGTGTTCTCATATATATATATTTGTAAATGGGTTTGTGCTTTATTCAAGGGGGAGTGAATAAGGAGTTTTTTTTCTGAAAGATCATATCTATTTTCGAGGGGGAGTATCTGAGTTTCTATGTGAATGCTAACTTGAATTGTCAAATTTAGTGCATTTGTGTAGGGGGAGTCAAAGTGCTTAACAGGTGAATTTTTCAGATTCCAAGTCATATTTGCACCAACAGTTGGTAGAGCAAAACTTAGATTTGCGCCAACAACTTCTAGTGCAAAACAAGCTTTGTGCATCCTTCAGCTAGCGCAAACCTAACTTTGCGCTTCCTTCTACTAGAGTAAAACTAAGTTTGGGCCACCAACAGTTAGTACAAACCTTCTCTTTTCTTCCTTTACTCTGATTTTGCAGATCTTAAGTTCTCTCGTCTCCAACATTTGCATGACCAAGTTGATCCAGATCATCAAAGTCATGAGGGGGAGAAGTTAAGGAGAAGTTAAAGAGACAAAGAGTTCAAACGATTATCTGCTGATCAAGATTCGCTCAAGATTCTATATTTTCTCAGCAATTAATTCTTTTGTTGTTCTTGCTCCGATCACTACTGTTCATTCAAGTTCATTTAAAAGAAGTGTGTCGTCTAGAGCACAAGCTGATGAACCGATTGTTCGTTCAAGTTTATTTCAAACTGGTCCAGTCTTGTCAAAGCAGCAAAGGCAACACAAATTGAAAGATGCTGAGAAGAAAAAAAAATTTAGTCAAGAAAGCTTCTTCAATAAGTCGCTTAGATGGTCCGTGCTGATTTAGAAGATGATTTTGAAGATCACAGCGCCAATGATTACTAAGGGGGAGATTGTTAAGTCTGATTTTATAGTAATCATTGTATTTATAGGATTGTTCTTATACTGTGCTTTGTTAGCTTTTATCTATTGTATAAGCCAAGGGTATTTAAGTCCCTTGGGTCTTTGTTTTTGTAAGAGATTCACGCATTCTATTCAAGAACACACATTCTGCGCTTACTCTCTCTCTCTTTCTACTTTCTCTCTCTAAGATTAGAGGATCTTGGACTCTCAATTAAGGTATATGGGAACCTCTTTCATTTCCATAAATCCATAAGCTCCTCGAAAAGAATTGAACATTGTTGGAATTTTCATCATCCCTTCCTGCAAAGATAATATGATATAAGTGTTCAATTCATGTTTGTCAATAAAGTCTAAGAAATTAATTTTCCACTGCTCATATTTTCCTCTTTCTAAAATAGTAGATTTTATATCAGTTGCAGATGATAAAAATTCTTTTGAAATAGACATCTAATCTAGTTTGTACTGTTCTTGAAGATCTGAAATTTTCTGACACAGACTTTTCTCTCTAGGTGGAGCAAAGAAATCATCATCCATGATTCCTGTAACAAAAGAACTTGACAGATATGATCGTTAATCCAAATAAAATCAAATAAAATTCAGAAATAAAATTTCCAAAGTTAACCAAGTATAGAACTGGCGCAAAAGACACACTTTGCGCTAAAGGAGGCTGGCGCAAAAGAGTTTTGCACGAGGTGTAGGTGGCCCGAAGTAACACTTTGCGCTAGAAGATGCTTGCGCAAAAATCAAGTTGCGCTAAAAGGAGTTGGCGCAAAAGGCAACTTTGCGCGAGATGAGGGTTGCGCGAAACAGAACTTTGCGCGAAGTGAAGGTAGCGTGAAATATAGATTTGCGCGAGATGTTGATGGCGCAAACCTGGACTTTGCGTTAATCGAAGCTGGCGCAAAGGACACTTTGCGCGAGTAACTGATAGCGCAAAAGTAACTTTGCGCGAATAACTTTGAAGTACTTCTAGCGCAAACCTAGCTATGAACTGGCGCAAATTTGAACTTTGCGCGAGTTCGTCCCTGTTCTTTGAAAAATCGATCGATTTGACAAATAAACCAATCTAGACTTCGATTTAGCAGTCCCAACTTTGACAAATCTACCACTAACAATTCTAGAACATATTACAAGCCTTTGATCTAAAGAACAAGCACTTTTTGAAGAAATGATCGATGACACAGTGAGTTGAACTCGTGAAAAGTTTGACACCAAAAACACAAAATTGGAACTCGATTTCAGTGATATACTGAAATTAAATTATACCCAATCGATCTAGACCACAAATCGATCACAACCTGATCGATTTCAACTCCAAAAACACACTCAAACTCAAAAAAGATTTCGAAATGAAGAACACATAGTCGATGATTTTTTTTTTAAACTTGATTTGAATCTGGTTTTGAGGCTCTGATACCAATTGTCGGTCCACAATATTATCAAGTTCTAATCAACACAAACAACAACAAAGATTTACCAACCTGATTGATAAATAAACGCGGATTACAGATTGATGCTTGTGATTTACTTTTGAAAGCTCTCTTAGATTTACACCGTTGAAATGTGTTATGTGTGTTTTCTATATCTTTCACAACACACCAACTAACATAATATCAAACTAAGATAATAATATCCAAAATAATATCTAAACATAATATCTAGATATTTAGGACTTATAACTAAAACACTAAAATACAATAAACTAACTTTGACATTTGTTACAAACTTAACATTAGACTAATATCGAGAGTGGCTTTTCAGCATAACTTCAGATTGCGAACTTCAGATTGGATGATCTTGAATTCAATAGATCTGTGCGCTAACAATTTGTGATGGTTCGTGTTAAACTTTTGCTTTGAACACCCTTCGGTTATTGATTTTACTGTTATAGACTCACCCAATGCATTATATTGATTTACTCGTCTGCATAGCATTATAGCCACCATTTTTGGGTCAAAGAGCGTTTTATCCGTGCGGCTAAAAGTTTGAAGTCGATTTAAATTATTTTATATTTGACCAAATCGTAAGCTCTTATTGTTTTACTAAGTTTGGGAAATAAACTGATGTATGTGGGTCTTGAGGGAAATTTTATTTCATGTCATTATACGGTTAAATGAGAGATTTTCGGAACTTTATTATGTGAATTTCTCCTTTGGGAGTCTTGTACAAACGCCTTGTTATATACTGTTTTAGTACGTAAAATTATTTCTCATCTATGGCGTAAATTGATGCATGTTAGGACCATAGTGGTCCATTCGAAAAGTTTGTTGTGTATCTTTGTTTATTGTCATTATTAGCTTGAGTAATGACCAAACGTCTTTCAAACTGGTTTTATGTGTGTGGCGTTTGAGACCACTTTGTACACCTACCGAGTAAACGGTAGTGGATTTTTATTCGTATGACTAATTGTTATAAAGCTTTTGCATTTAGAAGTTTTATAAAATTTCAATTTGGCATAGCAGTTTGAAAAACTTTGAACTCATTAGATCTATAGATGCAAACCCTCTTGTGATAGAGGTAGTGATTAAGGACTAAAGGAGTCCTCGGAGATTGAAATGTCGGAAGACCTGACTTATGGTTAATTTTAAATTTTGGGTTTCAATTTCATGAACTGGTTCACGCATGAATAGTTGAGGTATTAGATTTATAACCCCCCCCCCCCCAGTTATTTAAGTGAAAATTTTTCTGTTTCGGTAAACCTTCGGGATTAAAACATTGTGTGGTTGCTTGATTATGGTGGGATATGAGTTGTTGGGTTAATTTTTCAACGTCTTGTATGTGTTGAAAGTGTGCCACTTGGGCAAGACTTCGAAAATAAGGAAAGATGGTGGTTCGTTTGTTAGAGAGGTAAGACTTGAATTTTAGTGCCATGATAGGGGTCAACCTTTCAATGCAAGTCTGGAATGAAATATGTGGTGGTAAAACCACGTTTGCAGTATAGTCGTTTTGAGGATAGGTGTCGACACTCTCTTATGAGTACAATGACAGTTTAGGTGCTTCAGTGCACTTCTGATGGATCCTATGTGTTTCTAATTAAAGTGGTAACCTTATGGAGACTAGATGATGGAAATTAGGGATTGATCATTGGTAATTCTGTAATCAACGAGGTTTTCGCTGATTGATAACCGATGCTTGAATGCATCATGGGAGTTGTGTAACTATGAGGTTTGGGGTAATCCGCTATCTGCAGATGTTGTGCTTGTGTCAGCTTAGGGGAAACTGATTTATGGTGGATTGGATCATACCGAACTAGAAATGAGTGAAACCGTCAAGGTCGCCCTTAAGTAGAAGTCGGTTATTAAAGAGGCCTTGATTTGCCGAGCTTGTAAGTACCATTTCTGCAACAGCAGCAGGTGACCGACCTAACAATTTTATGCAGATTCCATCACCACTCGAGGAAGGTCAGCATGGTTGCGGACACTCGGAATTGAAAGAAGCATGGGCAAACGATGGTTGGATCCTTTCTACGAGGGTTGTTGTGTTCTTGAAGGCAATAAAAAAGTATAATGTAATTCCATGAAGGACGCCTAGAATTATTAAAGGGTAAAGTTCGCCTTGGGGTGTCATTGGTGGAATTGGTTAGTTAATATCGTAAGCAACTCTTAAGATGATATGTGCAACCTAAGGTTGGGAGGCAACTGAAACCTTAATGATAAGAAGGTTATTTGATAAGGACTCGATGTTCATCCCGTCATCGGTAAGATATATCGAACTTTGAGATCGGGTGTGCGGTGGCTCGGTGTGGGAAGTAAGTGGCAACCTTAACCGAGATGTAATCGGTTTCGTATATGAAGCAAGGTATCATGGAGATATCCCTTTTGTATGGAGGACCAATTGATCTCGCCAAACACGACGTCGGGTGTTTTCCCGAAGTCAAATTTCGAGGACGAAATCTCTTTTGAGGTTGGGAGGATTGTAACACCCCGAAATCTGTGGTCAAAAGGAATATAGAAACGCCAACAGTGTTCCGTGCACTCCTCGCGTGGATCGAACAGCGCCATGATATGCGCGAGTATCTGGACTCCGGAGGTCCGCGCGACCCTCCGCGCCAGGGCCCGCGCGCGACTACTGTGCGCTGATAAAAGGGGAAATTCGGCCTTCAACCCCATTTTTAACCTAAACCTCAAATCTCTTCCCATTTTCTCTCCCAAACCGACCCTCAACCTCTAATACGAACCCTATCTCATATTTGGGGGGTTTTCCTCCTAAAGCTATGTGTTTCTTCTTCATCTAGCAAGCTTTGGAAAGCTAGAACCACAATCCTTTCATCTTCATCTTCTTCACCAAATTTTCTAGGGTTTCATCCAACCTTTTTCTCCATTATGAAGATTGGAAGCTTGGGGATTATTTTGGTGACCTAGAGGTACTTTGGTGGGTGGATTCAAGTTATAGTTAAGGTAATCCTCTATTTTTTGCAACTATGGAAGTTAGGGTTTTGGTATAAGTTGAGATCTTCATGTTAATGTTTGGGGAATGATTCTTAATGGTTGGTTGTAAATATTTATGGTTGAAATTTATGGATCTAGGTTTTTGGAAGTTTTTGGCTTGAGGATCCAAGTTTCTTCAAAGGAGCTCAAGTTAGGGAAAATCTAGATTTAGCCTAAATCTAGCAAGGTGAGTTGAAGTTGATTTGTGAAAACGTTGTACATGTCAAAATGTTCATTTTAAATGTTTATATGTGTTGCATGAAATTATCATTTGTCGATTCATTTGGTGGGTTTTGATTATTTGAGATGCTTGGCTTTATGAACCTTGCAAAACACCCACATTGGGATTTTTGGGCATTTTGATAAATAAGTCATAAATGAAAGTGTTTTGATGATTTATTACATAAATGGAAATTATTTTGTAAAAAGGCACTTTTAGTGTCTGCTTGGGAGAAAGGTTTGATTTTGTGTCATGGGACATTTTAAAAGAATAAAGAGTATAAATTCATTTGGAAAACCATTTGTCCCAACCTAAACTGTATCGGAGTCTATTCTTGTATTTTGGAGCATGTGGTTGCATGACATGAGTGGACTGCGTTTATTATTTGGGGATCGTTAATTGTTGGTCAAAAAGGATTTTGTGCACTTTAGCTCGATGTTGACTTAAAAGAGTCTTGGGGACAATTGTCCAGTTTTAGTGGCTCAATGTAGAGTCCAGTTATAATGTACATACGAATGCACCTTGTTGCATATTGATAATTAATTACATGTTAGAGTGTGATGGTCATTCCTGTTTAGTCATGTAATGTTAGATTGTGTTGCATTGGATCCATAGGCACGTAAGTCAGTCTGTTTTGATGGTCAATTGGGTATTGCAGGGTTGGACTCCGATACCTATGTTTTACGACCGTAAACTTTTCATGTAGGCACTAGGAGGGTTGAGTCTGGAAGTGCTACTGGGGAGGTAGGCACTAGGACCTCCACCGCTTGAAGTAATTCCTTGGAGGTAGTCTTTAAGTGTGTCGGGCCTTCGGGGTGAAGTTCATTGTAATGTTCACCAAGGTTAACCGACTCTTGAGGTGAAACTTGTTAAGAAATCGTAGGGACACTTGGGCTTTTATGTCGTGAGTGTCATGCGATTAACGTTGTAAGGGTGGCATACTTTTGTGTTCCTCCACTCTCAACGCATACGGGTCTCCGTCGTTGTCGGCCAACAAGGATTTTAAATATTAACGTCTTACTTTATTATCGTTGGTTTTGTGAGGTCGACTGTAAATGATGACCTTAATATTGGGTTTCCCTTCGCGTATATTAAGGTTTGAATGAAACATGTCATTTCCATGTTTTGATGTTTGGATTCCTTCCATTTTATGGTCGTGTGAGTATTGGGCCTAGTGTCCATGTTTTCGGTGACGTATTGTATACGTGGGTTATTAATTTTGATTTATGGGTCGAGTATTTTTCCCCACCCGTACTCGGGTGTTTTGGGATATGACATTTTATCCACATTTCTTAAACTGGGAGTCAATCCCTATCTCATTTCGAGTGAGCTTTAGGTTGCATCATTTTACCAAGAATGTTTTGTAATGAGGTGTTCATCTTTGAAAATGCATGATATTGAAAAAGAGTCGCCTCCAAGTTTAAGGTAAAGCATTTGAAAGATTATGACTTTAAGTGAATCATTCCGTTTAAAGATATATTTATTCATGTAAAACTCTTGAACTCATTAGGCATTAGCCTAACATTTTATTTTTCGGCATGTGCAACAGGCTTCGTTTAGGAATAGTTCTAGTGACACTGTGAAGAGAGAGGTGCTAGTTGTGTGCTCGTGAAGTGAGTAGCTTGGTGAATCCTTCCGCATTGGTTTTGTGAAAAACGAATGGTATTGGGGTTAAGTAGCACCTGACTTCAGTTTAGTCCTTGTGTATTATTGGAAGTTCATAATTGTTATGGTTAATTGTAGAATTTTAATTAGAGGAATATTGAGTTTTGATTTGTAGGAGGAAGTTTTGTCCTATTACTTGACGTTATATCGAAATCTTCAATTTGTTGCTCTTGCCAAATTTAAGGGTATTACAAGGCGTCATCCGGTTTTGAAGATAGTAGATTTGATGTTTGAGTAACCCTGACTCATTCTAAATATGTTTGGGAATTAGACAATTCATTTTAGAATTCGATGCGTATCTAGTCCTCGTTTGTTGTAAATTTATGTATTTATGTATTAAAGTTTAATTTGAAGGAATTTGGAAAATTTTAAATTATTTGTTGTTTTCAAAATTTTAGGGTGTTACAATTTATCTGTATTATTCATCTACTTAACATCATATGATACTACACCCACATTAATCTAAAATGCTTACATAAAAATCATATCTTAAATGATAAATTTCTTCATTTGCTCTTGAGGTTCAAGAACCCTTAAAACTCTTATTCACCTTACAATCCTTCTCTTGTTTTTTTAGAACCAAGATAGAAAAAGAGATATTTTATAAGTTTGAATATGAGTTTATTTTTTTCTCTTTGATAACAATCAATTGAATTTGAAGTCCCTCCAAAAAACTCATGCGTACTAGAGGGGAGTGTGGGATTGTCAACAAACTCATACGAATTAGAGGGGTGTATGAATTATCCATGCCCACCATGGTTTGAAGTGGTCAACAACCACTTTGCATCCTCCACTATTACACACTTGAGACATTTGGTCACTGATTGATTTTGTTTCTCTACTTGAACCCTTCTTTTACTTCCACTCGAACATACTTCACAATTTTCCCCAAAAACGGGGTGTTACACATATATATACGTTCACACAATAGCAAGGGAGGAGGGGTGGATAAGAACGACAAAAATTGAGGCTTGGACCCGAAACACATCACTAGATAGCTCTAGATCCCGCTATCTCCAATTCTGCAATCCAATCAATTTCACTATCTAGAGAGAGCAAGAAATAGATTGCAGAATGTTCCGGAAAGTGAGCAAGAATTGGATTCCCCAAGCCATCTCCTTCCTCTACTTTGGTTTGCCCCCTGTCCCCCCAAGTCCTCATTCCGATGACCTCTATTTTCCAAACATCTGTCTCCAAAGGTATAGGTTGTCTTCCCGTCTCTTGCCACTATATGAATTTTTGATATTAAGCTAAGATTTCAAAAAGAATCAAAACCAAACCAGGGAGAGATGGGAGATCTGATTTGTAGGTCAAAAGAAACCGGTGGTAATGCTAGAATGGGTGTTAGATCTCAGATTTATTGGATTCAAGATCATCCAATCTGAAGATTGAAATCTGAAGCTAAAGCTGAAAATTCACTCTCAATATTAGTCTAATGTTAGTTTGTAATAAAATGTCAAAGTTTGTTTTTAGTATTTTATTATTATTCCTAAATATCTATTTATTAGATATTTTAGGATATTTAGTTTTAAATATTATTATTAGATATTAAGTTAGATATTATGTTAGTTGTTAGATAATCTAAGAATCACAATTATCAAGCCAAGAACACTGTTCATCAGAGAGAAAAACAGAAAGAGCTTAAAAGAGAAAAACACAAACATCGATCTGTAATCCGTGGTTTGTAATCTATAAGGTTGGTTAATCATATTTGTTTGTGATTGTTTGTATTATCTGGTAAGATCTTGTTCAAATAAGGGACCGACAATTGGTGAAATCGATCTGCAAGAATAAGAAGTCAAGTCATAAAGTAACAATCAATCTTGAAAAGATTATTGAGGTTGAAATATGATGTAGATTTGGGTTTCTTAACGATTATTGGGATTTAGCAATGGAACCCCTAAATCCTAAAGTATCTTGTACTATGGATCAGGTGCACAGAGAGAGAGCTGATAATAGAGCTAGAATTTATATGAAAAACAGTATTTCTAAAGAAATTTCTGATTCAATGGATATTCCCAAAGCTTCAGGGAAAGAGATATGGGACTATCTTGAAGTATACTCTGAATGGATTATCTCAGAGCAAAAGGTTTTCTTAAAAGCAAAAGATTTGGAAGCTGAGAACTCTGAGCTAAAAAGAATGATTTCTGATTTGGAAGCTAAAATCCAGAAGCTAGATCTTGTTGGGAGCAATGAGAAGAAATCAAAGGATTTGGAGAGTGCAAATGTTGATCTTCAAAAGAAGAAGTTCTCAGACTTTTCCAAGAAGAGTATTGAAGAGAAGAAGGTGATTGAACTTAAATGTATAATGTTTTCTCAACAAGTTAGTAACTTTAAGAAAGTAATCATTTTAGAAAGAGATCAGTTTGCCAAAGAGAAGAAGGCAATAGAACGAAAGAATGTTGGATTCTTAAAAGAGATATCAGATGGAAGAAAGGGTGCAAAGAAGGGATTTGAAAAAGAAAGAAGCATCCTTGAAGCTGAAATTAGGAAGCTTACCGAGAAGCTATCTGTACTGTCTAAGTGTGCACTGAGAGAGAAGAAAAAGAAGTCTGAGTTTGAGACAAAGTTTGACCTTCTTGTCATAGAAAGAGACAGTTATTCTTCAAAGATTAAAGAGCTTGAAAAGATTATCTCAATGATGGTGGTGACTGAGCACAAGACTCCAGAGTCAGTTGACCACTCACCTAGAGATGATTCAGCTGATTCGGAATGCTCATTCAAGTCAGCTGCAAGTTCAACATCTAGAACTGCTTCTTCCAAAAAGTCAGTTAAATCTTCTAATCAGATTCGTAGTACTAACCTTTTCTTTGATAGAAATATAGATGGTTCAGGTACACATCAAAGAAGGAGTAGAAGCTACAATGAAGAAGAACTGGTCTGGAACAGGAAACCAGTTGAAGCAAAGAAGAAAGATGAGCTGAAAAGTAAGAAGTCATGTGTACATACGCAGAATGCCAAGAAGAACAATGCGCGTAAAGGTAAACCTGAGTTTGTCTACACGAGAGATCAATTAATCAGTTTGTCAGGTAAGAAATTCTATTGTTCTTATTGCCGTACACATGATCCTGTTCATAAAACGAGTGACCATTACTGGTATGCTTCTTACTCAATTACTCCCATAAGAACTGCAGCTAACACAGTTGGACCCAAATACCAATCGGTACCAAAGAAAATGGATGAATCTGTGTTGCAGGCACCTACTGTCAAGGGGGAGTAGGAGAACGAAGGCTTCTAAGTAAATCAGCTTAGGACCCGTACTTCAACGAAGTTTGACTTCTAAACACAACAGTTTAGGACTCGTACTTCAGTGATCAAAAGACCTTACTCCTGTGCTGATAAAAGATTGTACTCCAATACTCGAATGAGGAAATCAACCTTCAAGGGGGAGTACATATTTTTCTGAAATATTCTGCATCTGATAGATATGATGAACTACATTTCAAAATATTATTGTAGATCTCTATCTTGTGCTTTTTCACTGACATATTTTAGATGCATAATTTCAGGGGGAGTAAAAGAATTATGACTTCTGATTATTTCTGATCAGAACTCGTACTTTCATTGTTTTACTGCTTTTTGTCATTTTAATTTCTGTGAATAAAGTTGCTTTGACTATGACTTAAGACTTTTGCAGTTTGAGAGATGCTTACAAGTTCATATCTTTATGACTTTAAGCTTAACTTCATGAGATGTAAGATTACACGTCAAGGTATAATTCTTTATCTTAATCTCACATATGGTTGAAAGGACACCTTTCAATCATTGATAACTTGTTCTCAAATGTTCAAATCACTTCCCGATTCTCAAAATCGATTTTATAATTTGGAAGTGAAAATTTTAAATGTTTTCTAGATCTACTTTGTGCTTTAACTGAAATAGTTAAACCATTTTGAGCATCATATGCATTCTAGGAAAGCATCGGATTTCATGGTGCTAGGACTTAACACAACTTCTACGGATACACGTTAACCTGTGTTTCCTACCCAAGAAGTTAATCCATAGTGATTGAGTGTGAGGAGTCAAAAGAAATGAGTGTGGATTGTGTGATGAGGTAAACAGAAAAATAGAGTTTGGTTAGAGTGAGCTTAATGTTTAAAAGAAAGAGGGTGTGAGAACAGAGTTAAAAGAATATCAGAACTCTGCACCAACTTTTTCTGAGCCAGGCAGCCATATTTCTAATGTTTCACAACTCTTTGGTGAACATTATTGAAACAGGCAACTAGCCCATGCCAACTCTTGATCAAACCTCACCAGCCACTCATTTTCTACTCAAATAGGAAGTGTTTCACATTTTCAAAGGAGAAGCAGCACATTTGCTAACTGATTTTCATTTGGAAAATCTGGATATTGAAAAGAAGAAAGTCTGCCCCACCTTCTCACTTCAATCATGCACAATCAAGTATGTGTTTAACTTACTGTTGTCTCAGTGGTTTAACAAGAATAATGAAACTCAGAAACAATATTAAAGAAGTTGCGGAAAAACACTTTAATATTCAAAGATCAATGTAACAATAAAGTATAAATCACAACTTGTAAACTTTATTGAATGATTAAAGTTACAAGCTTTCACACAAAACCTCAATCTTGATGAACAGGCTCACCAAGACGAATTCTACTTCTCTAGAACTAGGATTGTAAACCTTGAGGTTAATTCTCTCTCTAAAACAAAACCTTATGAATTATTAATTCTATCAAATACTTCTATACTATATATACAAGACTAAATACAAGATAATTATCAAAAATACAATTGATTTTTCAATATCAATCCCATAATTATCTTCAGTCTTATCTCCAGCTTGTCTTTATCTCCAAGGCATCATTATCTTTATAAGCAGCACTAATTCTCTTCAGAAGTATTAACCATCTTCAGCAGTACTAACTACTAGCAGTACTAACTCTCCAAGTAGTACTAACTATTCAAGTAGCAACACTAACTTTTCAAGCAGTATTAATTCTACTAGCAGTAGTAATCTTGATAGCCTGGCAGTAGTAATCACTTAGACAAATCTTCAGTTCCCAACAATCTCCCCCTAACTTGACTTTTAGAGAAAAGAAGTCAAGTTCTTCAGATGTGGTCTTCATGATGCTTTCAACACTTCAGCTCAATTGCCCAAATTTGGATCCAGTCCCAGACTTTGATTGATTATCCTGCTAACCACAATCTTTGCCATTTCTGAGCCTTGAGGACAAATTAATTTGGCTTTCAGCATCCCATGAAGCTTGGCTAGGCTGTGGTCATATATCTTATCCACCAGATAATATTCATGAAAGCTTTTATCTATGGTCAAGATATACACCCCACACCTTTCTATGAGCATCCAGTTGTCCACAGACTTGAATACATCTTTGATGATATGATTGACAAGATCTGGACTGAACATCATACATAGATACTCCATTGCTAGTTTCTTGATGTTCATCCCTGGAGTCTTCAGTACATCCCCATACAGATTCATTCCCACTTTAAACATTTCTTCCAAGTCTGACCTGGAACAATATCTGATTATCTTCCCCCAAGTAGAGTAGACTTCAAAGTGATCACCCATTCTTTTGATTCTGAAATATTCTTTGCCTTGATCTTCAAGTATATCCCAGTGGATGATTTCAGGGGCTTGGACTGAAATGGGATTTGCCTTCACAGGCTCACTATCTGTTACAGTCATGTAAAGTTCATAATGCACATTAGACTGACTTGATTGTTGTGCACTTTGACTTGCAATAGATGGTTCTGCCTCCTTTTCTACTTCTTCAACCCTTGGCCTTTTGAACTGTTTCTTGGAAGCTAGAGTTTTCACTCTCTTTGCAGATTTGACTTCCACAACAGCAGGTTCTTCCTTCTTTTCTTCAGCCTTTTCTTTTGAAGGAGTGGTTTCCTCACTCTCAGGGAAGGGTTGTTGGATATTAAGATCATGCCTCTCTTTCATCCTCCTTTCAGCTTCTTCCCTTTGAGTGGAATCCCCTTGAAGCTTTGCCATCTCCTTTGAATACAACTCCTCTATCCTACCATAGGCCATGTTAGTAAACATTCCTTCAGGAACTCCAAGAGCTCCTTTCAGGAAGTTTATCATCTTCCTCCTTTCTTGATTGTCCAGGAAGGTCTTTGAGGGTTGTCTTTGTCTTTGCTTTAATGCCAGCCTTTGCCTTGAAGCCTTCTTAGTAATTATCTTTGCAGCAGCTGCATCCTTCAAATTCTTTTGATATTCTTCATTGAGCTTTTTGGCCATATCTAGTGCAAGTTCTCTGTCTTTGGCAGATTGTATTTCTTCTTCCTTTGCCAGCTCTGCTTGAAGTTGTTTGGACACTTCTTCATCTAAATCTATCTGATTCTTTTTCTTTAAAGGTTGCTCAGATTCAACCATCTTCTCCTTTCCCTTCTTCTTTCCATCCTTCAAACTGACCTCTTTTTCTTTCTTTTCTGAACCTCCTTCTTTGATTATTACTCCCTTAGCCTTTTGAGTGGATTTGGGAGTATCATTCTTTGCTTTGACCAAGGTTTCTGCAATTTCTATCTCTTTAACAGATAGCCCTGTTACTGCTGCTGACTCTGTTACTGCTGCTTGTGCCTTTTCTGCTGCTTTTGAACTTTCTGCTTCTATACTTTCTGTTTCTGTATTCTGATCCCCCTCAAACTCATTTTCCATGCCAATGGGACTGAGTTTATCCCCTTCATCTTTATTCTCCCCCTTGTTGAAAGCATCTTCCTTTTTCTTCAAAACAAACTGCTTTCTTTTCTTTTTCTGTACCAACTTCATCACCATCTTCTTCAATTTGGTAATCTGCACTTGTTGAGACAGAATTACCAATTTCATTTCCTCTATATCTGAGCCTTGCTTGATGACATCTAGGTTAATGTTTCCCATAGTTTCCATCAATTCATTGTAGTTATATCTGTCCTCACCTTCTCCAGGAGTGTTACCCCCTTTTGAGGGATCATTGGATCTTTTAGTAGTAGAGGTCATCTGCCTAGCAGAAGCACCCTCCACCCCCTTGGTTTCTTGGCACCTGGGGCCTTTGAATGATTGCTCATTCAAAGTTGCCATGGGGAAGGTCTTACTGATGTTACAACTGGCCTCCTCTGTGCTAGCAGGAGTAGTGGCAGCCTTCTCACCTACATGCTCAGGCATCTCCTTAGTGATCACCTCCTTGGGGTTGGGAGACACCCTAGTGGTTTCCTTATAGATATTCTCTAATGGAGAATGCTCCATTAGAGGGCTTTGAGGTTCTGGGTTTAGAGGAGGTACAGCAAGGGAAGGAGCCTTGTGTACCTTTCTCTTAGTATACGTTTTGGATATTACTAGTGTTGGCTTAAGAACAAGGGACTGAGGAAGTGATATAGTGGTTGAAGATTGGGGTTGGCTATCAGTGGGATGGTCTAGTGAGGGCCTTGACCCTGATGCCATACCTTCTTGGTTGTGGGACACCACCATCATTGTAGAGAACAATGGGGTACCACCATCATTGTAGAGAACAATGGGGTGTCAACTCCTTCCGAGTCCTTGGCACATCTTTTCATATTTGAAAAGACCTTGCCTTTAGGGATTTTAGGTACATATACCTCATTAAACTGAGGTATATCCGTCAATTCAGTGGTGATAACTTCCTGGACAAATCTTGGATACATGAAGAAACTCTTTTTATTATCCAAGTTTGACACAAGGTCATTGAAAATAATTTGAGAAAAATTATACTTTCTGGTGGTGGACAAGCAGACCAAATCATAAGCAATGGTACTACTGAACTGACTCCATCCAGTAGTTTTTCGAGAAATACAGTGCATAAGAGTATGAACAAAGAAACGTCATTGGGGAGAAAAGTTAGCTTTGTAAAATTTGAAAACACCCGGTTGGCCTTCATACCCCATTCTTGTGAGATTGGAAAACAAATCCTCATGAGAGATAGAGGTAATACCTGAGGCATCGTCTAGTCGTAGACTGATGCGAATGACCTCTTCAGAGACTATCAAGGGTTTGTCACACACCCTTCTCTTGATTAACTGCACACCGTTTTTAGTAACAGCGGTGGCATTGGCCCAAAATTGCTTCTGGTGCTCGATGTAAATTGTTGGTGACACTGTAATAGCATGAGCTATATGACTGGACCTGAGAAAATCAACTATTTGATGGAATCCAGCAGCTTGCTTAGGCTTTTGAAGCATTGCGATCTCATTGTGTTCATCAATAAACGCCATGGATGCCATCTGACTAGAGGATTCTTGACTGAAACACTCTGGTTGCTTGAGAGAAAAAAAATTAGAGAGAAGATGAACAGTATTCAAAGAGTCGTTGTGAGCTTTTAGGCGGGCAAAGAGGGTATTTATATGTTTCAGGAAAGAAGCAGTATTAACCCTAATTTCGGTTAAAGCAGTACTAACCCACTTGGAGTATTAACTGAGAGCAGTAGTAACCAACTAGCAGTATTAACTAACTAGCAGAATTAACTAACTAGAAGTATTAACTAACTCGCAGTATTAACTGCCTAGCAGTATTAACTGACTAGCAGTATTAATAATGAACCTGCAGTAGGCAGCATTAAAACTGCACTGGCAGCACTAACTATACTTACACTGTTACAGCTAGTGTTAGTCTGAGCAAGGCAATAAACTTCCTGAGAAAGATGATTAGTAGCACTAAACCAAATAACATATATACAAACACTTTTTAAACATGAGCTCATTCAGAGTTGATCATGCCCACACTTGTGACCAAGAAAGTGAATCTACCCACATCAAAAGCTTTAGTGAACAGATCAGCAAACTGGTCATCAGTATGAACTTTAGCAACTTGAATTAGCTTCTTTTCGTTGCAGTCTCTAATAAAGTGATACCTGATTTCAATGTGCTTTGTTTTGGAGTGCTTGACTGGATTGTTAACAATGCTAATAGCACTGCTATTGTCAATGAAGATTGGAGTGTGAAGAAAGGTTACCCCATAGTCCAGCATTTGATTCTGAATCCATAGAACCTGAGAGCAGCAACTTGCAGCAGCAATGTACTCAGCTTCTGTTGTTGATAAGGACACTGTGGTTTGCTTCTTACACTGCCAAGATACTAGTCTTGCACCCAAAAGCTGACATCCTCCTGAAGTAGACTTTCTATCCAAATTAGCACCACCCAAGTCACTGTCTGAATATGCAATCAAGTCAAAAAGTAGATTCATAAGGATACCAAAGACCTAATCTAGGTTGCCCTATTAAGTATCTAAAAATCCTCTTAACAGCTTGAAGATGTGACTGCTTTGGCTTGACTTGGAATCTGGCACACACACACACTGGAAACATGATATCTGGTCTTGAGGCTGTGAGATACATGAGAAATCCAATCATTGATCTATAAAGATGGACATCAACATCCTCCCCCTCAAGATCAGCAGTGATCTGTTTGTGTGTTTCCATTGGTGTGCTTGCTGGATTTGAGTCTGATAAACCATACTTATCTAGGATGTCTTTCACATACTTTGATTGACTTATGAAAATCCCATCTTTCTGCTGTTTCACTTGAAGCCCAAGGAAGAAAGTGAGTTCACCCATTGAACTCATTTTGAAGCTCTTGTGCATCAACTCTTCAAAGTCTCTACACATCTGATCTTTTGTGGATCCAAATATGATGTCATCCACATAGATCTGAACAAGTAGGGTGTTCTTCTTACTTCTTTTAATGAAAAGGGTCTTATCAATGATTCCCCTTTCAAACCCATTTTCCAAGAGATAGGTAGACAGAGTATCATACCATGCTCTTGGGGCTTGATGTAGACCATAGAGTGCTTTCTTAAGTTTGTATACTCTGTCAGGATATGATGGATTCTCAAATCCAGGGGGCTTACAGACATATACTTCTTCATCAATTGTTCCATATAGAAAGGCACTCTTCACATCCATCTGATATACCTTGACCTGCATATATGAGGCATAGGCTAGAAACAGCCTAATTCCCTCTACCCGTGCAACTGGAACAAAGACTTCCTCATAATCTATGCCTTCTTCCTGAGTGTACCCTTGTACCACTAGCCTTGCTTTGTTCCTGATTACTATTCCTCTCTCATCCTTTTTATTTCTGAAAATCCACTTGGTGCCAATTGCTCTATGACCTTTTGGAAGGTCCACCAAGTCCCAAACATCTTGCAATTTAAACTGTAGCAACTCTTCTTGCATGGCTTCTATCCAACTTGAATCTTTCATTGCATCATAAGCCTTCTTAGGCTCAATCTGAGATAGAAAGCAAGAGAGTACTGTATGCTGCTGATCCTACAAATCTTGAAGTCTGCTTTGATTCTTAGTCATCATAGAAGAAGAGATGTCTCCTATTACCAGCTCAGAAGGATGATTCTTCTGAGTTCTTGTCTGATGACTAGGTTCTTCATTAATTCCCACATCTAAATTGGAATCATTTAAGTCAGCTGAGGGGATCTCATCATCTACTTCTGGCTCTTCATGCTCTAAATTCTCCTCATCTCTTCTTTCTTCTTCACTCTGACTTGGTTCAGTAACAGTCTCCCTTTCACAGATTTCAACAGGGGTCATTGTAGGTATAGGAAAGATCACAGACTGAGAAATAATATCTTGTACTTGTTCATTCCCTGATCCTCTACTTTCTGATCTTGCATGATCATCACTACTGACACCCAAAGAGTTAGTTAGTGAATCAATGTCAAATAACCACTGAGGACCTAAACCAATAGGATTTGGTGTGTTCTCATTGCATTTGACATTGTCACTTTCCTCAATTATTCTAGAAGAAGAATTAAATACTCTATAGGCCTTACTCTGAGATGAGTAACCAACAAGAAAACCATCATCTGCTTTGCTATCAAACTTTCCTAAGTGAGTTTTGGTATTTAGAATGGTACAAGGACACCCAAAAGGTTTGAAAAAACCAATAAATGGTTTTCTTTTATTTAAAAGCTCATATGGTGTCTTGTTCTTAGGCTTGACTACTAGAACTCTGTTTTGGACATAGCAAGTTGTATTAACTGCTTCAGCCCAGAAAGTAATTGGAAGTTTTGAATCAGCTAACAGAGATCTAGCAGCCTCAATCAGTGTCCTATTCCTTCTCTCAGCAACACCATTTTGTTGTGGAGTCCTAGGAGCACTGTATTGCCTCTCAATTCCTTTTTCCTCACAAAAGGTGTTTAGGTCAAGATTTTTAAATTCAGTACCATTGTCTGACCTAATGACTTTTACCTTTTGATTTGTTTGGTTTTCAATTCTTAGAATAAAGGATTTGATCAGTCCACTTGTCTCATCCTTAGTCCTTAGAAAATATACCCAAGTAAATCTAGAGTAATCATCAACAATAACTAAGCAGTATGATTTCTTACCTATACTCATGACATTTGTAGGACCAAACAGATCCATATGCAACAACTGAAGAGAAGAAGAAATTGTGTTCAACTCTTTGGACTTATGAGAAGTTTTATGTTGTTTGCCTTTGAGACAAGCAACACAATGATCATCACATGAAAAGACTTTTGAAGGTAGACCTCTTACAAGGTTGTTTTTAACAAGTTTTTTCATTGATTTAAAGTTCATGTGACACATCCTTCTGTGCCAAAGTGATGATTCATCCAAAGAGGCTTTTGAAACAAGACAGTTTAGGGATGAATCATTTGAAACATTTTCCATATCCAAACAATAGACATTATCCTATCTGGGAATTCTTAGTAGTATCATCTTTTCATCAACTACCTTGAATCTAGGAGCAAGGATAATGCATTCTGAATCAGTGAATAATATACTATGATTTTTGTCACAAACCTGTGATACACTTAACAGGTTGTACCTTAACTGCTCAACATAGTAAACATCTTCAAAGGTCATCTTACCTTTTGTTACATCACCCTTACCACTAATCTTACCTCCATCTGGAGTATTACCAAAGGCAACATGCCCTCCATCAATTTTCTTGAAATTCTTGAGGCAAGCCATGTTCCCTGTCATGTGCCTAGAGCAACCACTATCAACATGCCAAATGCTCTTTCCCTTGAGCTGTTGGTTGCCCTGCACATAAGATAAATCAATTAGTATTGACTGGGAACCCAAGACAAAGTGGTCTTGGGCCTCCCTTTCTCATCAAAGTACTTACACTCCTTTTTGATGAGATTTTTAAAATTAGAACACTCTTTACTAGAGTACTTTGTCAAGATGATTGGTCTAGAAGCACAAACACTAGAAGCAGTACTAATTTTAGAAGTACTAACAGAGTTAGCAGCAATAACAGGTTTAGCAGTACTAACCTTGTTAGAAGCACTAACAGATTTAGCAGTATTAACCTCTGAAGAAGTACTAACAATGTTAGTTTTAGAAGTACTAATACCCTCAGCAGCACTAACATTAATAGCAGCAGTATTGCTTCTGGCAGCACTATCTTTGTCAGCAGCACTATTTGTGGTAGCAGTACTAACAGTTTTAGTGCTTTTGGGAACCCACATCTTGACACTCTCTTTTACAGTCCTTTTCTTCATGTGGCTTTTAGATTTAACAGGTTTCTTAGCCACATGCTTCCTTTCTTCCTTCCAATAACCAAGGGTTTTTGCACAGATCTTTGAAAATTTATCCTTTGGTTAATAGAATTAAAATAACAGTGCTTGGCAAGATGGTTCATTTTGCCACATATGAAACAAGGTTTTGGTCTGAAGATTCTACTCAGATCAACTCATTGTTTCTGAGCCCACTGATTATTCCAATTTCTTTGATTTCCCCTCCTTTTATCATGTTTTAGGGGCTTAGATTTATTACCTGCACACTGTTTGCAAAGAGCAGGATTCACAACTGTTGTCTGCTTGTAATGGACCTTTTTGGACTTTCCCTCAGTCTTCTCTACACCATCAGATTTGACCCAATCCCTTCCACCACCCTCATTGGTAAGAATGTTATTTTCTAAGGGAATCTCACCACTCACAGTATTATCCTTACTCTTACCAGCTTCCTTCTCAGTCTTGTCCTCAACAACTACTTCATCTAAAGGATCTATCTTAGTGGCTCCCTCTGCAAGTCCTTCCTATCCTTGGTCTCTAGCAAGTCTGATTTAGGAGGGATGTAGTTGTTGTTGTATGGTGGTGGTGTGGTATTGTACCCAATTCCTGGTTTAAGCTTATCATGGATTTAGACCTTCAGAATTGTATCCATGGCTTTAGAAGCATATGAAAACTTTTCCACATCTAGCTTAACCTTGGCTAGCTCTCCTCTCAACTTTTCATTCTCCTCTCTAGACTTTGTCAGTTGGATTTCTAGATCATTTTTCTCCCACTTCCAGTAATTTGTATCATATGTGTGTTGAAGTACATTGGCTTGAAAACCTTTAATTTGTTCCTCAAACTTCTCAACAATTTTCACATAGTCTTTTCTATCCTTTTCTAACCTCTTAAGGTCATCACTCATACTCTGGTTGTGATCCCTGTACCTTTTAACAGTGTTTATGCAAGTTTGAGAACAGAGATTAGAAAGTACCTCAGTTGGGAGATCTGATACCTCTGCCATGAGAGCTTGATTTTGAATGGTCTCTTCTGCTTGATCACTCCAATCAAACCCCATTCTTTGTTGAGAAACAAGAGCTTGAGCAGAGTTTCTGTTCTGATTGAAGCTTCTAGTCTGAGCTTGTTGGTGGTTGTTATGAGACACTCCACTTCTGCATTCCCTGGCAAAGTGTCCCTTCATGTGACACTTGTAGCACTCCACCTTTGACTTATCAAAGCCTGCTCCATCTTCTCTTCTTTGGGAGAAGTTGTTCCTCCCAGTCCTCTTGATAAACTTCTTCACCCTCATAAAAAGCATGGCCATCTGCCATTTAATATCCATCTTTTCAAGATCATCAGGGTGAAGCTATTCCAAGTCATCATTGATTAAAGAAGAGTTACCATGGCTGGAAAGAAAGGCTTCAAAAACATATTCATTGCCTTTTTCTTGATTTACTCCATTAGCAGCATTAACTGATTCAGGATTAGCAGTAGAATTAGTTGATGCTGATAGGAGTGCAGCATTATGAACATATCCAGTAGGCTTCTTCTTTTCTTCCACCTCAGATTCAAACACTCTTAGATCATTGTACAGATCATCCAGTTCCTTTTCTTCCAATTGATCATTCTGTCTGAATGAAACAGTGTACATGGTCCATTCATCTCCAAGAAATCTAAGGAACTTTTGGTTGACATCATCTTGTTCCATTTGGACTCCAACAGTGGCCAACTCACCAATTAACTTATTGAATCTATCAAAAGTTTGAGTCATAGAATCATTCTTTGAAGACGTAAAATTCTCATATTGCTGCTTGAGAATATCCCTCAGATTCCTCTTAGTGCTCTTGGTGCCAGCAAATCTCTTCTCTAAAGCATTCCATAGAATCTGAGCATCAGTGCAGTGGTGAAACTGATGTTGATACTCATTAAGAATGGCTAAAAGCAAGGTGCTTAAGGCTTTCATCTCCAATTGTCTCACTTTCTTCTCAGCATCAGTTTTTGGAGGTGGTCTTCTTCCATCTTGTTCAATTTTACCTTCAGTAGAGGGACCATTCTCAACAATGTCCCACATAGAAAAGTCTGTAAGGAGGATGTACTGCTTGATCCTAATTTTCCACATGTCAAACTCATTAGGTTTGAGCATGGGAACCTTTGAAACAAGAGTATTGTTTGATTCAACTGTGTTGTCCATGATGAATGAAGGTTTCTGAGAATACTAGGCTCTGATACCACTTGTCAGGATCTGATTCTTAACAAGAATAATGAAACTCAGAAACAATATTAAAGAAGTTGCGGAAAAACACTTTAATATTCAAAGATCAATGTAACAATAAAGTATAAATCACAACTTGTAAACTTTATTGAATGATTAAAGTTACAAGCTTTCACACAAAACCTCAATCTTGATGAACAGGCTCACCAAGACGAATTCTACTTCTCTAGAACTAGGATTGTAAACCTTGAGGTTAATTCTCTCTCTAAAACAAAACCTTATGAATTATTAATTCTATCAAATACTTCTATACTATATATACAAGACTAAATACAAGATAATTATCAAAAATACAATTGATTTTTCAATATCAATCCCATAATTATCTTCAGTCTTATCTCCAGCTTGTCTTTATCTCCAAGGCATCATTATCTTTATAAGCAGCACTAATTCTCTTCAGAAGTATTAACCATCTTCAGCAGTACTAACTACTAGCAGTACTAACTCTCCAAGTAGTACTAACTATTCAAGTAGCAACACTAACTTTTCAAGCAGTATTAATTCTACTAGCAGTAGTAATCTTGATAGCCCGGCAGTAGTAATCACTTAGACAAATCTTCAGTTCCCAACAGGTTTACACAATTTTGAGCCTATAAGCAATCATCCGTGCTTAATTCTTTCTATCACTAGCACGAACACACAAGGAATTTGTTTCTTTGTCATAACGTTCATAGAATTTACCTTTGTGGTGTTTCGATGATTGAATGGAAGCCCTGGGGGAGTGAACTTCAAAAAGCTCCTTTCCAATGTGTGCTCGTTACACACAGTACCTTTGTGTTACTGACAGGCATGTTAACTGATTCATTTGTTGATTCAGGTGTTACACGATTATTTTGTCTAGATTTGCAAAGATCTGGATGAATATCTTTTGAATTGACGAATCAGAGGCTCCTTATGAAAGACATTTCTTACTACAAGTTTTGATGAAATTGTTGCTCTTTTCATCAAAAGGGGAGAAGAGCTAATCAAGAAATAGGAGAAGAAATGGGAGAGAACAAAAGTTTAGAGAAATGTCCAAGATAAAATTCTTCAAAGACAAAGTATTCTGAAGACATGCTGATTTGAGAGAAATTTTCTTTGAAGATACTTTGCTAAAGCAAATCTGAGCTAAAACTGGAGATTGTTATATCTTGAAGACAAAGAAGGAGATTGCATCTTCTGAGCTGAAAGAGAAGGCTGAATTGCTAAATTGTCAAGATCTAATTCTTAACAAGAATAATAACACTCAGAAACAATATTAAAGAAGTTGCGGAAAAACACTTTAATATTCAACTATCAATGGAACAGTAAAACTGAAATCACAACTTGTAAACTTTATTGAATGATTAAAGTTACAAGCTTTCACACAAAACCTCAATCTTGATGAACAGGATCACCAAGACGAATTCTACTTCTCTATAACTAGGATTATAAACCTTGAGGTTAATTCTCTCACAGAACAAAAACTTAGAATGATTGTATTCTTCTTCTGGAATAGTCTAAGTCTATACATATACTGAAAATAAAAGATAACTACAAAATATAAAAGATCTTCAGTATATTCTACCATAATTATCTTCAATCTTTGATCTACACGGATTTCCACAATTATCACATAAGCAGTATTAAGTTGTAGCAGCATTAACCACTCTGAGCAGTACTAATCTCCAACAGCACTAACTCTGCTTAGCAGTAGTAACTTCTTCAAGCAGTATTAACCTTGATTAGCAGTAGTAATCTGTCTCAACAGTAGTAACCATGATATACTAGCAGTAGTAATCATACTTAAGCAAATCTTCAGTTACCAACAATCTCCCCCTAACTTAACTTTTAGAAAGAGAAGTCAAGTTCTTCAGATAAGGTCTTCAAGATGCTTTCAAAACCTAGGTTTACACCCCTAAATTAGGATTCAAACCCAAGCTTTGATTGATGATCCTGCTTACCACAATCTTTGCCATTTCTGAATCCTTTGAACATGTAAGCTTGGCATTCAACATTGCTTGCAATTTACCCTTGTTGTGATCATAAATCTTATCAACCAAGTAGTACTCATGATAAGCTCTGTCTACAGTGATGACATAGACTCCACACCTTTCAAATATCATCCAGTTTTCTATTCTTTGGAATTTATTCTCTAGATGCAAATCTCTGATCACATGTTGAACTTTGCTAGGATCAAACATCATGCACAAGTACTCCATGGCTAATTTGATTAAGATCCTTTCTTCTCCTGTCAGCTCCTTTTCATATAGACTCATTCCAACCTTAAACATCTCTTCTAGATCTGATCTTGAACAACTTCTGATGATTCTTCCCCAAGTAGAATACACTTCATATATGTCTCGCATTCTCTTAATCCTGAAGTATTTCTTTCTTTGATCTTCTAGGATATCCCAAAAGATGATTTTCAGGTGCTTTCATGGAAATGGGATCAGCTTGTACTGGTTCATCATCTGTTACAGTCATGTAAAGCTCAAAGTGCACATTAGATTGACTTGGTTGTTGTGCACTTTGACTTGATTGCTCTGTATTTCCTGCAACAGATGGTTCTGTCTCCTTTTCTACTTCATCAACCCTTGGCTTTTTGGACTGTTTCTTGGAGGCTAGAGTTTTCACTCTCTTTGCAGATTTAACTTCCACAGCAACAGGCTCTTCCTTCTTTTCTTCATCCTTTTCCTTTGAAGGAGTGGTTTCCTCAGGGAAGGGTTGTTGGATATTGAGATCATGTCTCTCTTTCATTCTCCTTTCAGCTTCTTCCCTTTGAGTGGAATCCCCTTGAAGCTTTTCCATCTCCTTTGAATACAACTCCTCTATCCTACCATAGGCCATGTTAGCAAACATTCCTTCAGGAACTCCAAGAGCTCCTTTCAGGAAGTTTATCATCTTTCTCCTTTCTTGATTGGCCAAATATGTCTTAGAGGGTTGTCTTTTCAGAGTCTTTACAGGCATTCTGTGCTTAGATGCTTTCACTGATCTTTTCTTGGCCTCAGCTGCAATTTTCAGACTCTTTTGATACTCCTCATTCAGCTTAGTAGACAGATCTAGAGCAATCTGCCTATCTTTGTCCTGTTGAGTCTCTTCTTCTTGTTGTAGCTCAGCCTGCAGCTTCTTTGCCAATTCCTCATCTAGTTCAATCTGTTTTAGCTTCTTTGGTTGCTTTGCAGATTCATCCACCTTGGCCTTTCCTTTCCTCTTCAATTCTGCCTCACTGATTTCTTTTCTTTTCTACTCAAGGCCTCCTTCTTTAATGACCACTCCTTTGGCCTTTTGAGTAGCCTTGGGAGTGTCTGTTTTGGCCTTTAGAAGGGTTTCTGCTATTTCTATCTCTTCAACAGATAGCCCTGTTACTACTGCTTGTGCTTTTTCTGTTACTGTTGCTTGTGCTTTTTTTGTTACTTCTGCTTTACTAGTTTCTGCTTCTTTGTTTTCTGTTTCCCTATTCTGCTCCCCCTCAAATTGAGCTTCCATACCACTAGTACTGAGTTTCTCCCCATTATCTTGTTTCTCCCCATCATCTTGTTTCTCCCCCTTTTTGAAAGCATCTCCCCCCTTCTTCAGGACATACTGTTTTCTTTTTCTTTTCTGCACCAACTTTTTCACTAGCTTCTTCAATTTGGTAATCTGCACTTGTTGAGACAGAATTACCAATTTCATCTCCTCTATATCTGCTCCCTGTTTGATGACATCTAGATTAATGTTGCCCATTGTATCCATCAATTCTTGGTAGTTATATCTGTCCTCACCTCCTTTGGGTGTGTTTACCACCCTTGAAGGATCCTTGGATCTTTTAGTAGTAGAGGTCTTCTGCCTAGCAGAAGCACCTGCTACCCCCTTGGGTTCTTGGCACCTGGGACCTTTGAATGATTGCTCATTCAAAGTTGCCATGGGGAAGGTCTTATTGATGTTACCACTGACCTCCTCTGTGCTAGAAGGAGTAGTGGCAGCCTTCTCACCCATATGCTCATGCATCTCCTCAGTGAGCACCTCCTTGGGGTTGGGAGACACCCCTGTGGTTTCCCTATAGATATTCTCTAATGGAGAATTCTCCATTAGAGGGTTTAAAGGCTTTGTGGGTGAAGGTACAAGAAGAGAAGGAGCCTTCTTTACCTTTTTCCTTATGTAAGTATGGGTGATGGGTGAAGTTGGTTTTTGAAGAAGGGATTGATATAGTGATTGAAGGTTGGGATTGGCTCTCAGTGGGATGGTCTAGTGAGGGCCCTGACCCTGATGCCATACCTTCTTGATTGTGGGACACCACCATCATTGTAGAGAACAATGGGATGTCAACTCCTTCCGAGTCCATGGTAGATCTCTTCATATTTGAAAATACCTTGCCCTTGGGGATTTTAGGTACATATACCTCATCAAATTGAGTCATATCCGTCAATTCAGTGGTGATAACTGCCTGGACAAATCTTGGATACATATAGAAACTCTTTTTATTCTCCAAGTTTGACACAAGGTCATTGAAAATCATTTTTGAGAAATTATACTTTCTGGCAGTGGACAAGCAGACCAAAGCATAAGCAATGGTACTACTGAACTCAGTCCATCCAGTAGTTTTTCGAGAAATACAGTGCATAAGAGTATGCACAAAGAAACGCCATTGGGGTGAAAATTTAGCTTTTGAAAATTTGAAGACACCCAGAGGGCCTCCATACCCCATTCTTGAGAGATTGGCAAATAAATCCTCATTAGAGATAGAGGTGATACCTGCAGCATCGTCTAGTCATAGACAGATGCGAATAACCTCTTCAGTGACTATCAAGGGTTTGTCACACACCCTTGTCTTGATCAATTGCACACCGTTTTCAGTAACAGCGGTGGCATTGGCCCAAAATTGCTTTTGTTGCTCGATGTAGATTGGTGGTGATACTGTAAGAGCATGAGCGATATGACTGGACTTGAGAAAATCAACGATTTGATGGAATCCAGCAGCCTGCTTAGGTTTTTGAAGCATTGCTATCTCATTGTGTTCATCAATAAACGCCATGGATGCCATCGAGCTTGAGGATTCTTGACTGAAACACACTAGTTGCTTGAGAGAAAAAGGTTAGAGTGAAGATGAACAATATTCAAATAGTCGTTATGAGCTTTTAGGCGGGCCAAAAAGGGTATTTATATGATTCGGGAAAGAAGCAGTATTAACCATCTAGCAGTATTAATTAACTAGCAGTATTAACCACTAGCAGTATTAACTAACTAGCAGTATTAACTGAGAGCAGTATTAACCACTAGCAGTATTAACTAACTAGCAGTATTAACTGAGAGCAGTATTAACCACTAGCAGTATTAACTAACTAGCAGTATTAACCACTATAAGTATTAACTAACTAGCAGTATTAACTAACTAGCAGTATTAACTGAGAGCTGAAATAGTAACTTTGCACTGGCAGCATTAACTATACTTACACTATTGAAGCTTGTGTTAGTCTGAGCAAGGCAATACACTTCCTGAGAAAGATGATTAGTAGCCCCAAAAATAAACAAATAACAGGTATACAATCACTTTTTAATCATGAGCTCATTCAGAGTTGATCATGCCCACACTTGTGACCAAGAAAGTGAATCTACCCACATCAAAAGCTTTAGTGAATAGATCAGCAAACTGGTTATCAGTATGTACTTTAGTAACTTGAATAAGTTTCTTTTCATTGCAGTCTCTAATAAAGTGATACCTGATTTCAATGTGCTTTGTTTTGGAGTGCTTGACTGGATTGTTAACAATGCTAATAGCACTGCTATTGTCAATGAATATTGGAGTGTGCAGAAAGGTTACCCCATAGTCCAGCATTTGATTCTGAATCCATAGAACCTGAGAGCAGCAACTTGCAGCAGCAATGTACTCAGCTTCTGTTGTGGATAGGGACACTGTGGTTTGTTTCTTACACTGCCAAGATACTAGTCTTGCACCCAATAGCTGACATCCCCCTGAAGTAGACTTTCTATCCATATTAGCACCACCCAAGTCACTGTCTGAATATGCAATCAAGTCAAAAGTAGATTCATAAGGATACCAAAGACCTAATCTAGGTTGCCCTCTTAAGTATCTGAAAATCCTCTTAACAGCTTGAAGATGTGACTGCTTTGGCTTGACTTGGAATCTGGCACACACACACACTGGAAACATGATATCTGGTCTTGAGGTTGTGAGATACATGAGGGATCCAATCATTGATCTATAAAGATGGACATCAACATCCTCCCCCTCAAGATCAGATGTGATCTGTTTGTGTGTCTCCATTGGTGTGCTTGCTGGCTTTGAGTCTGATAAACCATACTTATTTAGGATGTCTTTCACATACTTTGATTGGCTAATGAAAATCCCATCTTTCTGCTGTTTCACTTGAAGCCCAAGGAAGAAAGTAAGTTCACCCATTGAACTCATTTTGAAGCTCTTGTGCATCAACTCTTCAAAGTCTCTACACATCTGATCTTTTGTGGATCCAAAGATGATGTCATCCACATAGATCTGAACAAGTAGAATTTCCTTCTTACTTCTTCTAATGAAAAGGATTTTGTCAATAATTCCTCTTTCAAACCCATTTTCCAAGAGATAGGTAGACAGAGTATCATACCATGCTCTTGGGGCTTGATGTAGACCATAGAGAGTTTTCTTCAGTTTGTATACTCTGTCAGGATATGATGGATTCTCAAATCCAGGGGGCTGACAGACATATACTTCTTCATCAATTGTTCCATACAGAAAGGCACTATTCACATCCATCTGGTATACTTTGAACTTCATAAATGAGGCATAGGCTAGAAACAGCCTAATTGCCTCTACCCTTGCAACTGGAGCAAATACTTCCTCATAGTCTATGCCTTCTTCCTGAGTGTACCCTTGTTCCACAAGCCTTGCTTTGTTCCTGATTACTATTCCTCTCTCATCCTTTTTATTTCTGAAAATCCACTTGGTGCCAATTGATCTATGACCTTTAGGAAGGTCCACCAAGTCCCAAACATCTTGCAATTTGAACTGTAGCAACTCTTCTTGCATGGCTTCTATCCAACTTGAATCTTTCATTGCTTTATAAGCCTTCTTAGGCTCAATCTGGGATAGAAAGCAAGAGAGTACTATATGTTGTTGATCCTGCAAATCTTGAAGTCTGCTTTGATTCCTAGTTATCATAGGAGAAGTGATGTCTCCTATTACCAGCTCAGGAGGATGATTCTTCTGAGTTCTTGTCTGAAGACTAGGTTCTTCATTAATTCCCACATCTAAATTGGAATCATTTAAGTCAGCTGAGGGAATCACATCAGCTGCTTCTGGCTCTTCATGCTCTGAAATCTCCTCATCTCTTCTTTCTTCTTCACTCTGAATTGGTTCAGCAACAGCCTCCTTTTCACAGATTTCAACAGGGTCCATTGTAGGTAATGGAAAGATCACAGACTAAGGAATAATATGTTGTACTTGTTCTTCCCCTGATCCTCTACTTCCTGATCCTGCATGATCATCACTACTGAAACCCAAAGAGTTAGTTAGTGAATCAATGTCAAATAACCACTGAGGACCTGAACCAATAGGATTTGGTGTGTTCTCATTGCATTTGACATTGTCACTTTCCTCAATTATTCTAGAAGAAGAATTATATACTCTGTATGCCTTACTCTGAGATGAGTAACCAACAAGAAAACCATCATCTGCTTTGCTATCAAACTTTCCTAAGTGAGTTTTGGTATTGAGAATGGTACAAGGACACCCAAAAGGTTTGACAAATCCAATAAATGGTTTTCTTTTATTTAAAATCTCATATGGTGTCTTGTTTTTAGGCTTGACTACTAGAACTCTGTTTTGGACATAGCAAAGTAGTATTAACTGCTTCAGCCCAGAAAGTAATTGGAAGTTTTGAATCAGCTAACAGAGATCTAGCAGCTTCAATCAGTGTCCTATTCCTTCTCTCATCAACACCATTTTGTTGTGGAGTCCTAGGAGCACTGTATTGCCTCTCAATTCCTTTTTCCTCACAAAAGGTGTTTAGGTCAAGATTTTTAAATTCAGTACCATTGTCTGACCTAATGACTTTTACCTTTTGATTTGTTTGGTTTTCAATTCTTAGAATAAAGGATTTGATCAGTCCACTTGTCTCATCCTTAGTCCTTAGAAAATATACCCAAGTAAATCTAGAGTAATCATCAACAATCACTAAGCAGTATGATTTCTTACCTATACTCATGACATTTGTAGGACCAAACAGATCCATATGCAACAACTTAAGAGAAGAAGAAATTGTGTTCAACTCTTTGGACTTATGAGAAGTTTTGTGTTGTTTGCCTTTGAGACAAGCAACACAATGATCATCACATGAAAAGACTTTTGAAGGCAAACCTCTTACAAGGTTGTTTTTAACAAGTTTATTCATTGTTTTAAAGTTCATGTGACACATCCTTCTGTGCCAAAGTGATGATTCATCCAAAGAGGCTTTTGAAACAAGACAGTTTAGGGATGAATCAGTTGAAACATTTTCCATATCCAAACAATAGACATTATCCTTTCTGGGAATTCTTAGTAGTATCATCTTTTCATCAACTACCTTGAATCCAGGAGCAAGGATAATGCATTCTGAATCAGTGAATAATATACTATGCTTTTTGTCACAAACCTGTGATACACTTAACAGGTTGTACCTTAACTGCTCAACAAAGAAAACATCCTCAAAGGTCATCTTACCTTTTGTTACATCACCCTTTCCACTAATCTTACCTCCATCTGGAGTATTACCAAAGGCAACATGCCCTCCATCAATTTTCTTGAAATTCTTGAGGCAATCCATGTTTTCTGTCATGTGCCTAGAGCAACCACTATCAACATGCCAAATGCTCTTTCCCTTGAGCTGCTGGTTGCCTTGCACATTAGATAAATCAATTAGTATTGACTGGGAACCCAAGCCAAAGTGGTCTTGGGCCTCCCTTTCTCATCAAAGTACTTACACTCCTTTTTGATGAGATTTTTAAATTTAGAATCCTCTTGACTGGAGTACTTTGTCAAGATGATTGGTCTAGAAGCACAAACACTAGAAGCAGTACTAATTTTAGAAGTACTAACAGAGTTAGCAGTACTAACAGGTTTAGCAGTACTAACCTTGTTAGAAGCACTAACAGAGTTAGTAGTATTAACATTTGAAGAAGTACTAACAATGTTAGTTTTAGAGGTAATAATACTCTCAGCAGCACTGACATTGGTAGCAGTAGTATTGCTTCTGGCAGCACTATCTTTGTCAGCAGCACTATTTGTGGTAGCAGTACTAACAGTTTTAGTGCTTTTGGGAACCCACATCTTGACATTCTCTCCTACAGTCTTTTTCTTCATGTGGCTTTTAGATTTAACAGTTTTCTTAGCCACATGGTTCCTTTCATTCTTCCTATAACCAAAGGGTTTTTGCACAGATCTTTGAAAATTTATCCTTTGGTTCATAGGATTAAAATAACAGTGCTTAGCAAGATGATTCAATTTGCCACATATGAAACAAGGTTTTGGTCTGATGATTCTACTCAGATCAACTCCTTGTTTCTGAGCCCACTGATTATTCCAATTTCTTTGATTTCCCCTCCTTTTATCCTGTTTTAGGGGCTCAGATTTATTACATGCACACTGTTTGCAAGGAACAGGATTCACAATTGTAGTCTGCTTGTAATGAATCATTTTGGACTTTCCCTCAATCTTCTCTACACCATCAGATTTGACCCAATCCCTTCCACCACCCTCATTGGTAAGAATGTTATTTTCTAAGGGAATCTCAACATTCACATTATTATCCTTACCCTTTCCAGCTTCTTTCTCAGTCTTGTCCTTAACAACTACTTCATCTAAAGGATCTATCTTAGTGGCTCCCTCATGCAAGTCCTTCCTATCCTTGGTCTCTAGCAAGTCTGATTTAGGAGGGATGTAGTTGTTGTTGTATGGTGGTGGTGTGGTATTGTACCCAATTCCTGGTTTAAGCTTATCATGGATTTGGACCTTTAGAATTGAATCCATGGCTTTAGAAGCATATGAAAACTTTTCCACATCTAGCTTAACCTTGTCTAGTTCTCCTCTAAACTTTTCATTCTCCTCCTTGGACTTTGTTAGTTGGATTTCTAGATCATTCTTCTCCCACTTCCAGTAATTTGTATCATATGTGTGTTGAAGTTCATTGGCTTGGAAACCTTTGATTTGTTCCTCAAACCTCTCAACAATTCTCACATAGTCTTTTCTATCCTTTTCTAACCTCTTAAGGTCATCACTCATATTCTGGTTGTGATCCCTGTACCTTTTAACAGTGTCTATGCAAGTTTGAGAACAAAGATTAGAAAGTACCTCAATTGGGAGATAAGATACCTCTTCCATGAGAGCTTGATTTTGAATGGCCTCTTCTTCTTGATCACTCAAGTCAAACCCCATTCCTTGTTGAGAAACAAGAGCTTGAGCAGAGTTTCTGTTCTGGTTGAAGTTTCCAGTCTGTGCTTGTTGGTGGTGGTTGTGAGACACTCCACTTCTGCATTCCCTGGCAAAGTGTCCCTTCATATGACACTTGTAGCATTCCACCTTTGACTTATCAAAGCCTGCTCCATCTTCTCTTCTTTGGGAGAAGTTGTTCCTCCCAGTCCTCTTGATGAATTTCTTCACCCTTATAGAAAGCATGGCCATCTGCCATTTGATATCCATCTCTTCAAGATCATTAGGATGAAGCTGCTCCAAGTCATCATTGATTAAAGAAGAGTTACCATGGCTGGAAAGAAAGGCTTCAAAAACAGATTCATTGCCTTTTTCTTGATTTACTCCACAGGCAGGATTAACTGATTCAGGGTTAGCAGTAGAATCAATTGATGCTGATAGGAGTGCAGCATTATGAACATATCCAGTAGGCTTTTTCTTTGCTTCCACCTCAGATTCAAACACTCTTAGATCATTGTACAGATCATCCAGTTCCTTTTCTTCTAATTCATCATTCTGTCTGAATGAAACAGTGTACATGGTCCATTCATCTCCAAGAGATCTGAGGAACTTTCGGTTGACATCATCTTGTTCCATCTGGACTCCAACTGTAGCCAACTCACCAATCAACTTATTGAATCTGTCAAAAGTTTGAGTCATAGACTCATTCTTTGAAGATGTAAAATTCTCATATTGCTGCTTGAGAATATCCCTTTGATTCCTCTTAGTGCTCTTGGTGCCAACAAATCTCTTCTCTAAAGCATTCCATAGAATCTGAGCATCTGTGCAGTGTTGAAACTGATGTTGATACTAATTAGGAATGACCAAAAGCAGGGTGCTTAAGGCTTTCATCTCCAACTGTCTGACTTTCTTCTCACCATCAGTTTTTGGAGGTGGTCTTCTGCCATCTTGTCCAATTTTACCTTCCGCAGAGGGACCATTCTCAACAATGTCCCACATAGAACAGTCTGTAAGGAGGATGTACTGCTTGATTCGAATTTTCCACATGTCAAACTCATTAGGTTTGAGCATGGGAACCTTTGAGACAAAAGTACTGTTTGATTCACCTGTGTTGTCCATGATGAATGAAGGTTTCTGAGAATACTTGGCTCTGATACCACTTGTCAGGATCTAATTCTTAACAAAAATAATAACACTCAGAAACAATATTAAAGAAGTTGCGGAAAAACACTTTAATATTCAACTATCAATGGAACAGTAAAACTGAAATCACAACTTGTAAACTTTATTGAATGATTAAAGTTACAAGCTTTCACACAAAACCTCAATCTTGATGAACATGATCACCAAGACGAATTCTACTTCTCTAGAACTAGGATTATAAACCTTGAGGTTAATTCTCTCACAGAACAAAAACTTAGAATGATTGTATTCTTCTTCTAAACTATTTTGACTAAGTCTATACATATACTGAAAATAAAAGATAACTACAAAATATAAAAGATCTTCAGTATATTCTACCATAATTATCTTCAATCTTTGATCTGCATGGATTTCCACAATTATCACATAAGCAGTATTAAGTTGTAGCAGCATTAACCACTCTGAGCAGTACTAATCTCCAGCAGCACTAACTCTGCTTAGCAGTAGTAACTTCTTCAAGCAGTATTAACCTTGATTAGCAGTAGTAATCTGTCTCAGCAGTAGTAACCATGATATACTAGCAGTAGTAATCATACTTAAGCAAATCTTCAGTTCCCAACATAAATCCTTTTAGTAATGATCTTGATCCAAAGGGGGAGATTGTTAGATCTCAGATTTATTGGATTCAAGATCATCCAATCTGAAGATTGAAATCTGAAGCTAAAGCTGAAAAGTCACTCTCAATATTAGTCTAATGTTAGTTTGTAATAAAATGTCAAAGTTTGTTTTTAGTATTTTATTATTATTCCTAAATATCTATTTATTAGATATTTTAGGATATTTAGTTTTAGATATTATTATTAGATATTAAGTTAGATATTATGTTAGTTGTTAGATAATCTAAGAATCACAATTATCAAGCCAAGAACACTGTTCATCAGAGAGAAAAACAGAAATAGCTTAAAAGAGAAAAACGCAAACATCGATCTGTAATCCGTGGTTTGTAATCTATAAGGTTGGTTAATCATATTTGTTTGTGATTGTTTGTATTGTCTGGTAAGATCTTGTTCAAATAAGGGGCCGACAATGGGTGAAATCGATCTGCAAGAATAAGAAGTCAAGTCATAAAGTAACAATCAATCTTGAAAAGATTATTGAGGTTGAAATATGATGTAGATTTGGGTTTCTTAACGATTATTAGGGTTTGGTTGAATCAATTTGCAATACTTTGGGTTTTTGATTTGGTCATGAAGAGCAGATGTCCACACCCGTAGGCCATAGCCCTTGTCTACTAATGTCCAACCCTATTTCTATTCTTTTTGGTTTTTTATTAGAGCTCCATTGAAGCTCTAGAATTCTTGTTAGGTCAAAAAGATGAAGAAAATAGGAATGGGATCTCATTTGTTGAAGGAGACGACATGTTGGTGTTGGTGTTGGTTTTGCATACGGAAGAAAAGAAACTTGCTGATAGAGAAGGAGGGGGTGGTGATCTGTCGATGAAGATGTGATGAGGGCCTCAGAGTTACCCTCTTTAATCCGCTTTGTAATATTCTTGTTGTTATCGTAAGGAATGACGCTGACGGGAGTTAGAAAGGAGGGGGAGGGGGAGAGAGAGAGAGAGAGAAATAGAAAGAGAGAGAGACTTAAGAATTTTAATTTACCATATAATATTTTTCTTTGAGTAAAGTTTAATAATGATCCAAAACATTTTTAAATTTTCAACAGATATCTTTCTAAACTTCAAAAACTCATATTTGGTCTATCACGTTGTCGATTCCCAATGGTTTTGGTCCCTATGTCTAATGGTTGTTAACTTTCTCTATTAAATCCAATTAAATAAGCACATTTGAATATTTTCACTATTTTCGTTATACTAAAAAAAAAAAACATATTATATTTTTAGTTTTTCTTCTATTTTTTTGTTTACAATTTAAAACTAAAAATATAATCTATTTTTTAATTTTATTATAAAATTAAGAAAACAGTGAAAATGACTAAAATATCTAATAAAGTGTGATGTGGGCATTCTTCTCAATTAGGCTTGGACCGGGTATACAAGGTCAAATGGTGATTAAATGAAGAAAAAAGTAACGACTTTGTTTTCGAATTTAGGGCTCTTTGTTTCATTTCTTATTTAACAGTCACTTTCTTATTTAACAGTCGTTGGACAGCAAAAAGAAAAAGGATGGATCAGTTTCGGCCCAATCCATATCCAAAATCCACCAAAGTCCAACGGCCCGTTCGATTTCCATGCTCGGGTGACTTCTTCGGTGAGTTAAATCGCACCCCTTCCCGCGTCAAACACTGCCGGATTGCAATTTCAAAACCGGACGACTTATCCGACGTGTTTAGTCGCTTTAAAACTCGCCTTAGGGACTGTTTCGATGCGTATTTTAGAATCGGGCGACTTCTGGAGCAGTCTGACTCGCCGACCAAGTCACATCGGCGTCAAAATCGAATATGCCACGTTTTCAAGCGATTTTCTTTGATGGGAAGTATAAAAAGGATTTCTAAAATCGTCGTTTAGGGGAGAAAGTTGACCCATTTCATCAGAGAATCAATGGAGAGATCCTCATACGTTCCAGGAGCGTTCTTGGAGACGAATTTGGAGTTTCTTCTAAGGTTCTTGACCATTTCCATATTGCTATATTCGTAAGTATATTTTGATTCCAATTGAGGAATATGAGTAGCTAGTTCTCCATTTTCAGTGATGAATAGTTAAACTTTGTTGATCTTGATTGTGTTGAGACTTGAGAATGTTTTGAATATCTTTCGATTTACATTTATTTAAACATGTTTATTTCGATTTATCAAGTTTAGATTGTTGAGTTGAGTAGGCGCCCTCGATTTATATAATCTGGATTTGAATTGTTATTCGATGTTAAGAATCCATAATTGTTCTTGATTTTAGATAAATAGCAAACAACACCCGATTCACCACCATATCAATTGTTTATTGTTGTAGTTTGTTTAATCTATTTTAAATGGTCGACGTCGAATCACTGACTAGGAATGATCTTTATCTAATTTTAATGCAACCGTTAATCAAATTATGTGTTCGTAATTAGACTTGGTTAAGTAGTTAGGTACTAGACTACTAGTCATAGAACTTCTCAATACCTCATATTTAATTTGAACTTAATGGAAAAAGTTAATGATCGTTAGACAGAGGGATCCAAACCGTTGGGAATCGACAAACATGGGGGGACCAAATAGGAGTTTTTGACGTTTAAAGACGATATTCGTTGAAATTTACAAACGTTAGAGACCAAAATTGAACTTTACTCTTTTTTTTTTAAGAAAAATTAAGCAAATGGATAGAAAAACCAAAATGCCCCCTCGCTGTTTAAAAGAAAAATTAAGTAAATGGATAGAACAACCAAAATGTCCCTCGCTTAACGGACAAATTTCCCAAATGTTTACCCGGTAAGCACTTACCGATAAAGTTAACACTCTCACTTACCTTACCGAGTAAGATTCTTGACCATCAAAAGCGCATTATATTTAACAGTTTTTTCAATAAACACTAACCAGGTAAAAGTCGTCAACTTCATTTACCGGGTAAGACTCTCTGTCCTTGCTATTGCTTTTACTGGGAAAGATTCTCGATCCTTGTCATATTCATTCGGTAAAGTATGTGAACAGGTAAGCGCTTACGGATAAACGTTTACGAGGTAAGCGTTAGGTAAATGACCCTTTAGTTTCAAAATCAATTTTAGAGCAAAAAAAGCAAACCACGAGAGTGATTTCTTAACGTATTAAAAGTCATGTATTGCTTTCAAAAAATTGACTAAACTTGAAGGACCAAAATTGTAGTTTGCTCAATAAAAAATCATTGTGAAGAACACTGTTTGAGAACGATTTTAGTCAATATATTCCATTTTTTCTATTTTATTTTTGAAAGCAATCTTCCATATTTTTGTATTAAAAATTAGAGTAAATTACATTTTTGGTCCTTGTGGTTTTCACCCATTATCAAGTTTGGTCCCTCTTTTAAATTAATTACAATTTTGGTCACTATTGTTGTCATTTTGTTTCAATTTTGGTCCATCTGACCAACTTTAATTAAAAAACTTAGTTAAATATAAATATTTTGGTCTTTTTATCTTTTCTTTTCTTTTTCATTTTTTTTGTTTCATTAGATTATATAGTAAATTGCAATTATAGTCCTTGTAGTTTGTATTTTTTCCTTTTCTTTTCTACTTTTTTTTTATTTTTCATTTTATACTTTTATAATATTAATTAATTAATTATAATTTTAACTAATAATATATTAAAAATACGTATTTTATTTTATAAATTACACCATTAAAAAAATCTTGTCGATACCTTTAAAATAAGTTAAGTATTGAATATTTTAAAATTTTTATGCAATTTATTTGATATATATCTCCAAATCCGTTTATAGTAGTCCAAAAAAAACTTTTCAATTTAAGTTGTGTTTAAGAAATTTATCGTTTTTTGTTATTTATGTAAGAAAAAAAATCAAATTTTATCTATGACCATTAATTAAAAAGAAAAAAAGATATATTTTTAATTTATCTATGTCTATTAGATATAGATAAATTTCGATTTTTATAGACATAAACAAGGAAAAATGATAATTTTTTTAAAGACAACTTAAAATATAAAGTATTTTGGATTAGTGTAGACGAATTTGCGGATATATATCAGATAAATTGCATAAAAATATAAAACAGAGTAAATTACATTTTTGGTCCTTGTGGTTGTCACCCACTATCAAGTTTCGTTCCTCTTTCAAACTAATTACAATTTTGGTCACTGTAGTTGTCATTTTATTTTCATTTTTGGTAACTCTAACATAATTAAATTAAGTTATTAAATCATTTTACTTTTTGTTTGTTATTTTTATTTTTTGTTTTATTAGTTTATATAGTAAATTACAATTATAGCCGTTGTGGTTTGTCTTTATTTCATTTCATTTCATTTCTTTCCTACCTTTATTTCATTTTTCATGTTATACTCTTATTGTATTAACTAATTAATGATAATTTTAACTCAAAATACATTAAAAATGTATATTTGATTTTGTAAATTATACCATTAGAAAAGTTTTGTTGATACCTTTAAGATAAGTTAATATTAAATATCTTTTTATATTTATATGCAATTTATCTGATATATATCCACAAATCCGTTTACAATAATCCAAAATACTTTCTATTTAGGGTTGTCTTTATAAAAAATATCGTTTTTTCTTATTTATGTCTATAAAAATAGAAATTTATCTATATCTATTAATAGACATAGATAAATTAAAAAAAAAATTCTTTTTAATTAATAGTTATAGATAAAATTTGATTTTTTCTTACATAAATAACAAAAAACGATAAATTTCTTGAACACAACTTAAATTGAAATGTTTTTTTTGGACTACTGTAGACGGATTTGGAGATATATATCAAATAAATTGCATAAAAAATTTAAAATATTCAATACTTCACTTATTTTAAAGGTATCGACAAGATTTTTTTAATGGTGTAATTTACAAAATAAAATACGTATTTTTAATATATTATTAGTTAAAATTATAATTAATTAATATTATAAGAGTATAAAATGAAAAATGGAAAAAGGTAGAAAAAAAAAACGAAAAGAAAAGGAAAAAATACAAGCTACAAGGAGTATAATTGTCATTTACTATATAATCTAATAAAAAAATAAAAAAGAAAAGAAAAGATAAAAAGACCAAAATACCCTATATTTAACTAAGTTTTTTTTAATTAAAGTTGGTCACATGGACCAAAATTGAAACAAAATGGCAACCATAGTGACCAAAATTGTAATTAGTTTGAAAGAGGGTCCAAACTTGATAATAGGTGACAACCACAAGGACCAAAAATGTAATTTACTCTAAAAAATATTATCCCTACTATATTATAAAGCACGGATAAAAAATTCTTAAATACAAATTATTAGGCACAAAATACCATCATTTTATGTAAGATTTTAAAATTTTATTAATTTACAAGTTTCAAAGCACAAGATACATATTACTGCAGCCTTCTAACACCCATTAGTTTGGTATGTGCAGGATCTTCCTTTTATGCAGATATTTTCATGTATCACTATTAATTAATATATTATATTACTATAAAATTGTTTTAATTATATTATTAAATATGTAATTGGTTATTTTTTTCTAGATGTCATTAAAATATATAAGATAATCATTGAATTCTAACAAAATACTTAATTTTTTATATAAAAAACATTACATTATTAAGCGTGAATTAAACAAATTTATAAAAAAAACATTATCACTTTCTCAAAACCATCCAAAATCGTACTGTAAATCAACAAAAAAACAAAAAATAAAATGAAACATTAAAATCGTGATGTATCTCGCTGCATTGCGCGGGTACATTTCTAGTAATATATATTATTAATAAATGATCATTATTCAATTAGGTACCATAATATATATTATAAAATAGAAAAAAATATCATACTATGATTTTAATATAAAAAGTATTTTTTTTATTTTTGGCGAAGAAAACAATTAGATATTTGTTTTCATAGAAATTAATATAAAGAGTAAACTACAATTTTGGTCCCTATGGTTTACCGAAAAATATGAAAGTGGTTCCTGAACTTCAATAAGTGCAGATTTCATCCCTGAGGTTTCGATTTTGCTATGAAAGTAGTCCCTCGTCGCGTTAGCTCCGTTAAATCGTCCGTTAAGTCAGGGGTAATTTCGTCTTTTTACACGCTTCTTGAATCTTCATCTTCAACCTGATGAACACCAAGAACATGATGAATGTTCATCTTCTACCTCAATAACACCAACAATTTAAAACCCAAATCAAACTCAAAAACCAAAAATTTAAATCAAACTCATGTCTAAAAACCAAATCCTAAATCAAACCCAAAGTTTAGAAACCTAAATCACACCTACATTTAAAAATTAAAAACCAAAATTAAACCCATATTCAATACCCAAAATTAAACCCACAAAAAAGGGAAAGAGAGAGATACAGATCTGAGAGAGAGAGAAGAGAGAGATACAGATCTAAGAGAAAGAAGAGAGAGATCGAGAGAGAGATTTAAGATATAGATCTGAGATCGAGATAGAGATAGAGAGAGAGAGATATAGAGAGAGAAATCGAGATACAAGGACGAAAACTGTTAAACCCCTCTCCGGCGAGGTCGTTTTCTCCGGCGAGGTCGTCTTCTCCAACGAGCCTATGGTCTGCGTCTTCTCTCTCTCTCTCTGTATCTCGATCTCTCTCTCTGTATCTCGATCTATCTGTTCTCAGATCTATCTCTCACAGTGATCGATTTATATCTCTTCCAAAGATAATCTCTCTCTCTTCTCTCTCTCAGATCTGTCTCTCTCTCTCTCTCTCTCTTCTCTCTTTACTTTTTAAGCGGGTTTAATTTTGGGTATTGAATATGGGTTTAATTTAAGTTTTTAATTTTTAAATGTAGGTGTGATTTAGGTTTCTAAATTTTGGGTTTGATTTAGGATTTGGTTTTTAGATATGAGTTTGATTTAAGTTTTAAATTGTTGGTGTTCTTGAGGTAGAAGATGAACATTCATCATGTTCTTGGTTTTCATCAGGTTGAAGATGAAGATTCAATAAGTGTGTAAAAAGATGAAATTACCCCTGACTTAACCGACGATTTAACGGAGGTAACGCAACGAGGGACTACTTTCATTGCAAAATCGAAACCTCAGGGATGAAATCTGAACTTATTGAAGTTCAGGGACCACTTTCATATTTTTTGGTAAACTACAGGGACCAAAATTGTAGTTTACTCTAATATAAAAAGCAACACAATTATTTTCGTAAAAAGCATATAGAAAAGTAAAGGAAAACACCAAAAACTCAGAAGTTATGGAGGCATAATTTACATTTATATATAATGTATATATATATACACACACAGAGTAGCAGAAGATACAGACACTGGTGAGCAACAAATCTTTCTTTCTCACACACAAGAATCGTGAATGATGGCTGTTGAATTGTTGGAGACCTTCAAAGAAGCCATAACCGCATACACCGGACTCTCTCCCAATGCTTTCTTCACCGTAGTCGCTTCCGGTATCGCCGTCTATTACATCGTCTCCATCTTATTCGGAGGGTCCTCCGATCATCATCCGCAACATAGGCCCAGCTCTTTCGAAGAAGATGTAAAGCCTCTTCCGCCACCTGTTCAACTCGGCGAGATTTCCGAGGAGGAGTTGAAGGCCTACGACGGCAACGATCCTCAAAAGCCTCTTCTTATGGCCATCAAGGGTCAGATCTACGATGTCACGCAGAGCAGGTATATTATCGCTATTTTTTTTTCATTTTTAGGGTTTTAATTTGATTTTAGGTTCTGAATCATGCTTTATAACTACTACTTTGCTGCATCTTTCTGATATTATTCGTGCTTCATCTTTTGGGGTAAAAGCATCATTCCTATGAGATTGCTATCTTTTCTCCTCTGATTTGTCTCTCTCTCTCTCTCTCTCTCTCTATATATATATATATATATATATATATATATGACACTGATACTTGCTGTATTAGCTTAATTGACAAGTTATATTTATCTGGATATCGGTTATGATCAAATTAGGGTTTTAAACTTGATTTCCCGTGACAAGTTATACAATCCGATGTTCTTGATAGCTGTTTTATGACAAGAAGGTACAAATTATACGAAGTTGATGTGCAGTTCATATACATTGACTTGATAAAGTCAAAATTAATTTTATTAGGATTCTGGGCAGTTGATCTTTATTAGGGCTTTCAATTACTCCTTTCGTTTTATTCACTCTGAAATCAAAAGACACCAACACAATCTGTATGGTATCCATGGTGCTGCTTTTCTTTTTCTTGGCTCTGCACTTTTGTTACCTATGTTCATCGTATTTCATTGTCATCGGTTTTAGAATGCTTTCTAGCTATTCATCAGCCGTCAATATGAGCAGGTGTTGCTATTTTTGTGTCACATTTGTTCCATTTTGTGGGAATTATTTGTGAAGTTTCTGAATCTTCTTCCCATTCGTGTGTGTATGAAATCAGAACAATGTAATGTTTTCACCTACCGATTTTTGGTCACTCATACATTTGGAACAAACTTTCACCTACCGATTGTGATCAGTCATACATTTGGAACAAACTTTCACCTACCATTTGTTGCAATGCTACAATCTTTATGATTTACTCGAGTTTCGGTACAGTTTATTAACTAATATTCGGTATGTTCATTTAGGGAAATATTTCGTCATCCTTCACTACAGATTTCCAATCTTTTGCCCTTCCCCGATTGCTATATTTGTTAATTCTTATAATTATTCAGTCTTTTGTTTCCAAAATCAGTATTTCAGTAAAGGGTATGAATCTGTGTACCATTTGTTTCAGGATGTTCTACGGGCCAGGTGGACCATATGCACTGTTTGCAGGAAAGGATGCTAGCAGAGCCCTTGCAAAAATGTCATTTGAAGAGAAAGATTTGAATGGTGACCTGACTGGTCTTGGTGCATTCGAGCTTGATGCGTTGCAGGACTGGGAATACAAGTTCATGAGCAAGTATGTCAAGGTTGGATCCATCAAGAACCCTGAAGCTGCTGCACCTGAGCCATCCGCTGCAGCCGAAGCTGCACCTGAGCCATCAACTACGGCTGAACCTGCTGCTCGTGGTTCGGAGGCCACAGAAGCTACAGATGCAAAGGAAGAAACTGCAACTGCAACGGAAGCTGGTAAAGATGAGTAGTTTAGGATGGTTTTGAAAGTATTATATCGTGCAATTGGGCTATGACTCTTATAATTAATGACCAAGACAATCGAACTTATTCCAATTTCATCGTGTTTGAATAATGTGGAGTTGATGGCACTTATATGGTGACTTGTTGACGTGCTTACGCCGACAATGGTGTGGTGCTTGATGATGGTCCATTTGCATAATTTGACCTCTAAACCGTAAAGGTCCAGGGACAAGAATAAACCTGGACTGAACCAGGACCATAGCTTGGTATCAGGATCAAGATGGTAATTGAACCAGGTCTGGGACTGTTCCTAGTCAGAGATGGACCCAGGATTTTTGCCGTGGGGCTGCACCTTTAAGATTGATCAAAGGTTTGCAAAGTCGGCCGGTATGTTTTTAGCCGAATTTCACTGTTTCGAGAGATTTCTCGAGTGTTTCGGTTGATTTTGAGGGATTTTTAAGTTTTTTTTGTTGATTTCGAATGATTCTTCCGGTTTCTTTTGTTGATATTTCTTATATTTTCTAATATCATTGAACACCTCTCAGGTACACCTTTCATACCCAAGAAATATGTACTTACGAAAATAGGTTGAACAGATACACGAGACTTGCTCAGGCCTTCATAGATACGCCCTTGGTCCTAGTCAATTTGGTTTTGAAATCAACTCTGATTCAAACCGAAAAGATAGTTTAGCTTCATATCCAAACATTAATTTATATTTCTAAAATACCTATTACTATAACAAAAACTACTTTTCCTCCACTTAATGGTTTATGGTCGGAGATGAATGTTTTGGCAAAAACAAAGTAGAGTTTTATGCAATGTCTTAAAAATCGGTTTTTTGGTTGACCTGGTGTGGTGACCGCGTCATGGTTAAACCGGTTCATCCGGGTGGTTGATCCGGTTTCAAGAATTTTTATGTATTTTTCATTTTCTTGCATATATATATATATATATATATAAAATCAAGAATTTGATGTCCATAAGTTAAAACATTAAAAACATACATAACAAAAAGTTTTACATCAATCCAAAAATATTAAAAAAAACACATAACAACAAGTTTTACATCAATCCAAAAACATAAAAAACACAAATATAAGAAATTGATTTTTTTAACCGGGTCAACCCGGGTTTTTACTGGTTCAATTAGACCGGTTCAACCGGTTCTATCAAAAAACCGGCAGTTCAATCCGGTTCGTAATTTCCCAAAAAACCGGTTGTAATTGACCCGGTCTCTTCACCTGTTCCCGGTTCAACCAGTTGAACCGGTCGGGTCAACCCGGGTTTTAAAACATTGTTTTTTGTAGAATTCTTCAAATTTGGAAAAGAGTTCAGCTTCTTTTCTAGTTTCTCCCAATTAGATTTAAATCAAGTACTAAAAAGTTTGATGTTTTATATTTCATGTACCAAAACAAATGTTTTAAAAGTATGTTCTTTCGTAATAAGAATCAAACTAAAGTATATTATATTTTCGTATAATTTACCCTTTTAATGGAAATACTTTTAACATTCTAAAATTTGATATATCTAGCCTAGGAAAGCCTACCCTTGTTTTATCATTTCAACTATAACATAATGCACTGAATTTAACCCTTTTTGTTGCAAAGAAAAACTTGTAACTTGTTTATTCCATCATGCTTTAGTATTTTCTTTTAACAAACAAAATGGTTTGTTTGAAACAAAACTATATGTACGATTGTTAGAAAAACTATTGCATTATTTATGTATAGCAATGATGATAGGTAAATACAAGTTTAATACTCGTTTCATTAAAAAAAAAAAAAAAACTACTCTAAAATATGAGATGTTTTTTTAATGTATCTGGTGTTTTTCAACAATGAATTATGTAAGGGTGGTTTGTTTACCTCTTAATAGTTCTATTAAGAGGCAAACTCTGAATCACTAAGAGGTGAATCTTGTTTGGCAAAAAAACAGTTTGCCTCTTAATGGTTCCAAAATTCTCTGAATGGTTTTGTATCTTGGGTTCCCTTAACCATTCAACGCACTAATTTTATTTTGAACAATTAGCAAACAACAATATTTTATTTTGCATTATATCATAAGAGCCTCTTAATCATTTTAATTACTTAAGCATTCTGCATAAAATCATTCAGCATCTGCCAAACAACCAATGTTTCTTTCATGTGATAGACCCGTCATGAAAAATTAACAACCTTGCAAGGGTTTCCAAAAAGGTGTCATTGGAACATTTTAAAGGGAAAATAGCTAAAATAGCCATTTTTAACAAGTTCAATTAATGATATAGCCATTTCAGAAATTTCTTCAGAAAATAGCACCCATTTTCATCGACGGCGTTTCGCCAGCCGTCGGCTAAAATATTGTGGGTCCCAACAAAGCAAAGAGCCAATAAGAACTCGTCATGTACCCACTTCTACACCGTGGGCCCCACCATTCGACATTTTTGCGCCAACACACTAGAAGGTGCCATGTGTTTCGCCAGTGTCGGCATTTTGCCATTCGACGTTTTTGGGAAAGGGTGTCCTAGGTTATGCCTAGACTAATCCCTTGGCAAATTATGACTGTAAGACATCAGCCCTGAGTAAATCTCAGTGCCGACAATTGTTGTGTACATCTGGATTCGAACTCTGGGCAGATGGGATATTCCACCACATCTTCCATGGCGTTAACCAGTACACCATAACTCTTGTTGTTTTCGCCATTCGACGTTGGCGAAATGCTTTTGCCGATTTGACCCTAATTGCTAAGTTGCTAACTTATGCATGACATTTGAACACCTCTTTGACCAACCAATTAAAAAACGTCACGAGCTCAAAACTTTATAAATACCCAAACTTAAGAAACATTATATATTAATTAACATTTATATAGAAAATTGATTCAAGAAACAGTTAACAGAACAAAAATTCATAATTACAAACTAACTTAAATAAATAAATATTACGTTTTTCTATAATAATTAACTACATCTTATAGCTATTATATTCTAATAAAATAGATAGTAACAGAAAAATATGAAATTATTATTGTAATATGAAATATGTAATTTTATATTAGTTTAAACAACTACAATTAAATTAGTTGTTTAAAATTAAATTAGTTTAAATAACTACAATTAAATTACTAAACTACAATTACATAAAAACTAATTACTAAACTACAATTACGATCTCATTCATTTTTGAAAACGGTGGTGGTCAACGGTGTCCGGCGGCGGTGGCCAATGACGGTCACGGCGGTCGGCAGCCGACAGCAGTCATGGCGGTTGGAGGTGGTAAACGACGATGGTCGGAGGTCTTTGACGGCGGCAATAGGAGTTGGTTGATGATGGTGGTAAAACATATGGCCCCCGTCCTCTTATATAGTTTGTAAAAAAAAGGTATTTGGTAAAATAAATCAGGTATTTATAAAAGATTTGGACATGTGGCGTTTTCCAATAGGTTGGTCAAAGAGGTGGTCAAATGTCATGTATAGGTCACATCATAGTCAACATTGGGAACTAGCAATTAGGGTCAAATCCACGAAAATCATAAAAGCAATTCGCCAACGGCGAAACACGTGGCACCTTCTGGTGCGTTGGCGCAGAAAATGTCGAATGGTGGGACCCACAGTGTTTTCTTGTCGATAGAAGGGGGTACGTGGCGAGTTCTGATTGGCTCTTTACTTCGATGGGACCCACAATAGTTTAGCTGACGACTAACGAAACGTTGTCGACGAAAATGGGTGTTATTTTCTTTAAAAAATTCTGAAATGGCTATATCATTAATTGAACTTCTTAAAATGGCTATTTTAGCTATTTTCTCATTTTAAAACCCTGTTGGATTTAGGGTCGGGAAAAAAAACCGAAACTGACGGTGAACACCAAAAACCGGTAATTTTGGGTCAGGTTTGAGGACTTATTTTTGAGGACGGGGTGGGGATTGGGGGCATGTAACACCCCGAAAATTCTCCGAATATTTCCTTCTTTTATTCCTTGTAAAATTCCCTAGCCTCTCGATCTTTAACGTAAGGAACCTTTATTGGTCTATAAGCTTTTGTGTTCATGGCATGTCAAAGTAGCAACAATAATATTCATATCGTCTGTATACTTGTGTTACGTGTTTATTTTGTAGGAGTATGTGACTACACTTTTAGTTAATCGCTAGAATGTTTACAATAGTCGTTTGTAAGGCAATTACACTTTAGGCTAACATTCTTAGATCTTGAGAAAATGCACCAAGGGACTTTAACGACCTAAGAGAACCAAGGATAGTCGAGGGTGGGTTTACGGATTGTTAGCATTGAGCAGACAACAGCACTGTGGCTGCATGCGACTTTGCCCGGCGACAATGCCCAGGGCATAGTCGCTGGGGCAAAGTCGCCGAGAGGGGGTAAGGTTCTGTGTTGTCTTTGAAAATTTCCAGAAAGGCGAGGCTCGGGTGCGACTATGCCGGACGACATTGCCCAGGGCATAGTCGTGGGGTCAAGGTCGCCCACGTGTGGGTGGGGTCTATCTAATAAAACCGATCAAACCCAAATAAACCAAACACTTTTCCATTCTTCCAATTTCAGGTTTTGCTCTCTTGAGGTAAACGATTTTCTCACTCTTTTCTCTCATCATTAAATGACCTAGTTATAAACCCTAATTTGTTGGTTGTTGGTTATTAAATGCAAAGTGTAGAGACCCCTCTTAAGTTCAAGCTTAAAGAAATCAAGCCTCCCTCAACTACTCCATTTTCTAGAGTTTTGCTCCATAAACCCTAGTTGGTGAGTTATTTCTCCTTAAATACTCTAGTACTCTTTTGTTACTTGTATTTAACCTACATGATACATATGTGTTGAAAATTTGAGGATTTGTGACCTAACTTGTATAGTTTGGATTTTGTGAACCCCAAAGGGTGGGCATGCTTACTAAACTCTAAGGAATTCTTTTTATAATAATTAAATGAATATGGATATGTGATTTCATGTTTATATGATGAGTTCATGAGGAAACCTTTATTGCTATTGTCCTGATTTAACTGCTGATAACTTTATGAAGTTATGATATGATTAAAATGAACCTAGTAACTTTATGTATGAGAATATGAGGAATGGGATACCTTGGGAAGTAAAGGTGGACGGATTTAGAATGAAGAAAGGAGGTATTTATGTGATTACAAACGTTTACTAAATGTTGATTACCTGATAAGAATGTGACCACTACTCCTTGTACACGAGAAGGTAGTCGTTTAATTTATGGACTTGTAATAATCATGATGGGTTACTAGCGAGTAGGCAATAAGGGGTCATGGATCCTTGAGGTGTAACTCGTCTAGAGGTGGATAGGCACTAATGTTCCGTAAGACCTTGAGGTGTAACTCGACGGAGTAGGCAATAAGGGCAGTAAATACGGTCTGAGGTTGTGATGTCTTTATGGCATGGGAACTAAGATCGGGGCATGAGGTGTAATCCATTAACATCGTGGGTGACTTCACTCCTACGTAAAGGTCACCCCGATGGACACGGGTCTCCCCCGTATTTCAAGGGTTGTCTCTTGTATATTTGTATTCAGGTATGAGTCTATGGTTGCGGTGGAAACAGTAACCGTGAAACGATGGAGTTCGGTAACCCAAATCTTGCTTTATTTAATTACGGTACTAATGTTATGAATTGCATATCTTATGGGATCTCACTAGGCTTCGTCCTAACACTTGTTGTGGTTGTTGCTTCCTCACAAATCCTACTCGTGGAGGAATCTAGGATGTCGGGCTTGTCAATCGGGTACGTAGTGGTTCTTGAAGTGCCGGTCTTTTGGGGAATTTTTGTGAAGAGAGTATATAGTGGATACACGACACCCACTTTAATCTAGATTCGAATCATTTCTAGATTACGTAGGTTGTTGTATTATTGATGTCCCATTCTTTGTTGCAAAACTTTGTAGTGCAAATTACCCTCTTGTTATGGGGTATAGTTGTCTTGAATTTTGGAATTCACTCTTTCAGAATTTAATGTTTACAGGGTATTCTGGTCCTTCGTATTTTAGACGAATTATTGCCGAATTTTTAAATTTTAATTAGTGAAAATTTTAGAGTGTTACAGGGCAAAGTCTAGGATTTTATCGGGGACGGGGACCAACATCACGGGCCCGGCCCGACATGATGAATATAATATATTATATTTTATATAGAGTGACAATCATTTATTAACCAAACAAATCGTATTAACTTTGTTAACCAAATTGGGTCTTTCATTTTTTTGATCAACGGTTGTGATTAAATGAGAGATCATAATCTGATAAAAAAGAAATAAATTAAATGGGATTAAATGAATTGTTTTTTATTTTTGGAAGATAATCTTTTTTATTTTTGGAAGATAATCAATAATAATATTTAATTTTTTAAAAACATAATCATATTTTTATTTTTGTAAAATATTCAATAATAATGTTTAAATGATTTTTGTTTAAAGGAACCAGGAAGTTCATAAGTGAAACCAGAAAATAAATCAATGATTTTTGTTTAAAGGTCATATGTGAAATCAGATAATCACAGTTCATAGATGAAACCAGAAGGTTCATTAATGAAACAATGCATTTTGTTTAAAGTCTTATGTGAAAAAATGATTTTTGTTTAAGTTCATTAGTGAAACAATTATTTTTTTTCATAGGTAAAAACAATTATTTTGGTTGGAAAGTTCAAAGGTGAAATAATGATTCTTATTAGAAGATTCATACGCGAAACAATGATTTTTGTTTCGTGTATAGACTTTGGTTGTTCCAAATTTTTTTTACCCAAAGTTCATAGGGGAGACTAAAAAGTGGATGAGATAATTAAGGAAATTTAAACAAGTTTATAGAAGTTTAAACGAAAAATTTCATAGGTGAAACAATAAAGTGAAAGAACTTTAAGTGATATTTTTTAATATTTAATGAATATGATAATTAAGGAATGTGATAATTAAGTGAAAACAAGATATTTAATAAATATGATAATTAAGTAATGTAATAATCGAGTGAATGAGATATTTAAGGGATGTGGTATCAATATATGAAAAAAATGAAAATGCCTCGATTAACAAAGTTAGTGACTGTTTGTTTACCTCTTAATAGTTCCATTAAAAGACAATCTCTGAATCGATAAAAAGTGAATCTTGTTTGACAAAAAAAAGTCTGCCTCTTAATGGTTCTAAAACCCTCTGAATAATTTTGTATCTTGGGCCTCCCTTAACCATTCAACACCCTAATTTCATCCTAAACAATTACAAAACAACCATATTTCATTTTGCATTGTATCATAAAAGCTTCTTAATCATTCTGACCACTTAATTATCTTGCATCAAATCATTCAGCAACCCCCCAACAACCCCTAACACTAATTGTTTGGTTAATAAGAGAAAAGGACCCTTATATATTTATAATAATGTTAAAGGAAAAACCAAATAGAACAATAATAAAAAGAAAGAAGGAATCTGTAATTCTCATTAATCAAAAGCCCTTTAAATAGGTATAAGTTACAAGTAGATAACTATGAGATATTTCAGTTCTAATCTAACTTTGATATATTTATCTCTATCGTCATATCATTTAGATGATGACACACTTATCCTACAACACTCCCCCTTGTGCCGAGTTAAAGAAGTGATGGTGGAAAATTGTTGCCTCGTTAAAACCTTACGCCAAAATAAAAACCCAGTGGGATAAAAATAGGATGAAGGAAAGAGTACAACACACCAATTTTTTTGCAATACATAGACTTTTCCTTTAGTCTAATTTTCTCTTAGATTCATACATTAATCATGAGAGTTAAGAAAACATGGTATATAAATTGTTGCTTCACTAAAACCTTACACCAAGGAACAAAACCCAATGGGAAAAATAAAACCTTGGTTGAAGAAAATAGCACAACATACCAATATCACATATACAATAGACTCCCCCTTTTGTCTAATACTCCCCCTGATTCGTACATTAATCAAGAGAGTTTATAAAACATTTGTATTTTAATACTTTATACATGTTTCCAAAATATGGTTTTAGGTAATGATTTGGTAAAATATGGCACATTATTTTGACACCTTACTTGATTCACTTGAATCTAAAGGAGAGTCTGTTATTGCTGATTGTATAGAAACTTAAGTAGAATATGTTTTGTGTTATCACCCTTGATATATCCTTTTTTCATTCATTTGATACATGATGCATTATTTCCATATATGCAAGTAAGATACTGGTTGAACTCAAAATTACTAGCTCCTCTAATATATGTTATGATAATCCTTAATCATATACATTCTTTAATTATCTCATGGAGAGTAATATTCTTGAAATAGTTCAAGGAGGTAGTTACAAGGGTTTGCTTAGCTTACTTCCAAGCAATCGGAGTGTTCCCTGTGGTAATTCCTTATCCAGTTTGGGAACAACCTTTCTATGGGCCAGACAGACACCTAATATCAACAAACACATACCAAGACATTGTTTGGTGTTTTTCTATTAGAGCTAGTACTTTTACTGCTTCCATTCGAAGTAGGTATTGAAGTTCCATTATCAATCCCATTTTTCTTTCTATAGGGAAAGTATAAGCCCATGGAAATAGTTCTTAAAGATTAACTTGATATCATTCCAATGACGTTGCATTGGTGTTGAGCTAAATCTAGCTAACAAGTTCACTGAGAAATACAATATAAGGTCAAGTATATTGTGTTAAGTACGATAATGCGCATATTGTACTTAGATAGGGAATTTCAGCTCCCCAACACTTTTTCGTCACCATCCTTTGGACAAAATGGATCTTTTCTTATATCCAACACTTTGACCGATCATGGAAGTGCTAACCGGATGCGCTTTGTCCATATTAAGTTGTCTGATTATTTTCTAGACATATGAGATCGGTGAATTAATATTTCACAAACTCGGTGTCCTAGCTCAAATAGGTAGACAAAACCAAGTTTTCCCAAGATTTTTCATCTGAAATTTATATTTCAAATAGCTTGTGGTTTCTCTTATTTAATCAAAAATGTCTATTATGTTCATAACATCTACATATAAAGCTACTTTGAAAATCTGGAACTTGTTTTCCTAAATAAATACGCAAGAGCATAGTTCAGTATTCTTACATATCCTTTCCCAATCAAGTTTTCACTTAGGCGGGTATATCACATCCGCATAGATTGTTTTAATCTATAAAATGAGTGTTTCAGCTTATTGCAACGCATTTTGTGGTTTAGAGTTACTTGATTTTGGTAATGTAATATCATCAAGCACTTTTATATATCTCAGAATCTAGATCCCCATAGAGATATGTGGTAACCACATTCATGAGATGCATTTCCAGTCCTTCGGAAACTACTAGGCTAATTAATTAGCAGAATGTTATAATGTCCATCACAGGAGAATAAGTCTTCTCGTGGTCAATCCAGGGTGTTGTGAGAAACCTTGCGCCAAAGGAGACCCTCATACATTATGACTTAATTATTCTCATTATGCTTTATGACAAATGATTTATCTATGTCTTACAGAATTTACACTTGGTGGGTTAGCACTACCAAACCAAATACCCGTTCATTTGTCAAATAATATAATTCTCCTAGATTGCTTCTTTTCATGTAGGACAATTTGCTCTTTGTTGATATTCTTCAACTGAGCATGGTTCGATGTCAATGTGCTCTATCATCTCATGAGCAATAGTATATACGAATATATCATCAATAAGTATGTATGATTTGTTCATAGACTCATATGCATTATCATAATTCATTTGTGATTTCTTTTATCTCTGGAATCAATATTAACTTCGGAGCGTCCTCGAGTAATGATTCATAGACATAGTTATAATCAAAGACAATCTCATAAGAGGTTTATGTATTGATGATAAATAGTTTTGCCTTACTCTTATCTTCATTTAGATGAGTATTTATCGAACCAAGTAGCTTCCCCTATTTCCTTTTAGGAGCTACGACCTCAACCACACCTCCACTATGTGTGATTGCAACGCACTTTCCAGCGACGTTGTGCCCTTGCTTGGGGACTTTTGACCTTGCGAGTATATTTGCAGTTCGTATATGTTATCTTGTCACTTTTGGAATAACATTAAACGTATCAGGTATCGAGTCTAATTCGTTTGACTTCAACTTTACATTGTGAAGTTTGAGGATCAACATGAGACATAGTGGGAATATTCTATGACATTTCTTGTCGTTCCCTTGAAAAATCTTTTTTCCTATCCCCCCTAACGACGAGAAGACTGTCTCATCAAAGTGACAATCCGCAAATTTAGCGGTAAAAAGATCACCCGTCAAGGATTTTAATTAGTGGATAATTGTTGGAGATTCATATCTAATGAATATACTTAATGATTTTAAAAACCCATTTGGGTGTGATGTGGGGGCGCAATTGACATATATACTGCACAACCAGACATGTGTAAATGTAAAATATCATACTTATATCCAGTTACCAACTAGTACACATGAGACTGGTTAGCTAGTAATAGGTCTTAAAATGAATAAGTAAAGTTGCATAGAGTATTGCATAACCCAGACACATGTAGGTAAATTGGTGCGCATAACCAATGTATTGGCTACCATCTATATTCTTTTGATGACAACTTCTACGATACCATTTTAGATATACATATGGGGTATAGGAAACTCTACATTGATCCCAATACATATGCAATAATCATCAAATCCTTATGATGTAAATTTTCTAGCATTCCAAGTCATGTAGACTTGAAGAGATAATTAGGGTGGTGAGCCCTTAAATGTATAACTAGTTCTAGGAGTGCAACATTTCATGTGGACAATAATATGATATGCGTTCATCATGTCGAAATCAGAACCATAAAGTACTTTAATGGCCCGCATTCTGGATGTTTATGTCCATAAATATCACCTTGTATTCGTCATAAGAATAGAATATTTTTTGTATTATGTCCTTAGATTTAGGATGGTCTCATTACTTTCTTGGCTAAGGATCATGATATACAAAAGTTTTAGGTATTCGAGAGGGCATATTATGATAATGGTGTTATTTCTTATGTTGTAGAAGTCAACAGTTGCAATTTGCCTCATTTTGCATTTCACTCGAAAAATATTGTGTCTATGTGTATTTTGCAATACATGGATCACTATGTCATGACCATGGTATCCCATTTGGTCATGTCAAAACATATATGTTTCATTATCCAAAAATTATTTATTTGTGACAAAATATGATTTAGTAACCTTGATAATACACTAATTTGACACGTTAATTTCTCTAATATATGTTCCTTTCATATCATTAGAGTTGATGTACATATACTCATTTCCATTCTTATAATGTGATTTCCAGTTGATATGAATATCTTAACAAGATTTTCATTAATATAGTTGTTGGGTCATCTAAGATTTGAAGATGACCTCTCCTTTAGTCTATGTATGCTCTTTTGTAAATTATTGTACATCTTAGAATTAGTATGGTTCTTTGTAATAGCTTAGTTGTTCCTAAACAAATCGGTGAGTCAAAGACTTACCGAAATCAACATGAAGGAAGTCTACTATGCGGATTGAGATGAACTTCAAGAGGACTAAGCCTCGTCTGCCGAAATCATAATTGACAGACCACCCCTCTGCCCGACCTTCTCCTTTTCGGCATTCCCCTGCTACCTCTTTCGGCAGATTCCATCCTTGTCGATGCTTCTTTGTGTCGGCAATACCTTTTATGTCAAACCCTCTCGATTTGACATACTTCCTCATTCCCAATGATCTTCTGACAATGGGAATGGAAGCTTCCTTCTATTAAAAGATATTCACTTGAGTTTTGATTTGATTGAGACGTTTATTTCTTAAAAGATCTCAAAAATATTTGAACCAGGTATATTTTATTAAGATATTGTACTTTCATAGTACAAAAGTTACTTTTTGTGTTGTGATAAGTCACCTCAAATATCTTATAATTTATTGACAATATCTCAACCACCCAAGCATTAAATGTCCAATGTCCTTTGCACTCATTGCCTTGGATAATATTTAAATGGTGGAGTTAGCTCCTTGCATCTTTTGCTTTCAGCTCAAGTTTTCTCCATTTGCAAGATTTCAACAGGTTGTTAGCTATTACTCTCTCTCTAAGATTTTGTCTTTGTGATTCATAAGTCTTCTTTGTGTTAGATTGTTTGAGTAGTTTTTAGCTATTCTCTTCCGTAACAATCTTTATTTTCTTTGTGTAATTCTTGATATTTATATCAATAAAGAATTAAAAATTAAGTAAAATTTGTGTATTGTATTCAACCCCCCCTTCTACAATACTTGTTTTGCTTACTTGTGACCAACAATAGTGCTTTAGTGACTATTAATCTTGTACCAAAAAGAAAATGACAGTACATCGTCTAAGTATTTTGGTTGGATGAATTATAAAAATAAATATTAGTCTATCTCTTTAAATTGTGTGGAATGTTCTGTAAAACTCAAGTTCTCCTCGATACATTCCTACACGGAACGGAGAATATTGATAGTTTTGTTATTTATTTAGATGTATTTCTTTACATCGATAATTGTTACATATTCTATTTTACTTAAGCATAGGAAATTAATTTTAATACTTAAAATAAATTTCAAAGAAATCTATGCTTAATCAACCTTAAATTAATATGATATAGTTCATTTTCAACTTGTTCTCTTTTCGATAGGAGCACTCTTTAGTACTGTAAGTTATTATATGCCCACGATACGTGTCACACAGAGATACTGTTGAGGAGTATGTAAACCTATAGGGTCGCACACAAAGAATGCGTTTGTTTCCATTTGTAGAAACCCGAATTTTATGAAAATATGTGTTAAACTGTAATTATAATAATTACAGGGTGAAAACGTAATTATGGTAATTACGGGGAATTATCTGTAATTATATAATTATATTTTAAAGTTTAAAAGGATAATTATATATATTTATATAATTATATTTTAAAGTTTAAAAGGATAATTATATATATATATATATATATATATATATATATATATATTTGAATTTGGATATTACAGATAATTACTAAACCTTATTTAATCCTTAATTGAACTATAATTCTTCTGGTATAAATAAGGGTTTAGGTTAAACCATTTGATAGACGATTGAAATTAGATTTAGCCTTTCAGAGAAATACAGAAAAGAAACCTTTTCTTTTCTGTAAAACACATATATCTCTAGGGTTCTTGGGCTAGCACCCGGTGGAGACGGAAAACATGTTCGTGTGTGGACTACCGATAGAGGAAACCTACTTTGATTTCTTGGTGCTTCAGTTTTAATCCCGTTAGATCTTGAAAGGTACATATTCTAAATTCCCTATGGCGTGGTTTATTTTAATTAAATGCATCATTGGATCCGATTGGGTTTTAAGTTTATTCAGATAAGTTTTTCTATAATTGTTGTAACCAAAATTATTTAATTTTCCGCTGCGTTTTATCGGTTACAAATTTCATTAAACCCTTCAGTGGTATCAGAGCCACTTTAATGTCATTTAATTAAAAAAAAAAAATAGAATTGCAATTTTATATGGCAAATTTTAATCTAACTGGAACCGAATTTAATTGGACACAAAGTATCCTTTTAGACTCATTTTCTTTGGATCCATTTTCCTTGAAAAAGGTGTCATGGTTAAATAGAAGGCCTAAGGGTTTTTGAACCCTATTTTCATCGCCACCGCCTCCAAAGGGCTCAACCATAGATCACCGTGAACTATGGTTGTCGACTTTTATATTAGCAATCGATTGTCTATTCTCCCGGATGGTTGTTTTTTCCATTGCAAAAGCCACCACCGACTCCTTTGCCGTTGGTCATCGTCGGTCGACTGCAGCTTATGCCGCCGGCTGTTGTTCCTCGCTGTTGGGCTATTGCCCTAAATGGCCGATCGAACTTCATCACGGGACTGGTTCTTGCGTCGTTTTTTCCCAATACACGCCATCGACAACTGGTTAATGCTGTTTCGCCACCGGAGATCATAAGCTACCGCTGGTTTCTACGGTTGTTGATGCCAAGGTTGACCGTCTGTTTTATCTCTGGCGATCATGTTACTATTGATAATGCCACCGTCACCATGAACCACGGCCATGGTCGTGGGTTTCTTGATAAACATCGTTTGTTAAGTAACTGGTGGCTGCTTTATGAACCCCGTGGTTGATTTTCTTGCAAATTGGAAGTTTTTCGGTTGGGTTCAACGGCTGCTTCCGTTTTCTGGTTGGGTCCAACGGCTGCTGCCGTTTTCTTGTTTCACCACACCGCCACTCCAAGCGGGTGGAGTTTGGTTTTCCTTTTGTTTTCAAAATTCTGATGCTAGCCATCGAGCCTAACAAACGGTCTATGGTCAAATCGTTGTTGTTGAACGATTGGGTTCGTGCTAATAGTGGAACAGTGGTGGGACTAGGGTTATGGCCCAAAGTTGCCGTCACTGGCTGCTGCCATTGTTCATTGAACCACAACTAAAGGGTTGTTGGTCGTCGGTTTCTTTCTTCCCCTCACCATGGATATTGCGTGATCCATGGTCAAGCTATCAGTCACACTACTTTGTTGTTGTTGCCACATGATAGGATCACGGCCTCGGACCATTTGGTTCATCGGCCTAATCCACGACATAAATCGTCGATTTTGTTTCGATTAGTTTGTCCCCAAAATTCAACAGTTTCGTGACCAAAAGTGTTGGGTTGTAAGTCATGGACTAAAAGTTTTAGTCAATGGGTTGTCATATTCCGTTTTTTTAGCTATAACCGGTGATCCAACTTTTATTTATATTTCAACTAAAGGGCTAACCCAACCCAGATTTATCTATTTTAGTTTTTGGGCCGAAGCCCCGTTTGGGTGTTGGGTCCGGGTTAGTAGTTCCAAGAATTGTCTTTGGGCTTTCACCCTGGTTTCACGTGTTGGGTATGTGCCCTAGACGACTTGATCGTAGGATGGGCCAAGGCCCGTTTTATTGGGTCTAACTCTCTTTTGGGTTTCGTTTGTTAACCAACAATTAAATTAGGTCAATAATTTTAAATTTGCCATATAATAATTTGTTCCAATTAACTTGGCCCTTTTAATTATGTTAATTAAATTTTGGCCAATTTTGTATTTATTTTATGTTTAGAATAAATGTATAATATATGGTTTGCCCCAAAGACCCGTGGTTGATTTATATTTATCTTTTGGAAAATTAAAATGTATTAATTGCATGGGATGTAATTTTAATTTTCTAGATAGGTTCAAATGTAAAATAGAGTAGGATATGTTATCTTTCTATTTTGTAATCATCTGAAGACGGAGTTTTCAAAATATCAAAACGGAGTCCCTGGAGTTCACCAAGATGGTGAGGCCAGTGGGAGCTTGAAGACGTCCTTAGAATAGACCGTGATTGTTGTGTTGGCTCACAACACCACATTAGGGGCAAATCCATATATTGTTGTTGTGATTGTTTATTTTGTGCTTGCTTTTATTTATTGCTTTATTATTGTTATAATAATTGCAAACGTTTTAAAATAAAATCAAATGCAAAACAAATTTTAAATCGGTAAATAAAATATGATATTTTAAAATTGATATGTTTATCAAAATCAAACCGATTTAATAAGATAAACTTTTAAAACAATATTTTAGAAAAAAAATCAAACGTTTTAAAAGGAATTAGAATGTTTTCTAAAATTAAACCTTTTACAAAATGTAAACGTAACACCACCCGTTTAAGGTACTTGTCGAACATACATGATTCCAGTGTGATCAGTGCTTAGCCAATCATGCCGGTTGAATGTAGTGTAAGATAAGGAGCCAAACTAACGAGATTTAAGTGGACAGTTGCTTGGCCATTCACTTAAATAGTCGTATTTTTGACGACTGATCCCAGTAAACCCTAAAGTCTATTATTTAGGTGGGATCACGATATCTTAGTATGGTTTGTTTACTTGAGAATATCGTAGACAGTTGCTTGGCCATTTATGAGTATTTTCAAGGCGTTGAAGTGGGATTAAACGTACCAATTTCAATATATGATATATTGAATAGGATCCCACGATATCTAAGAGTTATGTTGAACATAATTGGATGATGCCTACCTAGATAGCCTAATTCCATAGACAGTTGCTTAACCATTTATGGAAGTAGGTGAAATATGGATCTTAGCTCAAATCAAATGATTTTAAAAGGTTAATCCATTTATTTGAGATATTAAAGTTACTAAAATTAAATCATGTTTTTTGTAGACGTCTACCTTAGATTCAAACTCAAACAACATATCCCAATTCACACTACGGTCAATCCTAGATAAGGAAAAATTGGACGGAACGAACTTCATCGAATGGTTTCGCTTCCTAAGGGCAGTACTTAGGCATGAAAAGAAGTTCTACGTTCTTGAAAACCCCCCTCCAAATGCTCCTGTCAGCAATGCTCCAACTGAAGTCAGAACTGCTTATGATAAGTACCAAGATGACTCTCTGATTGTTGGTTGCCTAATGTTAGCCACCATGACTCTCGAATTATTACGGGATCATGAAAACATGACTTCTTGGGATATGATATCTTCACTGAAGTATATGTTTCGGTTACAAATAAAACAGGAGAGATTTGATACAATTAAAGCATTGTGTGCTTGCAAAATGACTGAGCGTTCGTCAGTTAGTACCCACATTTTGAAAATGAAAGGGTACTTTGACCAACTGACCCGTCTTGGTTCCCCACTGGGTCAAGAGTTGGAAATCGATATGGTTCTCAACTTCCTACCCATAACATATAAGCAGTTCATTAAGGACTATAATATGAAAGGTTTGAATAAAACTCTCATAGAGCTTTACAACTTACTTAAAACTACTGAGAGAGACATGAAATCCAAGTTGGGTTCAACCAAACCAAAACAGGCTTTGATGATCAAACTTGACAGTGGGATAATAAAAAAAGGGGGGAGATAACCAAGGGTAAAACACATGTTGGAAGCTCCAACATAGATAAGGGCAGAGGAGAAATTCTTGAGGTTGCAGTATGGTATAATTGTTTTCACCATGAGCACCAAATGAGAACTTGTCCAGCCCGATTGGCAGGAATCAAGAAGCAGAAGGCTAACAAAGTCGGACCTTCAGGTATGTTTACCAATTTGATTTAATTCACTTCTGACTAAGTGTTACATATTGAGTATGATACTCATATTAGTACTACTTTCAGGAAACAAGAAGTGAAGAGAAGATGAAACCAGACCAAATGGAGCTAAGCTAGCTGTTGTTGCTCAAAGGGACATATGATATGAACTTTCCAGATGGTCTTACATTAACACTTAGCAAGTGTCTTTATGTACCTAGTGCCACTAGGAATTTAGTTTCATTTTCTCAATTACAACGAACCGAATTTATGTTTTAGAAATAAATTTTCGTTTTATCTTAATAAATGTTTTATGAAATTAATAGTTGTAATTATAAATCATTATAACGAATTAAGCGGGGCTTAAAACTGATCTATTTATGACATTTAAACAAAAAAGCACATAGCCAAACTCCATGCGGACGGAGAGTTGGAATCATATGATGATTCATATGATATATGTGTATCTTGTTAGTCAAGATGACAAAAGAGCCTTCAAATGGTAAACCTTTAAGGGCCACAAGGACTATTAGGGATTGACCATACTGATGTATGTGAGACTTATAGTTATGTCACAAGATACGGTCATCACTACTTCATTATATCCTACTGATGACTTCAGTAGACATAGGTATGTTTGCCTAATAGAACAAATATAAAAGCTTTGAAATTTTTCAAAGAGTTTTAGAATGAAGTAGTGAGTATACTTGGCAAAGGATAAAGATGCTTCGGTTAGATCGAGGTCATGAATATCTAAGCCAATAGATCATCCTAGAGATTTTGGGATTGTATCCCAGTAGACTCCTCACGGAACACCGCATCACAACGGTGTATCCAATAAGAGAAATAGAACCCTGTTGAACATGGTTCACTCTATGATGAGTCTCATCACTCTGCCTAAATGTTTCTAGGGTTATACCCTAAAACAGTTGCCCAAATACTAGTTTATGTATCAACCAACAAAGACCAATAAAACTCGCTCTCTTAATATAAACCGGGAAGATCCCAAAGTTATCATATTTGAGAATATGGGGTTAAAATGCTTAAGCTAAGCATAAAGCTTTTGGAAAACATGATTCAAAGGTCAGAAAAGTACATCTTTATGTGATATCCAATTGGATATTATTTCTACAGGTCTAGCGAGAACAAAAGTTTTGTTAACGCACCCTGGTGAGTTCTTAAGAAAATATTTTCTGTCAAGAATCACAAATGGGGACACAGTAGATCTTGAAGGAATTCAAGAACCACAAAGATGGGACGAATGGTTTACACTGACATTCAACAAGATGTTGAGCTTTAACAAGTTGTTGAAGATAATAAACGAGATACAAAATAATCCGAAGAACGGATTACTGATAAATGGCAAGATGCCATGAAGACTGATGTCAAAAGCCTCATTCCTTTAAAGGAATTTTGAGCGAGGACGTATACAAGGATTTAAAACATCAAACCTAAAAGTGCAAGTTGCAAAAGTCCATTTATGGACTAGAACAATCATCTCGTAATTGAAATCTTGTATACAAGAAGGTCGGTGGGAGCATAACAGTATTCTAGATCCTATACGATATCCCAATGCTTGAAGGTGTAAAATCATGGATTAAGATAGTACTTCGTGATGAAGGATCTAGAAGAGACAAAGTCCTTGGTATAAAGATCTCTCGTAGCAGATCAAAATGCTTAATTAGATTAAGCAAAAGTACATACATTGACAAGATCTTGAAACACTTCAAGATGAAGGGTTCAAAGAAAGGAAACTTGCCAATAGAACATAGTGTACATCTGAGTAGAACTCAGAGTCCTAGCACTAAAGAGGACATGAACCGTATAAAGGGTGTTCCCTGTGTTTTCAGCCAATTGTTCAAACATGTACGCCATGTTAATGTACTAAGACCGGATGTCTCGTATACTCTGTGTATGACGATCAAATATTAGTCAAACCAAGTGATGCTCACTGTATAACAATGTAGAACATTCTAAGGTATCTAAGGATAACTAAAGATATGTTCTGACTGTACAACGGTTAGGAAAGAGATCTGCGTGTTTAAGGATGCATAGATGCTAGTTTCCAAACCAACCGTAATGACTTAAATTGTAATAGGGATATATGTATTGAACGGATGTACTATGAGCTATAAGAGCTTACATACAAATCTACTTGTCAAGCCTATGTCTCAAAACAAACATGATGTTCATGTTATAGGCTTAAGGATTTTTATATTGAATAATAATTTTAGTAAACTTTAAACTTTCTGAACAGTTATGTTTTTATCTGATATAACATACTGGATATGAGTATATACATTAAACATTTATGTGTTCTTTATTAGCATGTTTAAGTATCCTTAAATAAATATGATGATCATATTATTTAGAACTGTCCTTGATCACTTATTACTAGGGAACTAGTAATAAATCAAGATCATTGTGAAGTCTGGTCATAGTCCAAGTTGGAAGTGCACTAGGTGCAACCAGAGTCACATGCACTTGTCGGAGCACAAGACGTTGGACAAGACCCACGGTCAAGATCACCTCATAGATCGGCGTCATAAGGTGAGTCTTGAAATAGTACAACACTATTTATCCTCAGACCTGAGATGTGCATTGGGATCTAATGCACAAGGAGTGTTATACTTTGATATAATCTAACGTTACCCTTGATCGGGTAATCATAAGGGTTATGTTAAGTATAACATGAATTGTGTAGTTAGTCGTGTACATGCAATATGGGATTTGCTCTTCTTAAGATGAGAGAGATATTTCTGGGCCCCTCGATTACATATTATGATTTACATGCATGAACAAGTGGATTAGTTGGACAAATGACACTTGTATAATAAAATATGTTGGGATCGAGAAACACAATCTTTGAACTATAAATGATGAGATAGATCTATGCCTAAAGTTCAAAATAAAATATCGTGAAGCAAAAGGATAATGAATGATTCTACTATATGATTGATTAGATCAATCAAATTGCTCTAAGGTAAAAAGCACATTTACATAGCCTTGGGGGCGGTGACGTGTTGCTAGACGCTTACCATCGTCTGTGTTACTGTGTATCGTGTGCAAGTGGGAGAATGTAAGTTATTATATGCCCACGACACGTGTCACACAGAGATACCGCTGAAGAGTATGTAAACCTATAGGGTCGCACACAAAGAATGCGTTTGTTTCCATTTGTAGAAACCCGAATTTTATGAAAATATGTGTTAAACTGTAATTAAAATAATTACAAGGTGAAAACGTAATTATGGTAATTACGGGGAATTATCTGTAATTATATAATTATATTTTAAAGTTTAAAAGGATAATTATATATATTTATATAATTATATTTTAAAGGTTAAAAGGATAATTATATATATATATATATATATATATATATATATTTGAATTTGAATATTACAGATAATTACTAAACCTTATTTAATCCTTAATTGAACTATAATTCTTCTGGTATAAATAAGAGTTTAGGCTAAACCATTTGATGGGCGATTGAAATTAGATTTAGCCTTTCAGAGAAATACAGAAAAAAAACTTTTCTTTTCTGTAAAACACATATAGCTCTAGGGTTCTTGGGCTAGCACCCGGTGGAGACGGAAAACGTGTTCGTGTGTGGACTACCGATAGAGGAAACCTACTTTGGTTTCTTGGTGCTTCAGTTTTAATCCCGTTAGATCTTAAAAGGTACATATTCTAAACCCCCTATGGCGTGGTTTATTTTAATTAAATGCATCATTGGATCCGATTGGGTTTTAAGTTTATTCAGATAAGTTTTTCTATAATTGTTGTAACCAAAATTATTTAATTTTCCGCTGCGTTTTATCGGTTACAAATTTCATTAAAACCCTTCAAGTAGATTTCTTATTTGATTGTCCATTATCACATGGGGCAGTAGTTGTATCTCTACGCCAGGTATTGAAAAATCAACCCCATCCCTTACCATGACCCTGACCCTTTCTAGGGTCTCGTCCACATGGTGCGTAAATGTCACATGTGTGAAATTGTTTTTAACTCACAATCCTTTGGAGTTGTTTCCACTTCTAACGCTTTCATTATTGATCTTGAGAATTTTCTTTGTCTCAACATATGTGGTATTGTTATTCGAAAGAACCTTGTTATGTCTCTCAACGACTTGTAGTAGGTTGATGAGTTTTTCTATAGGTTACATTCCAACTTATATTGGTTCATTAATATTTACTGATGTATGAAAAGTGGAAATAATGTTATGAATCATGTCATCTTCTATGAGTTCCTTGTCACAGAGATTGAGACGCATTTTGGGATACAACTTTTCCTTGTTGAAACCAGTTACCTTTTTGTAATCCAGTAAGCGGGTTTAATTTCTCTGTACGATTAGTTCAGGAAGTACATGTTCACGGATACTCCCGATTCTCCCTTTCGGTACATCCCACTATTCTTTGGGGGTTTTTACTAAAGGTATTCTTATAAAAGTTAGGATTTATTTATCATCTCAAAACATAATGGTATTTGCTTGTACATTTTCAAGAGGTTGGTTTTAGGGTCAATATGGAGTTGATCGACTTTAGGTATATTTTTGTACCTTTCTGGCAAAAATAGTTTTTTACATTGGATATTCATATTTCTACTCAAGTTCTTTTTGAGTCTAGGACATTGAATCACGGATGAGTTGTTTTAATCATTTACGTAAATAAAGGATAATATGTGATTCTTTAAGATAATAAATCATGGTCTATAATAATTATATTATGTATGAAATTTCATATAAATTCAAATAACTATTTTTAATGTAACTTTATTTTCATTGTCAACATCCATTTTTATTTCTTTAATTGTTTTAATAAAAAATTAAATAATGATAAATTCAATCTGACTAGAAAAAAAGAATTTCAATTCAATTGATATCAACAATTATAAAAAAGTTGATAGAAAACTTACTAGATTTTTTTTTATAGACGTAGCAACAAGCAAGGTGATAAAGGAATAGCGACGCAATCTTGCAACAAGCCATTCAACAGCGGCAGATACCGGACAAAACGACTGTATAGCGATGGTGAAAATTTTGAGCTTTTCGTGTTGATAACGTGTTAAAGGAAAAAACAAATAGAACAACAATAAAAAGAGAGAAGAAATTTATAATTCTCATTAATCAAAAGCTTTTTAAATAGGGATGTGCTACAAGTAAATAACTATGAGATATTTCAGTTCTAATCTAACTCTGGTATATCTATCTCTATCTCTATCTTTATCTTTATCGTCATATCTTTTAGATGACACACTTATCCTACAACAAATATATATATATATATATATATATATATATATATATATATTTGAAAAAACCCATTACCCATATGCAATTACCCAAACCCAAATAATTATAAGCTCAAACCTAAATAATTATAATCCCTAAAAGCCTAAAATAGTATCAACCGACTTCCTAGTTCCTGCTGACCTGGCCGTTCCTGGATTGACTTCCTAAAGATCGATCAATCGCTCCTCGGCCCTCGCTCAGTCGCTCTCGGTCTCTCCTCAGACCTCATTCCTGACTCACTCGATCGATGCCTCCACGGGCCAGTGTCGTCGGTCGCTCCTTAGTCCTCAAGTTCCCAGTCGGTCTCTCAGAAACTATTTAAAACTCTTTCTGCCATTTTCGTTCTCTGCCAATAAATAATTTGTTAGTTGAAAAATTAGTTGTAAATAAGTTAGATAACATTATAAAACAATATAAAAGATATCTTGAAAATTTAATTGGAAAAATATAAAAGATATAATTAAAAAAAAGTACAAAAAAAATTCGTTTAAATTAATTGCAATCGTTACCTAAAATAACTTTCAAAAAACTAGTTTATAAAAACATCTCCAACAAAATCCTTATTTGAAGAAAATGGGGATTTTGGGTTTTTTCTTGTTTCAATAAATTCTTAAAAGCTTTCTACAAAATAAAGAAAAGATGAGATATATGATTTTTCCCCATATTTAGGAAAGAGTAAAGAAATCTCAAAAGTTAAATTTTGGAGGAAAGGGAGTTTTTTTTTTTTTTTTTTTTTGGAAGGCATAGCGGCATCGAACCAACGAACGACTACCACGAACACACACACACACACATGCACACCTCCCCAGCGATATCGGGTATCCACGGGCAACCCACTAATTTGTCGCTGTCCCGGCCCAACTTACGCTGAACCTAGAGCCCAACCACAGTTTTAAGACTGGGCTGGGGGGCAGCCCAGTCAACGACTGGACCGGCCCAAGGACTGGGTACTCCTCAAGCCCTTAGAATGACTCCCCTTGGATTTGAACCCGGGTAGATTGGGATACCATCCACAACCCCTCCCAGGATGTTACTGCTTTTGGGGAAACCAACTGAGCTAAGGGAGTTTTACTTTAATTATTTTTTATTTATTTTAGAAGAGAGAATAAGAGGAAAAAGAATATAAAATTAGTATTTTATAAAAACTTTGTTAAAATAATTGATTTTTTAGTAATCTATATATATATATATATATTAAAGGAGAAACCAAGGTTGATGACTTGGCTTCTCCAATAACCTAGAAACCTATTTATCTTTTTTCTCATTAATCCTTCTTTTAATCCTTTTTTCTTAATTTCTTACTTTAATTTTTTCATCAATATTAACTATTCATTATGTTTGAATTTAACACGGGAACTTTTCGTTTGCTCTCTTCCTCCTCTCCATCTTTCCACCTCCATCATAAATCATAACCACAAGTTCTTCAATAACCAAACAAACCATTCAAATCTCATATTCATATTTTTCTTCAATAATCACACAATACGCCTTTGATATTTAGAATTTTTTTAGAAATGACACAAACTACCAACATTGTGAAGAGGGCTTTTCGCCGCCATCACTCTCTCTCTTCCGTAATAACCATTTCAACCCAATCTATGTCTCTGACACCTTCAATTCTCGCGACATAGGTGGAAAATTATCTATCCCGGTTTTGGGAGTTGTGATTGGATCGTAGAAGACTTTTCGTCGCCGTCACTCTATCTGTGGTAGTCACCATTTCAGCCCAGTCTATCGCTTCGACACCTTCTCCGATAGGTGCGACATTCTCTATCCTGCTCACATTGCTACCATAGCTCCATTGTTCGTTTATGAAAAAAAAAACACATATCTTTAATATATATATATATATATATATATAGAGAGAGAGAGAGAGAGAGAGAGAGGTTCAAGGGAAAACCTCAAATAACCGAAAAACTAAAGAACACCCTTATAGACATAGGATGGGATAATCCAATGGTTATTATCACAATGGCAATTTTGTAAATAAAAAGAAGCTAGGGGTATATTGTATAAGGCATTAAGCTGCATTAGAGGGTAAAATTGGAATGAAATTATACCCTTTTCCGTTTACCATTTTTTAGCCATAATCGAATCCACCACCAATCTACACTCAAACTTAATCACTCTCAAGAATCCCAAAATTGAAGGGGTTTTCTCTCCTACTACTCTAAAGCAAAATTGGTTCCTCACCTCTATTCATACGATTTTGGGGAAATTAGGTTACCATCTTCAGTCAATCCAACCAGGTACGTTCAAAATCCATTCGGTCGTTCTAATATTGCAATCGATTTATGTTTCCCACTCATTCTCTGGTGCGATTTTCAGACCAGTAGCTAGGTCAGTGGCGGTCAATACATTACGACCTTCAATCGATCCAACCAGGTACTGACGTTATCCATTCAAATAGGTCTATTTTGAAGTCGATTACGGGAATAAAATCATTCTTGGTTGCGATTTTCAGGTTAGGAGCAATCAGATTCAGTCAATACATTAAAATCGTGTTGTTTGTTCAAGCTAGCATCAATGGCTGAAGAAGGTATACTCTTTGTGTTTCTTTCATCGATTGACCTATCCGTTTTATAATGCATATCCAGAGTAGTATATGCACAAGTGCATGATTACATCATTTCTCCTGTATATGTGTTTCTTTCATATACCATGCACTTGTGCATGATTACATCATTTATCCTGTATAGGTCAGGCTTCTATATAAAAGTTATGCATATAGAGAGCCCTTTTGTATAAAAGATTTACAAATGTCTGGGGAAAACTCATATAAAATATCATACTCTTTGGACCATAAATATGAACCTCAACATTGCTAGAAGATTGCTTTACTATACCCCCCAACTTATGAATTTTGAACTTTAAGATAACTAGATCATTTAGTTAAGATTGTATTTTTTAGAATAATCCTAACGTTAGAAATTACCAGCATCTTCAATTTGCTTCTGGGTTCATAGATAATCTTTGGAGTTTCCTTTGGGATTATATTTGTTAGAATACATTAGATGCACTTGTGCATCACATGAACTTTTTCAAATACACACTGTTATTTGAAAAATCTGTGTGTATGCATCTACATTAACATGGGCATATTCTATCAATCACGTGTGATTTTATGAGCAGTAATCGATTTGCAGATGTGGCTGGATCATATATCTTGCAGTTTTAGGGCACAAATCCTATTACGGGAATAAAATAATTCTTGGTTGCGATTTTCAGGTCAGTAGCAATCAGATTCAGTCAATACATTACAATCGTGTTGTTTGTTCAAGCTAGCATCAATGGCTGAAGAAGGTATACTCTTTGTGTTTCTTTCATCGATTGACCTATCCGTTTTATAATGCATATCCAGAGTAGTATATGCACAAGTGCATGATTACATCATTTCTCCTGTATATGTGTTTCTTTCATATACCATGCACTTGTGCATGATTACATCATTTATCCTATATAGGCCAGGCTTCTATATAAAAGTTATGCATATAGAGAGCCCTTTTGTATAAAAGATTTACAAATGTCTGGAGAAAACTCATATAAAATATCATACTCTTTAGATCATAAATATGAACCTCAACATTGCTAGAAGATTGTTTTACTATACCCCCCAACTTATGAATTTTGAACTTTAAGATAACTAGATCATTTAGTTAAGATTGTATTTTTTAGAATAATCCTAACGTTAGAAATTACCAGCATCTTCAATTTGCTTCTGGGTTCATATATAATCTTTGGAGTTTCCTTTGGGATTATATTTGTTAGAATACATTAGATGCACTTGTGCATCACATGAACTTTTTCAAATACACACTGTTATTTGAAAAATCTGTGTGTATGCATCTACATTAACATGGTCATATTCTATCAATGACGTGTGATTTTATGAGCAGTAATCGATTTGCAGATGTGACTGGATCATATATCTTGCAGTTTTAGGGCACAAATCCTAGTTTGAATTATGATATTGTTAAAATGGATTCAACTTTGGTTCAGTTGTAGGACAAAAATCCGATTTTCAGGCAATTAAAGAAGCCAGATTCGATTAATGGCTGAAGAAGGTATATTTTTGTGTTACTTTCACTGATTGACTTATTTTTCATCATACTTTCTTCCCATATATCATAACATCGTTTTTTTTCCAGGTTTACCTAGGAAAAGCCCTAGGTTAATTAAGAACCATGATCTGTCGGAGAATGTACTTAGTAAAGGTTAGTATCTTTAAACATTTATGTTCAAATAGTATTTAATGTGGTTTATGTTTGTTCCAGTATGCATTTGTGCATATAGTTAGGGAAAACCTCAAATAAACAAACAACCTATGTGTTCCATTGATAAGTTATTTTGAAAAGTGTTGGGTTTGATAGAAATGCTTTATTTGGGTCTTGTATTCTGTCAAAATATGAAACTTTATTTTGTATTTAGTGGGGTTTTTGAAAATCCATCATGTATCTTATTCATTTTTTATATATATTTGTTCCAGTATGCACTTGTGCATATAGTTATGTCACACACAAAAAAATATGTCTATGAGATAGAAACACACCAAATCATTACTGATTATGTTCGGTGTGCACATGGATCATCAAACTAATCAATTTTGTAACAGGTTTAACAAGTACATCCTTCGTTGTTGGGAATCCCGACAAGGATATGATCACGGACAAACGAAAACGTAGGGAAGGTGAGAAGGAAACAGTTCCCAAGGCCATGAAACGAGAAAGAGTACTTGTAGATGAAGGGGACTTAGAGGAGGTCAATGATCCAATTATTAGAACCCGAATATACCCCAAGAAATTGTTAGGAGTTTGGAAAAGTTTTTGGGTTATGGTTGTTTGGATTATGGTTTTTTGTACTTTTGTTTGTTGGGTGTTGATACTTAAACAATTTGATTGATGTTTATCTTATGAATCAGTTATCATTTTTCACTTAAATAATGGTTTTAACTTTAAATGATTTCTATTACGCGTCAATGTCATGGAAGGAATTCTATTACAGGGTACTTTTGCATAACATGCACCTGTGCATAACATGCACTAATTCGATCATGGGCACTTATATGGGTGTCAAACACTAGTCTACCATGTCATCTTTTGCATACTCAATGTAATCCAATATGAGATAGAGCCCGATGTTGGTAGGATGGCCAATTGATTTGTGCCTAACATTCATGCACTTGTGCATAACATGTGCACTATTCTATCAAATGTTATTTATGTATATCATATAATGCATAATCGGACTAAGATTCACATAATCTTCGTTTTCACTCTAAAAATTATATGAAAATTCTCAAACAAATAATGAACACAACTTTAGGTATAACACAATGGCTTTATCAATTGACTCATACACCCACCCAACTTTAGGTATAACACAATCCTCCACCCTTGGTATCCAAAACATTGATCCTCTTGGAGTACTGATTTCAATTGCTCGTCCTGCATATTTAGATAGGTAGTTAATTAAAATAAGTATTCATTCACAATTTCATACATTCACACATTTGCATAATGCAAATAGTACACTACCTCATATGCACATTGGATCACAAATCCATTCATTTCAGTTATGCACTTGTGCATTACATTCGCTTGTTCACAACATGCATTTGTGCGTGACATGCACTTGTACATCACATGATAATCTATTTATAACATGCATTTGTGTATAACATGCACCTGTAACATGTTATTAGTTCATAACATGCATTTGTGCATGTTTTCCACAAATCCATTCATTTCAGTTATGCACTTGTGCATTACATTCGCTTGTTCACAACATGCACTTGTGCGTGACAGGATAATATATTTATAACATGAATTTGTGCATAACACATGTAACAGGTTATTAGTTCATAACATGCACTTGTGCATGTTTTCCAACTGTTTTATACTTGCATTCACAAATGCATACATGCAGAATCTTAAATTACTCTCAATATGATCCATTTCAATCACTTCGTCACTCAAACTCATGATATACTACATACTAACAATAGACTATTATCTTCGATAGTTCAATAACAAAAGCAAACTCATAAGAACAAGCATTCTTAGTTTCACCCGTATATGCATTTGTGCATATACGACCTGCAACCATTAATTTCGACTATGGCAATTATAGAACTAAAAAATTAGGTCACGATGATTGAATCAGAATTCAATCATCATACTAAACGTTTGTAAATCGTTAATTGCCATTTAAATAATGGTTTAGAATGATTACCTGATTGTAAATCGTTACCCTCTAAATCACAATCAACGTCTTCATCATCATTGAATCCATCTTTGCCCAGATTTCCTCCATTAGCGGATTCTCTGTTTACGTTTTCTACCATCGATTCCATTTTGATAATCTAATTGATTGGTTGTAGGTTGATATGCACTGAAATCTGTGATATGATTCTTCTCAATTGGTACTCCTAAACCATCGACCATATGCACTGAAAATTTTGTTATGAATCTTCTCAATTGGTACTCCTAAACCATCGACCATATGCACTGAATTTTTTCATAAGAATCTTCTCAATTGATACAATTAAGCCATCGAACAGATTTCCTATAATGTAGGCAACAATTTTGTTGCTTTGATTGTTAGCTTTCCTTATCTCAATAGGTGGCTAATTTCCTATAATACCATTTTTATTAATTTAAAAGGCTTTAATTGATGATTATTAATGTCCTTTAGATTGAGTTGAATCTATGCTTATAAGGGTGTTATTTAGTTTTTCAATTATTTGATGTTTTCCCTTGAACCAGACCCTATATATATATACACACAATTTATTTAATAACAATGTGATGCATGAGTGTAAAGAAAGTAAAGAGCTTATTCTCTTTGTGATGATATATTAAGTAACATAGTATTGTTTGTTTGTGAATGTTAGATGTGTTGAAGGATTAAACAGGTTCATTGGCTTTCTACATGAAAACACCCAACCCGGTGAACCCATTATTCTTCCTTTTTTTTTTACATTTCATATTTTATTATATGGCTAGGGATCTTTCTATATATATTTAGGGAAGACAAATAATTCTTATGAATTGCTTCCTTTTTATGGTGGTTTCACAGAACATTTAGATTTAAGAAAAAAAAGTGGTGGAGATCCAAGAAAAAAGACTAAAACATTATCCTCACCTTTTAAACATTTAAGAAATGAAAACAACAGGCGAAAGAACAAGAGAGAAGCAACAATAGCTCCTTCAATTGAAACTCAGTTTTCCTTTTATTTTCAGGATTTCTTCAACCACCATCATTACACTTCACCTCCCATGGTTTCATGTATTCTTCCAAAACAATATTCATTTTGATGATGAATTTAACAATCTTTAAAGTGTTGGCAAAAGCTAATGTATCATTGCATCAATGTTGGCGATTTTGAATGTAACAAAAGGGAAGATTATGGTTATTGGCTATTAAGGATGGGCTTGCAAAAGCTACATGGATGTACGAGTATTTCATGGATAATGACATAAATATGGATGAGATAGTTGATGGTCTCTATGGGATTGTTGATCGGGCCTTATGATGGGTGGCAAAGTATAAAATTGTACATTGACTATCAAATTTGAGTTATAAGGATGAGCAATAACAATTGTTTAAAAACCATTGTTGTATTTTTTTTTCCCCTTCTATTCATGGTTTAATATTGAAATTGATATTATTTGGGGTATATGGGTATATAAAAATGTTGAGGGGCATAATATTGGTTCATTATTAGTGTTCCCTATAAACCATGTTTTGGGTGACATTTAAAGATTTTGAAGGGGTATGCATATTCATCTTTTGTATTTATTTTTTTGCGGTGCCATCTCTTTTATTCATTCTTTTTTATGATTATGTTCACAACTACTTTTGATTGACTTTTGAAAACAATTCTTTTTTTTGAAATAGATCATTTTGTAATCGTTGATACCAAGTATCAATTTTGCATCTAACTTTCTCTGTTTTCATGAAATGTTGAATGAAAAGAGTTTTTATGAGGTTTTTTAATTACATGTTATCCTTTTCATGAAATGTTGAAATGAAAGAGTCTCTATCGGGTTATATAATTACATGTACTCCGTTTTCACGAAATGTTGCAAAGGGTCTTTATGGGGTTTTTTAATTATGTGTTCTCCATTTTTCAAGCTTTTTTTTACTTCGGTTGTATAGTCGGTCAGATTCTTGATTCTAGACAATTTGTGATTATTTATTACGTACGATATTAGTTGAAACATACATGTTTCATATTTGGTTGCTTGGTTTGTTTGATATGATTTTCAGTGATAATGTCATTTAATAATAAGTTTGCAAAAACAAACATTATAAACCATATTTTTATATACCTCTACAATGATGTTTAATATTGTGTCTATTAAAATAATTTACATTCAAAACACTTGAATACAATGATGCATTTCATTTTGTTAGTTGTCAATTAATAAATTAGGTGTATCTGAACGTAGTTACATATTTCTTAACAATATAATTTCGTCACCACGCGTTGCGTGGTGACACACACTAGTATAATTAATGATAGAATATATAAATGGAGAAATTGTTTGAACCTGGAATTTATTTTAAATATTTTTTGAATACATTCTTATCTATCAGTAACTAGTTATTATTAAAAGATATTCTTTTTGATTTTTTTTTTAATTTTATTTAGAGTAAATTATGGATTTGGTCCTCGTGGTTTGTTGATTTTTACGGAGTTCGTCCATAAACTTCATTATGGATATGGCACCAGTGGTATGCACTTCCTATTGGATTTGGTCCTTCGGTCTAACATCCGTCTACTAAGTCCGTTAATGTCGAGTGTCTTTTTGCCATTTTTCTTTATTTTAATTTTTTTTAAGATTAAGTCAAAGACCATAATGTATAAATTAGAATTTAGAGGGCTAAAAACAAACTTCTTTTAATTTATCTCTACTATATTATAAAAATTATAATATAGTTTTTTACAAACTTTTGAAAGCCAAAATTTTCTCCCCCATGTTCCACTTCTTAATTCAATTAAATGTTACGTTTATCACCCTCACAATTAGTTATTTAATTTATTTTATATCCTTTATTTTCTTATTTTTCATTTTATACCCTTATCATGTTAACATAAATAATTGTATACGAACAGGAATGTAATAAAAAATAAGTTTTTTCTTTTTACAAATTATAAAAATTCTAAAACGGTTATTGTACAATTTTGTACAATAACATTTACCACCCTTACAATGTTACATTTACCACATTTACAATTATTTATTTAATTTACGTTATATCTCTTACTTTTTAATTTTTCATTTTACAACATTATCATATTAACACAAATAATCGTATATGAACAAAAATGCAATGAAAAAATACGTTTATTTTTCTACAAATTATACCATTATAATCATCTCGCCAATACTTTCAAAACGAGCCCAATATTGAATATTTTTTAATTTAACCGCACTATTAAATATCATACATTTAGTTAAAAACTCATTTAAGGTCATTTTCTTAAATCACCCACTATATATATATATATATATATAAATTTGTAAAACCTGATAAATTGTTTTATATAATTTTTTTTTGATAAAATTGTTTCATATATTTGTGTTTTTTATGTGAAAATGAAAAAGTTTCATCAGATTGAGAAAATGCATGAAACAATTTCATCAACAAAAGAATTATATAACCCAATTTTATCAAATTAAACAATTTCATGAATCAATTTCATTAACTTAACCAATGAAATCGATGGTTTACACGGTTTGCAAAATTAGAGTGGTTTCCATTTGATCTCTCCCACACACACACACACATATATATATATATATATATATATATATATATATATATATATATACCTACTATATTATAAAGATTCTAAAACGGTTATTTGTACAAAGTGTTTCTTGTACAATGTTACATTTACCACACTTACACTTACTTATTTAATTTACTTTATATCCTTTGTTTTTTCATTTTTCATTTTTCATTTTATACCATTATCATATTAACACAAATAATCGTATATGAACAAAAATGCAATTAAAAAATACGTTTCTTTCTTTACAAATTATATCATTATAATCGTCTCGTCAATACCTTCGAAACAAACCAAATATTGAATATTTTTTAATTTAACCGTACTATTAAATATCATAAATATCTACAAATTAATTTGTTTTCTATCCATACATTTTATTTTTTTCTACCGTTAGCACATTAAGGGGTGTTTGGGATTGCTTATTTAAAACAACTTATGCTTATTTTAAAAAGTGTTTATCAACTTATGCGGTGTCAAACAAGAGTTTTTGAAAAAGTGTTTGGATTAGCTTATTGTGGTACCAAAACGTAATAAGCTAATAAGTTGTTATTTAAAGGTGTTTGGGATTGCTTATACATATAAAATAACAAAAAAAGTCATAAGCACTTTTCAAGTAAGTTGATAAGTTAAAACCAAATGACTTATCAAGAAATGTTTTTCTACGGTTTGGCACCGCTATAAGCCATTTTAATTTCTCCTCATCCAAACACTCAAAAGTGTTTATCTCTGGTGCCAAATCGCAATAAACTAAAAAGCACCTCAAATAAGCAATCCCAAACACCCCCTAAAAATACATAATCGTAAAATACGTTTCATTCTTATTATAAATTATATCATTATAATTTTTTCCGTCAATAATTGTAATATAAACTAATTATTGAATATCTTTATGTGTTTAGGGTTTAATGTTTCATAAATTGTGATTCTTAGGTCATGGTTGATTGTTGATGACATGTCTATAAAGAAGTAGCATTAATTGTTCGTTATTTACTTATATTCCGCTGCATCGCGCGGGTATATGCCTAGTATTATATTATAAATTACATTTAATTTATATATATTATATTATATTTGCAGGTCCTCTTCAAGAACATCATCACCTGATTCTCATTAAACATGGTTTCCAAAGCTCTTAATTTGTTCTGATTCTCATTAACCTGGGCTTCCAAACAAGACCTAGTTGTAAAATCAAGATTAAAGTCTGGATTCTTTCGAGAAACTATATATAATCCCCTCAAATCGTAAAGTTTCTGAAGCTGATTAACTAAAGCTTTATCATTAATCATAATCCCCTGTTCATCAAACGACATATGGGATGTTTGTAATTGAAGATAAGAAGCTTCAAAGGAAGAAATCAGAGCGAAAACAGATGAAATTAGATAATTACCGAAGTGGGTATTGAAGGGTTGTATGATTGAAACATTTTGATTTAGAGTTTTGAAGTCGAGTTTGATAATTATGACTTTCTGATCGGTGAGGAAGTCTTCGGTGGAGTCTAAAAATATTTCACTCAATCTGTTTTCATCATTAAGAGATACCATCTATATATACAAAGTCTCCAAAATAGTTTCCCTATATACAAAGCATTATCATAGGAAACCAAACTAATCACACGCCACCATAATAGGTAACCGATATATACATTCCGAAACTATCGGTATATCCTAATATATCTAATACACCCCCACAGTCGCAACGGGAGATTTCCGAACGTTAAGACTGGAACGGAACTCATCGAACAAAACCTTTGGAAGACCATTGGTGAAGATATCGGCAAATTGGTGTCGATATGGTACATGTAATACTTTAACTTGACCACAAGCCACCTTTTCCCGGACAAAATGAATGTCAAGTTCCACGTGCTTTGTACGTTGGTGTTGAACTGGATTACTCGACAAGTAAATTGCACTTACATTATCACAATACACAATGGTGGCTGTGGAGAGTGGGCATCTAAGCTCAAGAAGAAGATTTCGCAACCAACATGTTTCCGAAACTACGTTTTCCACTCCTCGTTATTCAGCCTCCGCGCTAGATCGAGATAACGTTGGTTGTCGCTTGGAGGACCAAGAGACAAGATTGTCCCCGAAAAACACACAATAGCCCGACGTTGATCGTCGAGTGTCCGGACATCATCCCCAATCGGCATCCGTGTAGGAGATAAGCTTTGAGGTTGACGATGGAGTAAGTTGTAAACCAAAATGTAACGTACCATGAACATACCGCAAAATGCGACGTAGAGCTTGCATGTGTTGTTCTCGTGGATCATGCATGAACAAACATATCTGTTGAATAGCATATGCAATGTCCAAACGAGTAAATGTAAGGTATTGAAGAGCCCCGACCAAACTTCGATACAAGGTAGGGTCGGGTATCGGTAGGCCGGATGTGGCACTCAACTTGGCTTTGGTGTCAACCGGTGTCTTGGTGGAATTGCACGAAGTCATATTTGCCCGAGCAAGAATTTCTCGAGCATATTTTTGTTGAGAAAGAAATAACCCGGACTTGGTACGCGATACAGAGATCCCCAAGAAATAATGAAGCAGACCCAAATCTTTCATAGCAAATTCCTTACCAAGTTTAGTGATAAGCTGGATGCGAAGTTCATCAGATGAAGCCGTAAGGATAATGTCATCTACATACAGTAACAAGTACGCAGTTTCATTCCCACGATTGTAGATGAATAGGCTGTTATCCGACTTACTTTGAGAAAAAAACGATTGAGGAGATAAAGGTAGCGAAATGTTGGTACCATGCTCTTGGGGCCTGTTTGAGTCCATAGAGCGACTTCTTGAGACGACAAACATGTTGTGGAAAAGCTTCATCACGAAAACCGGGCGGTTGATAAATATAAACTGTTTCTTCTAAATTCCCATGAAGAAACGCATTCTTCACATCGAGTTGGTGTATATTCCAATTCTTAGATAAAGCAAGACTTAGAACAACACGAGTGGTTGCCGGTTTAACCACCGGACTGAACGTCTCCATGCAATCAATGCCCACTTGTTGCGACTTGCCATTACATACCAAACGAGCTTTGTACCGCTAAAGATCACCGTTAGAACGATACTTATGTGTGAAAATCCACATGCAACAAATAATATTAACGTCCATAGGTCGCGGGACTAGTTCCCATGTGTCATTTTTAATAAGTGCATCAAACTCATCAATCATAGCTTTGTGCCAATTAGGATCGCGTAGGGCATCAACATAAGATTTAGGAAGCGGGGAGATAGTTGAGGTGGTACCAATGAAAGCGTATTTAGGATTGGGTTTGACAATACCGGCACATCCTCTTGTAGTCATAGGATGGCGAGAAGGAGAAGAAAGTGAAGAATCGTCCGAAACTACCGATGATGAGAGTGGCAAAGGAGAGGGAGAGGAAGTAACATGAGGGTGGGAAGATATAGTATTTGTAGGCACAGAAGGTATGGGATTGTCACTGGCAGATGGTGTAGGGGTGGGTGGTGAGTATGGACAAGGTATATGTGGGTTAAAAAGTGGGTCAATGGACGGTGAGTCAAGGTTATTGGAATGTGACGTGGAGTCTTTTTTGGGGGTTGAGTAAGGAAAAGTTTGTTCATCAAAGATGACGTTTCGTGAAACGAGAAGTCATTTTTGAGACACATCATAACAAAGATACCCGCAATGGTGTGGCGGATATCCTAAGAAGACACAAGGCTTAGATCAGGGAAGTAATTTATGGTGAGGTTCGACATTATGAGGAAAGCATAAGCAACCAAAAACTCGAAGATGAGAATAGGACAGTATTTTGTGATAAAGAAGAGTCGTTGGAGAGTAATAGTGAATGACTTGGGACGGAAGAATATTATAGAGGTATGTTGCCATGTTGACCGAATAGTGCCAAAATGATGGTGGGAGATTAGCATGCAAAAGTAACGTGCGAGACATATTGTTAAGGGTCCGTAATTTTCATTCTGCTTTCCCGTTTTGGGAAGAGGTATATGGACATGAAAAACGAAAACGGATATCATGTTGATTACAAAGTTGATGAAACATGGAATTATTATATTCGCGTCCGTTATTGCATTGAAACGTTTTGATTTCTTTGTCAAATTGAGTTCGAATGTATTGCCGGAATTGTAGAAAAAAATGAGAAAGTTTGAGACTTTCGTGCCATGGGGAAAACCCATATAAAATTGGTATAGTCATCCAAAAATAAAAGATAGTACCTATGGCCTCTCGAACTCAAGATAGGCGAGGTCCATAGGTCGCTATGTATAATATCAAATGGAGCAATAGAATGAGACATGGATGGAAAGAAAGGCAATTTATTATGTTTTCCAATTTGACAAGAAACACAAACACTCGGAAAAGAAGAACTATGACTAGAAATTAAATTATCGCTACGTAGTTTGCTAAGAATATTAGAGCTGGGGTGACCAAGTCGGGCGTGCCAAAGAGAGGTTGTTGCAGCAAGAAAGGTTGATGGTGTAGAGGAAGACGGTTGATTGGATGACGGAATTGGATAAATATCTCCCGTACTGTTACATCGCATTTTGGGATTCCCCGTATGTAGATCCTTCACACAAAAACCGTAAGGGTCAAATTCGACAGAAACAAAATTATCTTTTGTAAACTGACGAACCGAAACGAGATTTTTTATGATATTAGGTACGAGATAAACATTGTTCAAAGATAGAGGAGGATAAGGTGAGGATAATTTAGAATTTCCATACGCGGTGATAGGAATGGAATTACCATTTCCCACTATAATTCGACGAGGATTGCACAAATTAAAAATGTTAGAAAACTTACCCGGGTTGGAAGCCATATGAGATGTTGCCCTGGAATCCATGTACCATTGTTCATCAAGAGGTTGTAACGAAAGAGTGTGAAAATCCGCATCTATGTCGGTAGGAGTATAGGAGGTCTCGGTCGATGCATGGTGAACTTGTTGCGGACGAGCACCAAGAATCCCTTGGCCCGAATGAGCTAACGGGCGCTGAAAATGAGAGGACTGAGGAGTCCACCCGGTTGTTGGATATGGGTAGGGAGGAGGCTGTCATTGAGTCCACTTTGGTTGATACCAGTGTTGAGGCCCATAGTTGTGCCATGGAGGGCGACTCGCTCTTCCACGGCCTCGGAAATTTCCACGTCCCCACGGCTCGATCGACCTCTACCTCGAAAAGCACCATGATGAGAAGACCCATACAGAGAAGTAGAATGATCCGGTTGATTGGACGGTGCTGAAGCTTGTGAAGATGTAGCGTTAGTGACAAGAGCGGTTGGACTACCAGTTGTGGCCTCCATTTGTTTCGCCTTACGTGCCTCTTCAAGAGCGAGCATACTCCTAGCCTTATAGAACGGGGGTAGGGGATCGGTTTGTTGGATGATGGTAGCAATACCATCATAATTTTCGGTTAACCCGACAACCAATTGGAGTACGAGACGTTGTTCCGAAACAGGAGACCCAACATTGCTTAGTTGGTCGGCAAGCATTTAAAGGGCTTGACAATAAGCCGAAACTGATGGAAAATCTTTTTGGCGGGTGCAAGAAAATTGTTGTTCGAGATAGACGGCTCGTGAACTTTTATTGTCTTGGAAGAGTTCTTGCAATTGAGTCCAAGCTTTTAGAGCGGTGGAATTTGGTTCAAGAATGGTAATACCATTGACACCACCTATATATACAAAGTCTCCAAAATAGTTTCCCTATATACAAAGCATTATCATAGGAAACCAAACTAATCACACACCACCATAATAGGTAACCGATATATACATTCCAAAACTACCGATATATTCTAATATATCTAATAGAGTCAAGAAGAGTGAACCCATCTTCGTTGTCGGAGACGACGGCGGAGGATTCTTCTTCTTCGACGAATAATTCGAATGTTTTGGCTTTGAATGCGATTGCAAATTTCTGAAACATTTATGAGATTTGGGGGGGGGGTGAAGTAACTGATGCTCCCAATTCCATTTTGATCTTGGTGTTTTTTCACATGATTATATGAACAAGAACACATCCATATATGGGATTTATTATGTGTTTTTTAGTTTGAGCTCACAGGACCAAAGTTGCAGTTCGATTAGAGGTTAGCCCCAACCCCACTCCCCTTTTTTTCTTCCTACTCCGATCGAAAACCCATAGCACCAGTTCCCTTTTTTTCTTCTTCCTTACTGCACTACCGAGAGGTACAAGGCATTGTTGGGGTCATCGGAGCAGTGAGGATTGAGGAACCTCCGACGATCTTCCGGCGTACCTGCAAATTCTGGACAAACTCCCCCCATCTCACACTCTTCTCTTTCCCCTTCTCCTAACATCCTTTTGTTTCTTTCTTCTCCATAAGGACCACAGGGCCAAACTGGTGGTGGGTTCACCACCACACTTCCCCCTCTCTCATTCTCCATTTCTGCTTCCTTATACACCGTCGATCCCCATTTCTGCTCAGCAGCCTCCCTCAACCCTCACCATCGATTTGGGTGGTTTTCATGGAGGTTTCATGGATTTGGGGATGATGCATATATGTATACCATACCATGGATATATTACACATAAAATAATATATTATAATATTGGAAAATTATATATATACTACTTTATAAAGAAAATTTAGCCAAAGTCTTAAAGTCTTAACGACCATACATAATGCATAATGTACTACCCTTTAAAGCATGAAGTCTTAAAAGTCTTAAAAACAACATATGAAACAGAGGGTACAAGTGATTAAAGCATTACCTTTTTTTAAAGAGTTTGTACTTCCCACGAATTTATCCCACCCCTTCCTCTTGGTCTCCGCAATATGCCCCTTCCCCTCCCCAAGATGATATCCATTTTCTCATTGATAGATGGCTTTTAAACTCACCTTCCCCCAGGTGACGATTCATTGTCTTTATCCCTCAAGATTCACATAGTTTTAAGAAGTAATCCCCGATCACCAAATACAACCCCAAGACGACGATTCAGGCTCTCCGAGATGGACGGTGATGATTCATACTCTCGATCTTCTTATATGATTCACAGGGTAATGATTTATACTCTCGGTCTTCTTCATATCGCTCCTCTCGACAATTCACATGCTAACCATTTCAGGTAGACCTTTTGTTTTATGGTTTCTAATCTCGATTTCTTGTGGTCTCGATTTCTAATCTATATTTATCATACGATTAACAAGGTAACGATTTATACTCTCGAACTTCTTCATATCACTCCCCTCGACGATTCATAAGGTAACGATTTCAAGTAGATGCTTTGTTTTACGGTTTTTAATATTGATTTCTTGTGGTCTCGATTTCTAATCTCCATTTCTCATGCGATTCATACTCTCGGTCTTCTACATATCACTCCTCTCAACGATTCACAGTGTAATGATTTCACGTAGATGTTTTGTTATACGGTTTCTAATCTCGATTTCTTGCGGTCTCGATTTTCGATCTTCATTTCTCCAGATTTAGGGTAGTTGTTTCTCAAGCAGTCACTTATTAAGTTGTAATGTAATAATCTAATTTATTTGGTCATATGACGTTTTAAATTATTTTGTTCCATATTATGAAACATCATGCAAGAACAAGATGTCGCTACCCTCATAAAGGTAGGTCAGATACGGTACACTTGTAATAACTCATCTTGTTGGTTGTGATATTGAAGATGAAAACATAAATAAGCTTGTTGTGTCTTTTGGTTTTGGCATGCCATAGCTCACTTTGGATTGGAGCAAACCGCCGTCGTCGTCGTCGCCGCCACCACCACCACCACCACAAAATCAATATACATTCTTGAAGGGTATAAGAAATTAATGAGGAATGAAAAACACAAAGTCCTAAAATAATTGTTCTCATCAAGTTATACAATCTGGAATTTAACATAAATATGAACAAACACATGTTATTCAAAAAATTTGAGATTCAAGCTCCCAAATCAAAAATCCTAAATCTAAATATAAAACAAGAAAAAAAACCTAATCTATATCATAACCCTAAGCTAAATAACGATGGAGATAGAAGAAACCCATCTAAGAAAGAGTTGTTGCCATCAAACCTTTTCAGATCTGGAGTTAGAAAAAACCTGATAACTCTCATTTTTGAGAGTTATTTGTTACTATTTTTATAGGTTTTTATTAATCTTTTTACCCACTCTTGCTTATATCTCCTTCATTTGGTCCACATTGTTTGCAAAATATGATAATTTAACCAACGTGTTCAATTTTGTAAGAATTGGTACTGCATATCAGTTTGTGGGCACTGGTGTGCCCACTGTGGGCACCCGAAAGTTTTATCCAGCAGATTATAAGGGCTGGAAGTGAGCTGGAAACACATATTTTCTGGAGTAATCTTGGCCACACATTGCAGATGGAATCATGGTCATTGGATGCTCAAGCCACCCTCCTATAAAGTGAAGACTTTGTGGAGCATTTAATTCACACCATCAACATCTCATCTACCTCCCATCATCAACATTCTCCTCATTCAAATCTAGATTACTTGATTGAAAGTATTTTGACTTGAAGTGAGGCTTTAATTTTAGTTTTTATTTCTTGCTTTCCATTCCGTCTTTTATTTTCAGTATTTAATTTTCGTACTTTTGTATTTAAATTCCGTACTTAATTTATTGTATTTAATTTCCGCACTTTTTAAGTGATTAAATTCCGTACTTTCCTTTTATAATTGTAGTTTAATTTTATTATGCAAGTAGTTAACAAATATTTCTTTTATTATATTATGTCTTTTATTATCGTTATGAGCTAAGCACCCTCTTGGGTGCGGATGTAAGTCAACTTGGGTCTAGTAGGAAACACTTGGGTGTGACCATCGTTACTAACTCTTGACCTTGGTCACTTGAGTCGGGACTCCAAATCAACGCAGATAAGCCGATCACTTTTATGTGTTAATATTAGATCTTGACCTCGAGAGCGGCGGATTCGAAATACGGCTTAAGTGATGCACAAAGATTTGAGAGAGTCTTTGATAACCACGTAGAGATACGGGTTTTGTATGATTTACTAAGGTTCAAACGTCGGTCGAGATTTATATCACAAAGAGATTTGGGTATAAATCTCCATATTGGTAGAACTTGATTATTTTTATCAACTTAGTTAAATCGGCAAGATCAAGAGTCGGTAAAAATGGGCACTTTATGAACACGTTTTAGGACCGATCTATAAAAATCCACTTTCGAGAGATCAGACTTTTTATAGACATTCCATACTACAACGTATCCAACCATCGTGTCACTACGTTTTTCCCAAGAAAAGCTTACATCCATACCCAACTTTTAATTATAAAATTAATTTCGCATTTCCGTCAAATCACCATCAAAAACAATATTTTTCCCAACTTCGAAACTTGTGCAAGAAGTTCATAAAAATTAGGAATTTTCAGTAGTTTAGTCCCTGTGAGAACGATACTAGGTACTTATACCATTATATTACTTGTAGAGATTCTAGTGAAGGTATATACTTGTGTTCTCACTAGGTAATATTGTGCCCCCGCTGTGCGATACACGATAATTAGCTACTAAGTTTTTGGCGCCGTTGCCGGGGACTGGCACGATTTTACATCCTGAGATTCTGATTTTTGTTCGAGCCTATGTCACTTGTTTCACTTTCAAAGAATTTATCGTGTTGTATGCCACGACTACAACACGGTGAACTTTTGCCTCTCGATCTTGAAATTGAAAAAACTTTGAAAAGAAGAATAAGAGGTAGAGGAAATCAGCAAAATCCAGTTTTAAATCAAACCATGGCGGAAGCTACCCCTCCACCACCTCCGCCTTTGGAAACAACGATTAAAATTTCTAATGATAAAGAAAGGGGAATACGGGACTATGCAACACCCGAATTTGATCAGCTCAAGTCGGGTATTCTTAGGCCCAATATTGTTGCGCAAAGTTTTGAACCGAAACCGGTAATGTTTCAAATGATCCAAGCAGTGGGTCAGTTTGGAGGATTACCTTCGGAAGATCTGCACTCTCATTTAAAATCATTTTTAGAAATGACAGATCATTTTCTCATTCCCAGAGTTTCCGCAGAAACCTTACGGTTGACATTCTTCTCTTATACATTGAGAGACAGAGCCAAAACCTAGCTAAATTCTCAGCCACCTCATTCAATTGATACTTGGACGAGTTTAGCTGAAAATTTTTTGAAAAAAATATTTTCCTCCCACCAGAAACGTGAAATTCAGAAATGAAATTTTAATGTTTAGACAAGAGGAAGATGAAGCAGTATCGGATGCATGGGAGAGATTCAAAGATTTAATTCGAAAATGCCTTCATCATGGAATCCCTCACTACATCCAATTAGAAACATTTTATAATGGTCTTTCTAATGCTGCTAAAATCATCCTTGATGCCACGGCTGGTGGAGCTTTTACTGCAAAAACATACAATGAGGGGTATGACATTTTGGAAAAAGTTGCCAACAATAACACTGATTGGTCGAACCCTTGTGTTGTAATTCCTAAAACTGAATCAGGAGTTCGTGAGGTTGATGCCATCACCGCTTTAAATGCACAAATTGTAGCTTTGACTAATTTGGTTAAAAACAATTTGAACCTTAATGGAGAAAAGCGTCAAGTACATGCAGTAAATAAATATTTAATTGAAACGTGCACTTTTTGCGGTGAAAATCATCCTTTTGAAAGTTGTCCCGGTAACCCTGTTTCGGTGAACTATGTCGGAAATCATTCTAGAAATAGTCCGTTTTCCCAAACATACAATCCGAATTGGAGAAACCATCCGAACTTCTCTTGGTCTGGAAATCAAGGACTTCAACCCCCCGGGGCGAGTCAAGTCCAAAACCGACCACCAAATCCCCCGGGATTTCACCAAGGCCCACCTCAGAATTATCAACATGGCCAGTCTTCACAATCCCATAATTACCTACATGGACAATCTTCACAATCACATGCACCTAGACAACAGAATGCATCGGAAGGTAATGGTTCAATCGAATCGTTGCTTAAAGGTTTTATAAACCAAACCAATGCAACTTTGAGGGGTTTTGAAACCCAACTTGGACAGTTTACTGTCGAACTCAAGAACTGACCACAAGGGACTTTGCTAAGTGACACAGAAAATCCTAAAGGCATTCACAAGGAACACGTCAAGGCCATAAGTATTAGAGAGATTGAAAACATAAGTGAATCTAGAAAAGTCGAGAAAACCTCTCCCGTACCAGTAGTACAAAAGGACTCACATTTGTTTCATGCCTCGAACTTTGCAGACTTGTTTCCATCCTCTAGTGAAACACTAAAACCAAAATTCGTGGCCCAAATTGTAGGCCCAATTGTCCCAAGTTGTCCGACACAGACTGCACCCACTCTAGAACCACTCATCTCATGCACTCCGGACAAGAGCAAATCTGTCTCGGATTTGAGAGACTTACCTTTCCCTGTGAGATTAAAAACCAAAAATGTTGATGAACAATTCAAAAAGTTTTTGGACGTTTTCAAACAACTTCACGTTAACATTCCTTTGGTAGAGGCTCTCGAGCAAATGCCAAATTATGTTAAATTTTTAAAAGATATTATCAACAAGAAACGATGGCTAGGAGAATTTGAAACTGTCACCTTGACCAAAGAATGTAGTGCACTTCTTACTTGCAAAATCCCTTTAAAGCTAAAGGACCCAGGGAGTTTTACCATCCCGTGTACTATTGGGGGACAAGAAGTAGGACATGCTCTATGTGATTTGGGAGCAAGCATAAACCTCATGCCTTTGTCGGTTTTTAAGAAGTTAGGGATTGGTGAAGTTAGACCCACCACAGTCACCTTACAGCTTGTAGATAGGTCTTTCGCCTATCTGAAGGGTAAAATTGAAGATATTTTGGTGAAAGTCGATAAATTCATTTTTCCAACTGATTTTCTAGTGTTGGACTATGAGACAGATAAGGATGTTCCCATCATTTTGGGAAGACCATTTTTGGCAACCGGTAGAACCTTGATAGATGTGCAGAAGGGTGAGTTGACTATGAGAGTAAATGACCAACAAATCACTTTCAACGTTTTCAAATCCCTTAAGTTTAATGGTGAGATTGAAGATTGCTCCTACCTAAATGCCTTAGGTGATGATTTTGAGTTAAGTTTGATTGATTGCATAGGGGAAGATATTTCGGAAGAGGATTTGATAGAGGTTATAGATCCATTTGAGCAACTGGACTCTAATGATAGACCAACCCAGGTTCCTTCTATAGTCAAGGCTCCCGATCTATAGTTAAAGCCACTTCCTACTCACCTTAAATACGCTTATCTTATGGAAGAGGAAAAATTGTCTGTAATTATTTCTTCCAATTTAAGTTGTGAACATGAAGTGAAATTGATAGAGTTGTTGAAAAATCACAAGAAGGCCATAGGTTGGACAATAGCTGACATCAAAGGAATCAGTCCTTCCCTTTGCCAACATAAGATAATTTTGGAAGAAAATAGAGTGGGAAAATTGCAACCACCAAGGAGACTTAACCCGATCATGAAAGATGTCGTTAAGAAAGAAATTTTAAAATGGCTAGATGCAGGTATTATTTACCCCATTTCAAGTAGTAGTTGGGTGAGTCCGGTACAATGTGTACCAAAGAAAGGTGGTACCATGGTAATCACCAATGAGAAAAATGAACTTCTCCTAACAAGGACCGTCACCAGGTGGAGAATTTGCATAGACTATAGACAATTGAATCTAGCCACAAAAAATGATCATTTTCCTTTGCCATTTATAGACCAAATGCTAGATAGATTGTCCGGAAAGGAATTTTATTGCTTTCTGGATGGTTATTCGGGGTATAATCAAATTCACATTGCATCCGAAGATCAAGAGAAGACTACCTTCACTTGTCCCTTCGGAACTTTTGCTTTCCGCTGAATGCCACTTGGTCTTTGCAATGCTCCCGCAACGTTTCAACGTTGTATGATGTCTATTTTCTCAAACATGATTGAAGATTCCATGGAAGTGTTTATGGACGATTTTTTAGTTATTGGTACATCATTTGACAATTGTCTTGAAAATTTGAAAAAGAGTTTGGAAAGATGTGAAACACACGATTTAATTTTTAACTGGGAAAAATGTCATTTTATGGTACAAGAAGGAATTGTGTTGGGTCACATGGTTTCTAAAAAAAGGTTTAGAAGTGGATAAAGAAAAGCTTGAAGTGATAATGCAATTACCCGAACCTAGTTCGGTTAAAGGCATTAGAAGTTTTTTGGGGCATGCGGGGTTTTACAGACGTTTTATAAAAGATTTTTCAAAAATTGCAAAACCCCTTTGTAATTTATTGCATGCCGACCAAGCTTTCGACTTTACTCCAGAATGCACCAAAGCTTTCGAAACAATCAAGGTCGCCCTTGTTTCGGCACCCATTGTGATAGCCCCAGATTGGAGCATGCCTTTTGAGGTAATGTGTGACGCTAGCGATTGGGCTGTGGGTGTTGTCTTAGGACAAAGGTGGAATAAAATCTTCCATCCCATTTACTACGCAAGTAAAACTCTTATCGGAGCTCAAATAAATTACACCACAACTGAGAAAGAATTATTTACCGTAGTATTTGCGTTTGACCGTTTTCGATCTTATTTGATTGGCACAAAAGTCATTGTCTACACAGATCACTCCGCTATCAAATATCTCTTTAACAAAACCAATGCAAGGCCATGGCTTATTCGGTGGGTCCTTCTTTTGCAAGAATTTGACCTAGAGATAGTTGATAGAAAGGGTATAGACAATCAAGTTGTCGATCATCTTTCTAGGATTGAGAATCATGTGTCAAGTGGTGGAGATCATGAGATAAAGAAAGTTTTCCCGGATGAACAAATCCTTGCCATCCAACATCAATTTGAGAATAGTGTCCCATGGTATGCGGATATCGCGAACTATCTTGCGAGCGAAATTAAGCCATACCATATGAAGGGACAACAATTTAAAAAATCCATCCACGATTGTAAACATTATTTTTGGGACGATCCATTTTTGTATAAATTAGGTGCAGACCAAACTTTGAGAAAATGCGTCCCAAATTTTGAAATGAAAGGAATTTTGAGTGATTGTCATGCTTCGCCTTATGGTGGCCATTTTGGTGGTCAATGTACGGCGGCAAAAATTCTTCAAAGTGGTTTCTTTTGGACCACGTTATTTAAAGATGCATTTGAGTTCGTCAAGGGTTGTGATCAATACCAAAGGACGGGGAATTTGTCCCAACGTAATGAGATGTAGTTAAATAATATTTTAGAAGTTGAACTTTTTGACGTTTGGGGCATCGATTTTATGGGACCATTTCCCATGTCCTTCAATAATCAATATATCTTGGTTGCGGTTGATTACGTATCAAAATGGGTTTAAGCCATTGCGTGTCCTAGAAATGATGCTAAAACTGTGATTAACTTTCTTCATAAAAATATTTTTGTACGATTTGGCACCCCCCGAGCTTTAATTAGTGATGAAGGGACACATTTCATAAACAAAATGTTAAACATAGTTCTTAGCAAATATAATATTCAACACCGAGTGTCTACGGCATACCATCCGCAAACAAATGGTCTTGCCAAACTTTCAAATCGAATAAATAAAATCAGTTTTGGAAAAAGTTGTCAAACCCGATAGAAAGGATTGGTCACTCAAGTTGGATGACGCACTATGGGCTTACAGAACAGCTTACAAAACTCCATTGGATATGTCGCCGTACAGATTAATTTTTGGGAAGGCATGTCATTTACCTTTGGAACTGGAATACAAAGCTTTTTGGGCTATAAAAGAATTGAATGTGTGTGAGGGTGCCGTAGGAAAAAAGAGGAAACTTCAGTTGAGTGAATTAGAGGAGTTGAGACACCACACCTACGAAAATGCCAAAATTTATAAGGAAAAAACAAAAATATGGCATGACCGTAGGATAAATCAAAGAACTTTCGAAAAATGTCAACAAGTACTCCTCTTTAATTCACGACTGGAATTATTCCCGGAAAAACTTAAATCGCGTTGGTCAGGACCTTTTACCATCACAGATGTTGGTAAATTTGGTACAGTTGATTTGCTGAACCCGCAGGATAACAACATTTTTAGGGTAAATGGGCACCGGGTTAAGCACTACATTCCTGATGGAGTGCCCAACCCAACCACTCAGGAACCTTAAGCTAGTAAGGTGAGCGTTTTCTGTAAATATTGTACAACTAGGAATTTTATTTTTAGCAGTGATTTTGCCCACTGTGGGCATGTTGTGCCCACTGCGGCCACGTGAGGTGGGTATATTTTTATAAAAGATTTGTTTCTTTTTACAAAAATAAAAGACTTTAAAGTTTCAATCTGATTCAATAAGGGTTGGTGTTCTATAAGGGTTCATCATTGGCTAGAATAACACTTGGCATAATTTGGGTGGAAGAAAGGACGTAAGGTACAAATAGGTGGTACTCTCTCATTTGGTGGCTTCACCCCAACCACACAAAAATTAAGCCAAGGACAAATACCCTCTTTTTGAGATGACATTCCCTTTTTCAATTGTCAAAGGTTGATAAAAAAAAGCAAAAGAAAGTCTTTTTTTTTTTGAAAAATAGGAAACCGATTTTTACTTTGGGAGGGAGTGGTTTCTTTTTGAAAGACTAAACAAAATGTGGGTTTTGTTTTTCATTTTCAAAAATCAAAAGTAAACACACAAGACTTTTCATCTTCCTCCATTTTCCTCCATGGCTCGGCCAAAGCGACTCACCCCAAAAACCCACTTTTTAAGTTGATTTTTTTTTCAAATTTCAAAAAAAAAAGTAAGAATCGTTTTTTTGGGAGGGAGTAGTTTTGGGGGATTTTTTTAAGAGAAAAAAAGAGAGAGAAAAGGGTTAGTCCTTTTGCTTTCTTAAAAAAAAAAGAAACCTTTCATCTTCTTCCATGGCTAGAATCAAGAAGTTGGTTCCTACTCAATCTCTTACCATGTCGCCGGAGCCGTCGCCTGCAGTGTGAGGCCGATGCCATCGCCACCGCCGACGCCCTCACTACCATCGCCGCCAGCGAACCGTACACCACCACACCCACGACCCTGTGCTCCCACCTGAGCAACCACACACCTCTATCGGATCTCCAACCTTCGCCGACGACATCGCCGCTGGTTCGTTGGCGGTAAGCATCGACGCTCAATCTTCTTCCCAAAGCACTTTTGTTCTCACATTTGCGGAATCACATCATGTATTAACTCGAGTTCTCCACCCCTCCTTCTCTTCTCCCCCACCCACCGAAACTCACCCCCTGCCGGAAAGTAATCCCCCACCGCCACCAACCCTCCCTCGACCCATAAACACCTCTCTCCATTACACTCAACTTCCCCAACTCCACCACCATCACAACCCCGACGCCACCAACCACCACCCCTCTAAACCCCGCGGACGATTGCTCGAACCCACCGATGGATCCAGAGCACCGACCACTATCCCGAGTGGTCAGTCCTCACCTCAAGGTTAATTATGTTGGTTTTAAATTGTCGTATTTTGCAAAATGTGTCTGTCATAAACAGTTCTTTTGGGTAACTTTGTGCGTAGTTATACTCATCCCGTCTTTTTGGTAATTATTGTACGGGTCGTTTTATTTTTATCTAGTGGTGTTGATATTTAATGTATTTCCTCTAGATTTTCTCTCAATTTTTTTCAGGTGCATTTTTCATTATTGATTTTAGGGGTGGGCAAAACCTGCCCAACCTGAAAAACCCGACCCGACCCGAAATGTAGTCTCCCACCCGATACCCGAGAAACCCGAACCCGAGGACAACCGAACCGAAAATAATATCGGGTATAGTAGGATCGGTTTGGGTACCCAAATCCCAAACCCGCCCGACCCGAATATCCGAATAATTCTAAATTGTAACCCTAAATTTTCTATTTTCAGTTTCACAAATCACAATTCATCTCATCTTATCAACTCATCGTCTTCGACTCATCGACTCTCGCAGACCTCAGGTATATCATCGACTCATCGCTCTCGCAGTCTCTCACTTCGCTCGACGCTCGATCATCGCTCAGGCCTCAGGCTGTCGGCCACTCGGCCTGTCGACTCTCGCTCAGTCCTCACTGCCTCAGGCTGTCGGCCATCGGTCCTGTTTTGGTAACTACATCTCTACGTCTCTCACTCTCTCTGTACTTTTACATTTTGATCCAAATTTATTTTACCATTTTCTCTTCAAGCTTTACTTTGACATTTTGAAGTTCAGCATAAGAAGCTATATTTTCTTTAGTGATCAATAGACGATCGTATTTCTAAACATGGTTGCCAGAATTGTACAAATCATAGTTCAAATCTTATTATTTGGTTCAATTTGTCCAGCAAAACATACAAATCTCTTTATTGAATTGGAATGTTGTTTGAACAACAAATTGAACTTAGCCACTGTATTTGATTTGATTTGAATGTTGAGATCGTTGGTTTATTTAGGGGTTTTTGATTTTAATGTTTTCACAATTTCACTTGCTAAGTTGCTAACTTCCTGTTCCTGACTTTCAGTTCCTGACTTCTGTTACAGACTTGTTCTTCCAGTTCCTGACTTCCTGGTGAATTGGCGAAACACGTTGTGTCTGAAGGTAGTCAAGGTACTAAGGTTGTAACTATTAACTAAATTTACAAGTGCTTAACATGTTTGAACTTTGAAGGAAACTGTTTGAAAGTTTTCGATGTAACGAGTTTAAATATGAGATTAGTTGATTAAATGTTAACGTAATCGATAAGAATTGCAATGATATGAATTGGTAATCTGCTCTGTATCTTTGATTTAAGTTTTGTAAATTTTCATCTTCTGTTAATGACTTAATGTGCTTGATTTGGATTTTGCTGAAATGGTTTATTATTTTGCCAAGTGATTTGTTGGGTGTCGTTTTAAACTTTTAATAAGAGAGGTGCAACAAATAACAATTATGGTTTTTTTTATTTTACAAGCTACTTTCTTAGTTTCTTACTTTCTTATGTGAATGACAGAATGTGGCATACGGCTTCATATTTGGTCCTGGTTAGTTATTCTTGCTAAAGTCTAGCTTAGGAAAGGTTAACAAATATTTGTATATTACGGTTCTTTTCTTAGTTTGGCAAAGTGATAATTGTTTGAAACTGTATATGTGATACTCCCTTTTTGTTTTGAGTTTGAAGTAAGTCCATTTATGATTTATGTGGACACCATATGTCTCAATCTTGGCACCAATTTGTTGATTGTATTTGTTCATTAACACTTTACAGTTCACATATGTCTCGATCTCAAGCTGAAAGTAGTGCACTCCCTGAACCAAAGAAGCGTAAAACTACAGAAACAATATCTCATGTATGGGATCATTTTGATAAAATCTTAAGCCCATAAGGTAATTTGATTAAAGGTAAATGCAAATATTGTGAGAAAACATATGCGGCCGACCCGAAAAAACATGGCACGTCCTCGTTAAAGAATCATTCGATTTCATGCCTTAAGAACCCACATGCCAAAGAAACTAGACAATCCATGTTGGCATTCGGTTTGAGGGGTGAAAACAACGAAAGTGTTTTAACCAATTGGGTGTTTAATCAAGAGAATGTTAGGAAAGCAATGGCTAAGATGATCATCATGGATGAACTACCTTTCAAATTTGTAGAGGGTAGGGGGTTTGGACAATTTGTGCAAGAAGCTTGTCCAATGTTTAAAATACCATCTAGATGGACGGTTAATAGAGACATATTTGCCATCTATGTTGAAGAGCGGAATAGCCTTAAAAAGTTCTTTAAGGAACACTCACAACGTGTTAGCTTGACCACTGATACTTGGACATCCGTGCAACGGATCAATTATATGTGCATAACTGCACATTATATTGATGCCGAATGTAAGTTGAACAAAAAATAATATCTTTTATGCCGATCCACTCACACAGAGGGGATGCAATTGCCAAAGCTTTAGAGGTTTGTTTGGTTGAGTGGGGCGTAAAAAACATTTCTACCATCACCGTAGATAATGCATCTAGTAACGATGTTGCCCTTGTATTTTTGAAAAGCAAACTAATATCTTGGGGGTGCTCATCTGTAAGATCTCAATACTTGCATATGAGATGCATTGCACATGTTCTCAATTTGGTAGTCCAAGATGGGTTGAAGATGGCTGACTCGGCACTTAAGAAACTTAGAGATACTGTGAGGTGGGTAAGGGGTTCTCCGGCTAGATTGTCCAAGTTTAGAGAACTTGCTACTTTACTTGGTGTTGAAGAAAAAAACTCGCTCTGTCTTGATGTTCCTACTCGATGGAACTCAACTTACATGATGCTCAGGAATGCCATTCCTTATCGATACGTGTTTGAAGCCTATGACGGCCATGATCCATCATTCAAGATAGATCTAGGTGATTATGTGCTCGCGGATTATGATTGGGTTTATTTAGAGAGCTTTGTTACCCTTTTGAAGACCTTTTATGAGATGATTGTAAGAATCTCAGGCTCTCTTTATGTCACTTCTAATTCTTACTTGACTGAGATATGTGGTTTGGGGTTCTCACTTGCGGAGATGATTGCTTCTCCGAATTTAACTGAAAAGGTACAACTCAAAGTCTCAAAGTAGGTTAGACACTTAATTTGGCTTACTTTATTAGTTTATTTATATTCATAATTTACATTAATACATTGATTAATTGATAAGTTGATATAGTTATGTACTTCTTTTGATTTTTATATGAACAGAATATGGGCCAAAAAAATGAAGGATAAATTTGATAAATATTGGGATGATCCGAAGAAGATGAATTTTGTAATTTTCTTTGCCAACATTATGGATCCAAGAGATAAAGTGGAGTTCATGCCATCCCAGTTTGAGCAGTTATTTGGTGAAGAAAGAGGTGAGGCATGTTTTAGAAAGGTAAAATCTCAACTCACTACCTTTTTTGAAGATTATGTGCAACAATATTCAGAACCTTCTCAATCTCAATCTCAAACTCAAACCGAATCCCAATCTCAATCGGAAAAAGGTCTCCCCCCCCCTGCAAGGTCACAATCCAAGTTTAAAAGTTTGTTGAGGAAGCAAAAACTTGAAAGCGTGGCCTTAGATAGCAAAAGAAGTGAGCTTGATGTTTACCTAGGTGAGGCAATTATAGATGATAATGGGAAGGACTTTGATTTATTGATGTGGTGGAAAATAAATAGTGCACGGTTTCCCATTCTTTCAAAATTTGCTAGAGATGTCCTCGTCGTACCCATTTTCACAGTTGCGTCTGAATCAACATTTAGTACAAGTGGTAGGGTTTTGGATAATTTTAGGAGTTCTCTAACTCCTAAAATAGTTGAAGCACTTATATGTGCCCAAGATTGGTTAAGGGGTCCGAGTGAACCACTTGCGGTGGAAGAAAATTTGGAGGACCTTGAGAAGTTTGAGAAAGGTACGACATTATTTTATGAGTTAGTTATTATTTATAAATTATAATTACGACATTAGTTTATAATTATAAGTTATCATTACGTGCAGAAATTGATAATTTAAGAGTTGGAACTTCTTCTACTCGTGTTGAAGATAATCTAAATCTTAGTACAGACGCATCTGAGTTTGGGGGATTTGAAGAAGCTGATTCATGAATCATGATTGAGAAAGGTACTTTAAATTTTTATTTGTTAGTTGTTACTTTTAATTTTACATGATAAATGCTTTTCATGATTTGTTATTTTTTATTTGTTAGGATTCAAATGAAGTCGGTGAAAGTTGGTCACTTGGTTGGTTGGAAGTTGAAGGTTAGGTTGTTTCACACTTTCACAGTTTCACTTGTTGGTTTCAATTGAATTGGAACTTTGGTACTTTGGTAGTTTGGTTGTTTCGAACTTTGGACTTTGGTAATTTGTAGTTGGTATTTGGTAACTTGGTGCTTGGTAATTGGTATTTTAGTCTTTAGATGTAATTTTGGACTTTGGTAAATTTGGACTTGGTATTTTAGAATTTAGATGTAATTTTGGACTTTGGTAATCGGTACAAAACTACAAATACAATGGTATGTAATCGGTATGTAATTTTGGACTTTGCTAATAGAATATTAGAATTTGGTTGTAATTTAAACTTTGGTTGTAAGTTCCATGTTTTGATTTTTTGTTTTATAACATATGATATGTGGATATGGACCATATGGATTTGGTTAAGTTTTAAATTTTAACAGGTCCAAAAAGAAAAGGCCCAATCTGGCCCATACCCGAACAACCCGATTAGCGAACCCGAACCTGAAGTACTCGAACCCGAATATCCGAAGTTGATATCGGTCGGGTTTTGGGGCTTATTTCGTCCCCCGAATATCCGATCGGGTTTCGGTTCAGGGTCCCCGACCCGACCCGTCCGTTGCACAGTCCTAATTGATTTGAATGGTGATGAACTAAGAGGATGTAGATCATTTTTGTTGCGGCCTATACACACTCCCTTTGAAACCAACCCCTTTACCGTAACCCCTACCGTTTTTACGCCAATGAGGACATTGTCCTATTCTAAGTTTGGGGAGACGCCTTGCGGTTCGTACGGGCAATTTCATAAGATTCTATGACCGTATACAAAAAAAAGAAAAAAAAGAAAAATATAACAAAAAGAAAATGAAAAAAAAAATATATATATATATATATATATATATATATAAGTCTTCGTAAAATTGGAAGACGGTTCGTGAATAAACAAAAAGACTTTTGAAACCCGACGTTTATTAAACCGTTCATAAATCCATCATATACGGGTTTCAAGAGTTCGAGAACTACACAAATTGGATTCAACATCGAGAAATCCAAAAATCATTTTTGTAGAATAATTCAAGTTTGGGGGAAGAAAGGGTCATTTTCATTTTTAGCCACAAACACCAACCCAAATCAAAGTCCTATTGATTAGTTCGGAACCAACCATTTCAACAATGGAGGAAGGCACCATACTCAAGCTAGAGGAATTATCAACATCATCCGGGTGGTATTATTTTTCATTCAATTTTCTCCCCCTCATCGTGGAATTCTTTTTCGTTTCTATTTTGTCACTTGAGGACAAGTAACACCTCAAGTTTGGGGGGATGATAACTCTCATTTTTGAGAGTTATTTTTTACTATTTTTATAGGTTTTTATTCATCTTTTTACCCATTCTTGCTTATATCTCCTTCATTTGGTCCACATTGTTTGCAAAATATGATAATTTAACCAACGTGTTCAATTTTATAAGAATTGGTACTGCAGATCAGTTTGTGGGCACTGGTGTGCCCACTGTGGGCACCCGAAAGTTTTACCCAACAGATTATAAGGGCTGGAAGTGAGCTGGAAACACAGATTTTCTGGAGTGATTTTGGCCACACATTGCAGATGGAATCATTGCCATTGGATGCTCAAGCCACCCTCCTATAAATTGAAGACTTTGTGGAGCATTTAATTCACACCATCAACATCTCATCTACCTCCCATCATCAACATTCTCCTAATTCAAGTCTAGATTACTTGATTGAAAGTATCTTGACTTGAAGTGAGGCTTTAAGTTTAGTCTTTATTTCTTGCTTTCCATTCCGTTTTTTATTTTCATTATTTAATTTTCGTACTTTTGTATTTAAATTTCGTACTTACTTTATTGTATTTAATTTCCGCACTTTTAAGTAATTAAATTCCGTACTTTCTTATTATAATTGTAGTTTAATTTTATTATGCAAGTAGTTAACAAATATTTCTTTTATTATATTATGTCTTTTATTATCGTTATGAGCTAAGCACCCTCTTGGATGCGGATGTAAGCCAACTTGGGTCTAGTAGGCAACACTTGGGTGTGACCATCGTTACTAACTCTTGACCTTGGTCACTTGAGTCGGGACTCCAACTCAACGCAGATAACCCGATCACTTTTATGTGTTAATATTAGATCTTGACCTCGAGAGGGGCAAATTCGAAATATGGCATAAGTGATGCACAAAGATTTGAGAGAGTCTTTGATATCCACGTATAGATACGGGTTTTGTATGATTTACTAAGGTACAAACGCCGGTCGAGATTTATATCACAAAGAGATTTGGGTATAAATCTCCATATCGGTAGAACTTGATTATTTTTATCAACTTAGTTAAATCGGCAAGATCAAGAGTCGGTAAAAATAGACACTTTATGAACACGTTTTAGGACCGGTCTATAAAAATCCACTTTCGAGAGATCGGGATTTTTATAGACATTCCGTACTACAACGTATCCAACCATCGTGTCACTACGTTTTTCCCAAGAAAAGCTTACATCCGTACCCAACTTTTAATTATAAAATTAATTTCGCATTTTCCGTCAAATCACCATAAAAACAATATTTTTCCCAACTTCGAAACTTGTGCAAAAAGTTCATGAAAATCAGCAATTCTCAGTAGTTCAGTCCCTGTGAGAACGATACTCGGTACTTGTACCATTATATTACTTGTAGCAATTCTAGTGAAGGTATATACTTGTGCTCTCACTAGGTAATATTGTGCCCTCGCTGTGCAGTACACGATAATTAGCTACCAAAACCCATCTTGATATGGTGAAGATAACTCATCTCACCCGATTTTCAGAGAGCAAACATCGAACCCCATATTTGAGCAGAGATGAAAGTGATGAAGATGTAAGTTGTCCTTGTGTTCTAGAAGACAAAGAAAGGGACCGAGAGAGGGGATCCAAGCTTCTGTGGTGATGACAGCGAAGAGACAGGTGGTAGGGTGGAGGAGAAGTCGTCGTGAGGAGGAGGCGGCGATGAGGAGGAGATAGGTGGTGGGGTGGAGGAGCTTCTGGATCTGTGGAATATGCAGTCGCCAGGGGGAGGGGGATATGGAAGATGAAATCGTCGGAGGGAGGGGACATCGAAGGTGAAGTCTCCGGAGGGAGGAGGCATGGAAGAGGAAGTTGTCGGAAGAGGAAGTTGTCGGAAGAGGAAGTCGTCGGACGTGTGTGTGGAAGAGGAAGTCGCCGGATGTGGAAGATGAAATTGTGTGTGTGTGCTTAAATTAAAAAATGGACTAAAGTACATTTTTGGTCCTATGGTTTTATTAGGAAATAAAAAAAACAAGTTAAATGACTAAAATACCCCTTGAGTTAGCATATTTAACAGAAAAATATAACAGAGTTAGAAGTTAGAGACCGAACACGTTATAAAATGCAAACCATGAGGATGCAATCCATATATATTTCATTTTAGGGATCCAAACTGTTAAAACCACCAAACCCCAGGGACCAAATATGTAATTTACTCTTTAATTTTTTTTATTTCCTATTAAAATCATAGGGACCAAGAATGTAATTTACTCTATTTTATTTAAACCATAGGGACCAACTCTGTAATTTACTCTATCATATATACGATATATAATTATATATGTATATGTATTAACATCGTGAACCTCCTCCTGGAAAGAAATCATCGCCGCCTCCTCCGACTGGCCGACAACCACTCCTCCACCCGACCACCACCATCTCCTCTATCAACGACCACCACCATCTCTATCGAGATCTCTTTGCATCCCTATCGATGAGTCCATATCAAGAACATACGAGGGCGGTGTGTGTGAGATCACACCTACATATTCTTCGGAAACAACTTGCTTTTCATGCCCGTGATCAGAAACAATAACCAACGGCGAACAATTGTTATTGTTATTGTTTTTTTTTGTCGTTGTTGTTGTTTTCGATCTTAAGATTTATAGGATAACCTTTTAAAGCTCTAGCCACTGTTTCAAACTCGAGCTTCTTGATTTCGTAAGCTCTAGAAGCTTCCTCTGCGGTATTATAAGTTCCGAGCCTAACCCGTCTCGCTTTGAACGGATCACGGATCTCTGCCGCCCATTTCCCCCATTTCTGTTGTCGGACACCTCTGTACTTCAAACCATACGACAATTGGGGTTGACTCGGGGTTTTAGTCAAAACCCTTTTCTTTTTCACTAAATTCTTCTCACCATGGTTGCTATCTTGAAAAGAATCCTCATTCCCATGAATCTTTTCCTCTTCTCCAACACCCACACCCTTTTCTCTTGGGTTTCTTATTGCCGACCGATTACCCTTCTTGTCTCTCGTCTTCTTCCCCCTCCGGCGTACCTTCCCCCTTCGGCAACAAAACCCACGACCAGATTCGATTTCGAGTTTTGAAGATCGAGATCTGGTTTTTTGAAGCCCCATTTAAAGATCGAGATATGGGTTTTTTATTAGGTTTTCTTCTGCGTTTGAAGCTCCGTTTGAAGGCTGAGTTCGCCAGAGATGAGAAGGGATATGGTCCCTGTGTCGTGTCCCTTATATAATAGGTTGGGTTTGGGAAGATGAATTGTAGAATATAAAATCCATAGATGAAGTAGCCGGAGAGAGGGAGTCACGTCGGGGTAGATGATTTAATCGATGGTGAAGAAGATGAATTGTAGAATATGAAAAGACCCTATGGTTTTTAATAAAAAAATAAAAAAAATAAGAAAAAGAGTACATTGACTAAAATACCCCTATAAATAACCTATTTAACAAAAGTTTTTTAACGGAGTTAAAAGTAGGGACCCAATGCGTTATAAAATGCAAACCACGAGGATGCAATCCATAGATATTTCATTTTAGGGACCTAGAGTGTTAAAACCAATAAACCACAGGACCAAATATGTAATTTACTCCAGATACTATGAATAATTTATTTGCAAGATTTAATTATAAATTATTTGTCTTTATATTCTAACTTTCAAAGTGTTAGGGGGCGTTTGGTTCGCATAATGTTTTTGGATGAAATGAAATCTGTCAAAGGAATTTGACTTTGAAGAAATTGGAATGGAATGTTGTCAGGTTTGACGACCTGTTTGGTTGACAGAATTGGAATATAATCTGTTAAATGAATTGGAATTTTTCTGTTTGGTTCACAGATTGTAGCTTTAGAATTGGAATGCAATTTTGGTAAATGACCAAAATACCCTTTTTGTTTATTTTAATTTTTTTCAACAAAAAAATACTTTAATGAAATAGTCATTAAATAGTTTAATTTTTAACTAAAATTGCTTTGATTATTTTAGCACACGAATGATGAAGAGAGAGAGGGAGGGAGAGAGAGAGATAGAGAGGAGAGAGAGAGGAGAGGAGAGGAGAGGAGAGATAGAGGACAGAGAGAGAGGACAGAGAGAGGGAGAGAGAGAGAGGGAGAGAGAGAGAGTTGGTGTCTGCTAATAATGTTGAACGGTAGTGGTTGCCGGTGGCGATGGTGGCCGGAGGTGGTGGTGGCCGATGGCGGTGGCCGGAGGAGGTGATGGTGGCCAGTGTTGGTAGTCGGAGGTGGTCAATGGTGGTCGGAGGTGGTGGTGGTGGTGGTCGGTGTTGGTAGCCGGAGGTGGTGGTCAATGGTGGCCGGTGGCGGTGGCCGGAGGTGGTGGTGCATATTAGGATGAGGGGCAATTTTGTCCAAAAAAAAATATGACATTCCATTCCAATGAAATACCACCTCCCTCCCAAGGAATGTTGAATTCCTTCATTTGTGGAATTCATTGGAATTCAACATTCCAATTCCTTAAAAAGAATGAACCAAACGATGTAATGGAATCTGGTCAACGGAATTCAACATTCCAATTCCATCAGATTCCATCAGAATCTGCGAACCAAACGCCCCCTTATTGTAAATGATTGGATAGCACATATGTTTAAGGGTATGTTTAAGGGTGGGTTCCACTAGAACTTCCATATCACATGTGATAATACATTTGAGGGGATTTGGTCTTTTGGAGATGACTAGACCTGAGCCAAATATGGTATCCTTAATTTTAGTATTACATGTGATATGAATAAATCACGCAAAAGTGTGAGCAAAAATGTAAAAAAAATGACTAGCACATAGTAAGCATGGAAAAGATAAAGGGTCTTCCTTTTTACTTAATTTGACCTAGAAGTAGGGGTGTTCGCGGTGCGGTTTGGGGAAAAATCGCAAACCATACCGCATATAGCATTTTTCCAAACCGTAAACCACACCGCATGTACCTCAAATCGCACCACGAAATGTGGTGCGGTTTATGCGGTTTGTACCTTACGCACTTTACATTTACAATTCAATAATTATAAGATCAAAACTTCATTTTAAAATAAATGATAACATGATAGTAGTCCAACAAATAAAAATATTCAATATGTTCAATTCTAAAATACATATTATATAAATATTGCAATTATTCTATACATACATATATATGTGTGTGTGTGTGTGTGTGTAATATATAAAAGTAAAAATATATACATATAAACCACAAGGGTTGTGGCGTAGTGGTTAAGGCCCTTGGGGATGTGTTGGAATATCGCATCTGCCCAGGGTTCGAATCCAAGTGTACACAACAATTGTGGTCACTGAGTTTATTAGGGTTGATTTCTTGCAGTCATAATTTGTCGGGATTAGTCTAGTCGTAGTCTAGGACATCCTTCCAATATATATATATATATATATATATATATATATATATATATATATATATAGGGGGCCTTTCATGGGAGACCCTAGTATTTTGTGGTAACCATGAGATCCAATCTCATCCATCCATTTAATAAATCAAGGGTCTAAAATAATTAATATAAATAATACTTAAAAAAAGAATTTTATGCCACTAAATTAGGAAAAAGGGGTAAATTTGTCAAAAAAATATTATAATTAATTGTGATCTAATTTTGGACGCTCCGATAATTATGGCATGGAATCAATTGCGATAATCTCAAAATATTGAAAAACTGTATACATATTTTCTTGATGATATAATAAACCGTGTTACAATGTGGTCTTACAATTTTAAAAGGAAATGGATTTTGTTACAACAAATGGGATGTGATACACTATGATCATCTTGCAAAAATCTGATATCCTTGATGATACAATTTTAAAAGAACATTGTGTTACACTGTGATTAACATTGTGTTACACTGTGATTATTATTGTGATGCACTCAAAGAACATTATGTTACACTGTGCTTAACATTGTGTTACACTGTGATTAACATACAAATATGATACCCATTATGATAAGACGGTAATACCAACTGTGGTACCACTATGATAATTGATACCAACTGTGTTACATTGTGATTACCATACAAAATCTTAATCAATGGTAACTGTGATAACCGACTATTTTGTGGTTTCTATTATTTTCTTGTATATGGTTTCGTGTATGTATATGTAGGGTGATACCTTGTGATTGGTTGAATAATCTTGGGTTGACTATTCTTGCTAAGGCAAACCAACAACAATGAAGATGAATATTTGAAGGTGCACAGCCTGAAGATGATACACATGTGTTGACTATTTGGAATATACTGTGATATCAAAATGTATCACAGTGTGATACATTTTGATAATACTCACATAATAGTTCGGCAAACACAAGCAGCGATCTCCTTTTTCTAACATCGTCCTTCTTCTCCAACAACTTCTTCTTTATCCATCAATTTTTCAGACCTGCAAAAAGAAATTGGAAACGTGAATGTTGAATTAGTTTGATTTTGATAAATCAATTAGTTGAGTAATATTAGGAAACTTGATTGATTTTGATTGATATAAATCTGTAAAATAAAACAATTATTTATTAAACAAAAATTATTCAAATTACCAATATACCCTCAACAATTAATATATAAAAAACAGTAAATATATAATGTGCGGTGCGGTATGGTGTGAACCGCGGTTTGATAACTCAAAACCGCAACCGCACCGCATAGTGCAGTTTGGTAAAAATGCAAACCACATACTGCGTTTTGCGGTGCGATGTGGACGGTTTGGAGGTTTAAATGAACACCCCTACCTAGAAGTCTCGAAAGTGGGCCCCATGGCTTGTAAATAAAGATTGAACTTTGTTTGCTAGGAAATCTAGTATATTAGTATGTTACATCAGATGTTATATATTATTTGAAAGAAATAACATGTTCTAGGAGAAAAAACTTCATCAAAATTGAGATAAAAAAGAAAATACTTTAAATATTATGTTTGTAACGATACGAGTAGATATATTTTCTAGCTTACTCTCCAAGTATCAGTTGATAGGCGAAATTGAACTATTGAATGACATTATATTCTCAATATCCATCACCGATGGGCAAAAACTTCCTTTTTAGTTGTTGTTCTATGCGCATTAATAAATCTTTCTTTATAAAGGTAATAAAAACGAGAGTGGATCATAAGAAGAAATGATTGTTTCAACTTGGTTGAGTGAAAATTGTTAGCATAAGCGATTACAGGAAAATAAGTCAGTATGACACAAGAAACGAACCAAATCCAGTGACAAAATAAAGTTGTCATTGCCCCTACATGCCATAAAACGTATAACATACATCAAACTTGATGTACCACCAACACCAACCAAGCGTAAAGAGTGTGATGAGGAGGTGATGGAAATTGATGATAAACCTTGTGTTCTTTACCCTCTAATGAGCCAAGAAAACTATAATGGAAGGTCTAGAAAGTGATATAAAGTGTGAATTGAAGGATCGGTAGACAAACCCATGCATTGGATTTGTCGTAAAACCTCTGGCAGCAGGTGAAATTCTTATAAGGGAAACGAATAAGATGGACAACATTTGTGAATCAACGATTGAGGATTTAATTTTGGATGGAGGCATGTATCGATTTTGCTGTAAAAACTAGAATTCCTTTTGAAGAAGAAGAAGAAGACATATGTGTTGAAGACTATTTATAGTTACAACCCCTAGGTGAAAGCAATTTCTCTCTAGGTGATGGTGGAATGAATAATTTCAGCCAAAGTGAGGACAAACAACATGATTCAAGAATGTTACCAAATTCTGGTGGTCATAACCTTAAATAATATTGTAATTAAAATCTTTTTCACAAGTATGGAACCATTTTTTTTATTTAATACTTCAGAAGATAATAAATTTAATTAAAACCTCATATATATACCTAAATGACTCCTTTTTTTAATGTGATTCATGTTGATATGCTTATGGTTTTTATTATTTAAGGGTATAAACATATGGAATTACAAATAAATGCGAATTTGGAATTCAAGATAACGTCCTTGTTTGCTCATATCCCAAATCTTAATATGGTTCGAATTATGATTCTACTTGTAGATTGTGAGTAAAGATGTATGTGGTTCAGTTCGAGGGTTTCAAAGATTATGAGTAGAGGTGTATTTGGTTCGGTATAAGGGTTTCAAAATTTTCAAATAAGCAAAAGGAATAATGATTTCAAATTTCCTAAACTAGCCAAATTTATTACAATTTAATTGCTCTACTTGATTTGAATGGAGACATACAGATCTTTGATTATAATTGTAATTATGGGCGTCCTAATTTTCTATTTCTTACATATCATTCACAGAGAACTTATAACAATGTCAATGAAGTTTGTAAAAGTTAACTATAGAAATATCAAAAAGAACCACTTAAATGTCCATCTGCCTAGGGTTCGAATCTAGGCGTACACAACAATTGTGGCCACTGATGTTTAATCAGGGCTGATATCTTACAGTCATAATTTGCCAAGGGATTAGTCTAGGCATAGCCTAGGACACCCTCCCCCTAAAAAAATGTCCATTATACCAAAATATTTTGGGTGAAATGATTATTTTACCATTTAATTTCATTCTAGATTTGAACACTCCTTAACAAAAATTAAAAAACCTAATTAAAAATTAATTTGAAAGTTGAACTTTAATATTTATGTGATAAGATTGCATCGTACAAGTGTATAACCGGTAAACAAGTTACATTTATCCCAAACGGCAGGTAGGAATGTACAAAACTTGTTACGTAATTACAAAATCGGGATAGAGTTGTATTAAAATTGGCATACTTAGGGGTCGTTTATCAAACGCTTACCGACAAGAGTCACCACTCTCATTTACCTTATGTGGTAACATTTCCTATCATCAAAATGGATTGATGTTACGGATTTATAACCCGATAAGCGTTTACCGGGTAAGAGTCATCACCATCATTTACCGGATAAGACTCTTGATCCTTACTTTCCCTTTTACCAGGAAAGATTATCGGTCATTTTTATGTTCACCCGATAAGGTAATTGAACCAATAAGCATTTACCAATGTAAGTGTTCAGTAAACGGCCCCTTAGTCTTGTACTTTGTTCCAATTATAGCAAAAACTTGTTTTCAGTCCATAATGGTATCTCACTGATGGCTTGAAATGCCTTCGTTGTCTTTCTAGGAAAATGGATATCTTCATAAAATATTATCAGTTTAACCTTTTAGCTTGGTACCGGTTTGGTTTGGTTCGGATCGAATCTTTTTCCTAGGATGAAAAGATGTCAATTAGGTAAGAACTAGACTTAAACCACTTGTCCAAAACACCCAAAAATCAATTCTGGTCCACAACCTGGTTTACAATTCAAACATTTCTAAATTAGTATCATACATTCTGGTTTCAATTTCCATAATCTTAGTTTTCCAATTTGGTCAAGTCCTTGATGGTTTTGTCTCGCTATATAATCCTACTGTTAGCCACTGCACAATCGACAACAACCACCATATTACCCCCCTCAAGATTTAGTTCCAATTCATGGTCTGGTTTTGAAACAAACCTATTCTAAAGCAGTAACATACAATCTCATTCCTTTTTATAATTTTGAATACCAAAATTATCATTCTTTACGTTTTAAACACACAATTTAAATTAAAGGTATTTAACGTTTTATTACTTGATGACCTATATTTTGTAAGCTTCCATAACTATTTATTGCATTATCCTTAATTTTTCAAAATGAAAAACCTAATTGATTTAAGGGCCAAATATGTAAACTAAAAATAGTTCAAGGGTCAAATAGTAATTCCACGGATAGAATAAGGGCTTTTTCAGTTTGCCGCCAAATTTAATCCCAAATTGATCCAAAGCCCTAGAAAACCCTGTGATCTTCGTCTTTCTAATTCACAGTAGTAAATTGAAGCCAAAATAGACATGGAAATTAAATTGAAGTGTAGCTGCGGCCAACAGAATTGCCCTGAATGGGCAATCATCGAATTGCAAGGTGTTGTTGAAGTTCAACCTGCTTTCCAAGACCGCTTGCAAAATCTCCAAATCGGTCTTCTTTGCCGCCCTTCTTCCCAGGTAAATTATCCTATCTCTTTACTATAAGAAATTAAGGATCTACTTATTCGGTGTTGGTTGTGTTTGATATAAATCTCATGTTGGTTTGTTTAATTGGTTCAGGAAAGTTATACGTTTACTGTTGGTTATCATGAATTGAGTGGATCAAAGATCCCTTTGAAGAAACCATTACTGGTGTTGAAGAAGACCATGAAATCTGATATGGAGATAGACCAGAATGATGATGATGATGATCTTAATTCATCATCAAGGGTGGACTTGGAAGTTATTGGTATCATTCGTCAACGAATCTTGTTCAAGACTAGACCTAAGGCTCTTATCTCCAGTAAGTTCTAACCACATTAGGATCTGTTTAACCCTTTAAATTATGTTAGAACTGGTTACATATTTTCTTATTTCATGTGTTAAAAGTGATTGAATTGTGCATAATTTGCAGACCAGTTTGACTTTCTAGGTCAACAACCACTTCTAATTTCAAAATTGATCTTATATTGAGAAAATATATAGTACAATTAATAGGTGTTTGACCACATAAGTCAAAAGTTTACCTATTTTTCGGAACGAATGGGATCATATATATCTTTGATTTTGGGCAAGTTTTCATATTTGTAACCATTGAAGAAGTATTTTCTTTGTTACAGAACCACAACCGACCGTGAAGGAGAAAGTAAGTGCCCCACGTTCTATTGTCGAAAAGCTAACTTGACTTGCATGAAGAATCTTGTGCGTATGTGATGCTGTTGTTGGTTTCGATCATACAGTAGGTTAAATGTCTGCCTACAGATCAACTGAATCCAATGTTTATGTTCTTGTAATCTTCCATCCTTCTTCTGAAACTGGGTTATATTGTCAATCCTGTTCTTGTGGACTTCAAATTTGTGTTTGTCACTGAAGTTTTGTACCTATAAATTTGTGTGCGTGCGTGTGTACTTGATAGTTGGTACCGTTACCGTTTAAAACAATATTATTGTGCTCGACAGCGGAATGAAAGAAACAATCTGAATCTAAATCCATGCAAAAATAGCATAATCATACAAAAGAAAGAACTGTAAAATTTGTACCTGTTTTATTCTATGGCTTCATATATGTTCTTGAATCACCTTGCTTCGATGTTGAGCTTCTTAAAGCGGCAAACTTTCTTGATCAACTTGTAAATGGATCACCGTCTGGAAACAGTTTTCAAGACGGCTAGGGTTTTTCTCGTTAGGTTGCAATGCTAGTTGCGGTTCTAGGATGAGTGAATTAAGAAATATGGAAGGATAAATGATTCCGTGGCTTGTAATGTGATTCGTATTTCAAACCTATTCCATCATCACCTCTCGTTTTAGATGGTAGAGTATGATTGCAATCATTCTTTTTCTATAATACATTCATGGTAAACTACCACGTCCGACTAAGACATATATGTGTAGATTGTAAGAACTTGCGTCAAATAATCAATCCAAACAAGCTCAATATGTCAAATTTGGGCGTGGGATGTACACCTGACATCTATTTCAAAGAGTAGAGGGGCAGTTTTCTATTTCAAAGAGTAGATAGGCAGTTTTCGTGGAGACTATGATAAATTGCCATGACACTCTTACATGATTGTTATCTCTTAAGTTGTACGAGTGTGAGATGTGATGAGGCCAACCTAGGGGTAACGGAAACAAATAAAAGTCATAGCAACAAAAACTCCATATCATCCGATGATATATAATTTTTTACGTTTCAATTTCATAATTCGAGAATCACATAATAAAGGTGTCCACACGACAAATATGAATGAAAATGCAAGTTTTAGATCGTCGAGCCTAATAATGAACATTAAATTTCATTATAAGGCTTGAGCTTTTGGGAGATTATTCTCAGAGATCACCGGTTCGAATCTTGTAAGGTCATCGGAGATTTTCTTGACGCTTTTCATGGGGCCTATTGTGCTCGGATTAGGAATGGTAACGGGCCGGGTTCGGGCCGATTATTGGTATCTCCGTCCCCGAAACTGATAACCAAAACCGTCCCTATAACCGCCTCGATCTCCATCGGGTCCCCGCGGTTTCCCCGATCTCCGTTGGGGAACCCGTTAAGGTTAAAAATAATATTTCCCCGTTGGTTATACCCGAACCCGAAACCGGCCCGTATTTTTTTTTTACAAAATGTTAATTTTCACAACTAAAAAGTAAATTACAATTTTTATAAACATAAGTCTAAATGTCTCGAATAATATCTTAAATTACAATATAAAAGTAAATAAAATTCATATGTCATCCAACTAACATTACGGTTTCACGATTAGACAAATAAAAATAGACTTTTTTGGGAGGCTTATTTGGGGTGTTGAAAATTGAAATAAAATGGATAAAAATATTTTAGATTTCAATGTAATGTTAGTATTTTTCTTTTAATGATATTATATATATATATATATAGTTGGTTTCATTTGTAAACCACATTAATTCTGCAAACTTTGCAAATTCATCTCCACCATTGATTTCATTGATCAACGGTCGAAAATGAATATGAATTATTTATGTTAACAAAAAAAAATCAAAAAATATTTTTGAGTATTTATTATCATTTTTTAGTTTATTTTTTTATTTTCGATAACAATTAATGATATGTAATATTTTTGGTAAGAATTTAAATATTTATTTTTTATTCATGTTTTTCCAGATTTTTTTCCTTCCATTTTTCATGTTTCATACTAGTGTTTCATGATTTCATGGTTTCATGAATGAAAAAACTTGTGATTTCATTGTTATGATTTCATGTTTCATATTCATGTTTCGTGATTTCATGTTTAATACTCGTGTTTAATGATTTCATGGTTTCATAAACGAAAGAACTTGTGATTTCATTGTCATGATTTCATGTTTCATTAATGTTTCCCAAATGAAACATGTGAAACAGATTTCTATGATGAAACTACGATGCATATGATGAATATATGATGAAACTACGATGCATATGTGATGAACCAAAGAAGAACCCATGTGTGTCGATGCATATGTGATGAATATATGATAATCACTCAAATTTTTACTCGATCGACTTACCTGTAAAAAAAATTGCGTTGAATTTTGAAAAAAAAAAACAAAAAACGATTTCCATGTAAGAACGGTTGCGATTTGGTATATATACGAAAATTAACCAAAAAAAAAAACAAAATTACTATAATTGATGTTCCATGTAAATACATGTACCATTTAGTATATATCCCAAATTAAAAAAAAATTACCATAATTAAAACCCTCCATAACAAATTGACAATAAAGCCTCCTAATTAAAAAAAATAAAAATAAAATACTAAATGGTGATTGGTTGTTTTAGGCTTGCAAAGTTTGCAAAATTATGGTGGTTTCTAAAAGATCGCTCCCCGATATATATATATATACATATACATATATACATATATACATATATACATATATACATATATACATATATACATATATACATATATACATATATACATATATACATATATACATATATACATATATACATATATATATATGTAATACATATATAGGAAGAAGTTCATTTGAGAAATGCTAAATACATGAGAAAGAGAAATAATCTGTAACACCCGTAATTTTGGTAAATCATCATCCTACACCTTGCTTATTTATTGCCATCAGTTTAAACCTAAGTTGGAATTCTTTCTTGTAGAATTGGAGTTTTGCATCGGGTGCGCGTCAGGTTAAAAGTCAAGTTTGGTCCTCGGTACAGTCTGGGTGATTGTGCCCGCGACTGTGACAAAGTGTCACTCTCGCGGGGCTTGTACAGAGAGTGGGTGGTAACGGGCGATAGTGACAGAGTGTCGCTCTCGCGGGGCACTCTCGCTGTAACACTCTAAATTTTGTTTAAGGAAAAAGTGCAAGAAACAGTGCCCCGCGCGGGTTAGGCCGCGGCACAAGCCGCGCGGTGTACTGTCCGCGGGAAGGAAGCAGTGCGTGGCGCGAGTTACCGCGCGGGTCAACCCGCGCCACAAGTCGCGCGATGGCCTTAACGAATTTAAAAGGGGTTTTCAGCCCCATTTCACTTATCACACCTCAACCTCATTTCTCTCAAACTCTCTCTTCATTTACTCCCTCCCAAAACCGAACCCTAACCCTTTCAACCACTAATCTTCCTCATTTATTGCAAGAATCAAGCAACCTCCAAGCAAAGATTTCAACCCAAGGTTTCAAGCTTCAAGATCTTCTTTTTCTTCCAAGTTTTCTAGGGTTTTGCTATAAAACCTAGATTGTGAGTTTTCTTTACCAAAATCTTTAAATGGGATACATATCTTAAGTGTTTACTTGTACTACTTGTTATGTATGCACAAATCTGATCATTTGATAAGTTTGACCTAAATGCTATTTTCATGAGTATTTGGGGTTTTTTACTATTGAGGTATATATATATGGAGTCATTGTGTTGTTAACATCGTTATTATTGGTTATGATGGTTAATATCATAGATTATGTCAAGATTGTTGATTAAACCTACATGCTTGGGTGTTTTGGGCCTAACATGGGATTTAAGTTATGCAAATCCTTATATACGTGTCTTGTGATGCGAGCTATGTATAGGGATGGTTAATATGTGTATATATCTTGTTGATGCGAGATATGTATGGAAATGAAAATTATATATATGTATGTTGGAGGAACCGTGAGTATGTGTCAGGAGGATGTAGCCTTGGGTGCCACCGGGACGGTATGCGCCTAATGCCCCTGCCACCGGGACGGTGTGCCGGGCCTTTGGGATGTTGTTCATACGAACTAAACATCAAGGTATATTTACTTGAGGTAAAACTCATTGGTGTGATGGATCTCCCCCATTGATTCCAGTATGACCATGTGGACCGAGTCGTTAATTATGCTATTTCATGTTTATCGAATGTCATGCCATGCTTTTGTACAACTCACTAGGCCCGTTTGGCCTAACACTTGTTTGGTTTGATATGTATCTCAGGTTTTAGCGGCGTGACCGCCAAGAAGGTATAGGTGCCTTAGATGCGAGCTTGGGGACATTTTTGGGACGCTTTGCTTAGAAAGTTTATTTTTGGGTTGGTTCACAACTTGTGTTAATCTTGTTCCTAGTTAGGATTTAGATTAAAGGGTTGTGTTCCCTTAGATTGTTATTCATTACAAACTTGTAATTTTAACAGGCGTTATTGTCTCCCTTTTTGGGAAGAGCTCATGCTTTGGCATCTTTGATTATCATGTTTCCTTTTTTATGGAAATTTTTGTTTATCCCAATTTTGAGGTGTTACAAGTTGGTATCAGAGCTCTGGTTTAAGTGAACTAGGTGTCGACTGTAGCATACCTAGACTTAAACTAGTTGAGCCTTTAGTGTCACTGTCCATATGGGTAGAGCATTTCTAGGTGGGGAGAGTATTAGGATTACGGAATTGCATTGATTAAAATTTATGACGATGACAACGAGAGTTCTTATGTAAGATACGTTCACAATCTCACTTGGCCAGTGTTGTTATGAATTTATGATTACATGAGTATGCTTGAAATTGTTGTTATGATGATTAATCATTGTAGTAGTACGTAGTGAACCGCTTATCTTTTAAAGAATTAACCGGTACGACTCTTATCGTGTGTGACAGTTCACCATGGTAAACACAAGGAGTCGGGTTGGAGCGGCCGAGGATGCGAATGAGGCAAGTGTGACCTCCCCGGGAACTACGAGGCAAGCAAACCCGACAGTAAACCAAGTTATTCCACCGATTCCCAGAATGCTGGCGGGGATCATAGATGAAATTCCTCAAGTAAACTTGGAAACCGAGGATCCGGTCATTCAAGAAGCGGACCCTCAGTCAGTTCTATTGGCAAGCATTATGCAGATGATGAATTCCGCAATGGACAAACGGGACGAGAAATTGATGAAAGTCTTAAAAGACAGGGATGCAAGCAATCAGAGACATGAGACGGTGGGGGACAATGTAGTGATGGGATCGGGCGGAGCTGATAATGCAGTTGGGACGGAAGAACATGCTATCCGGGCCGAGAAGAAGAAGGAAGGGGGTTGTTCCTTCAAGTCATTCCTATGTAGTCGAGCTCCGGAATTTTCCGGGACAACCGATCCGCTTGCGTGTATGAAATGGATTCAAGAAGTAGAAATGGCTTTCGATGCGAGTGAGTGCGTTGATACTCAATGGGTCAAGTTTGTGTCCCAACTACTCCGAGGGGACGCGCTGACTTGGTGGAACATCACTAGAAGGGTGCTGGCGCCGGATGTTTTGGCCAAGCTCACTTGGCCAACCTTCAAGAAGAAGCTTATGGAGAAATTTTGCAATGCAAGAGCGCTCGATAAGATAGAAGAAGAGCTCCGAAATCTAAAGAAGGGAAATCTGACCGTTGCCGACTATGCGAAACAATTTATGGACAAGCTCAACCTAGTGGAGCATGTGGCAAGAGATGAAGAGGCGAAGATAAAGTGGTTTATGAGGGGGTTACTGGCGAATATGAAGACGGATGTGAGAAACGCCCACAAGATCACCTTGCAAGATGTGATCGAGGCCTCCCAGCAGGTAGAGGATGACGTGATGGAAGACAAGGAGGAAAGGAAACAACAAGGAGAGAAGAGGAAATGGAAAGGGCCGACCGGGCCCGTGCGACCATCCAAACCCTTCATCGGGGGGAGGAGTGTAGAGCCGAAACACGAGGCACAGTGGTGCTCTAGGTGTAAGGGTAAACATTTCGGGCCCTCCAGTCAGAAATCCTTGCCCAACCCCATCGAATGTTCCAACTGTGGTCGGAAAGGACACTCGAGTAAGGATTGTTATTCCCGACAAGGAGTCTGTTATGAGTGTAAAGAACAGGGGCACCTCAAGAGGAATTGCCCGAAACTAGCAATGGGTCGTCAAGGAGCTCCAGGTGTTTCAATACCGAAGAAGGAAACCCAACCGAAGGCGCCAAGTCGGGCCTTCCAAATGATGGCTGATGAGGCAAGGGAGACGGCGGACGTAGTGTCGGGTACGTTCTTAGTAAACTCTCTACATACCCGTGTTTTATTTGATTCGGGTGCGAACCAATCATTTGTATCTTCATCTTTCTGCAAGAATTTCATTACACCTCCTAGTCTGTTGCGTGATGCGTTAGTAGTAGAGGTAGCCAACGGGGAACAGTTGGTAGTTCGGGAATGCTACTTTGGGTGTACCTTAAGTTTAGATGGTGAGTCATTTGTAATAGACTTGTTACCGGCGGACATCGGGGGGCTTGACGTAATTGTCGGGATGAATTGGTTATCCAAGTATGACGCCGGTATTTTCTGTTCCAAAAAGCTGATTAGAATACCCTTGTCGTTTGGTGGCGAGGTGATTATCTACGGGGAGAAGAACCGAAAATCCAGTATGATTATCTCGTCCCTCAAGGCACGAAAGAGCCTAGCCAAGGGATGTGCATCGTATTTGGCCTACGTAATCGACGCGAAGTTGGAAAAGAGAAAGGTAGAAGATGTAGACGTGGTGCGAGAATACCCGGACGTCTTTCCAGAAGACCTACCCGGACTACCACTGGAGCGACAGGTAGAGTTCCACATCGACCTCACTCCGGGAGCAGCTCCGATAGCTCGTGCTCCTTACCGTCTAGCCCCGACAGAAATGCAAGAAATGGTGACGCAGCTTCAAGAACTTCTCGAGAAGGGATTCATACGACCGAGCTCGTCGCCGTGGGGAGCTCTAGTCCTATTTGTGAAGAAGAAGGACGGGTCGATGCGGATGTGCATCGACTACCGCAAACTCAACAAAGTCACTATGAAGAATAAGTATCCGCTTCCCCGGATCGACGACCTCTTCGATCAACTCCAAGGAGCGGGATGCTTCTCTAAGATAGACTTGCGATCAGGTTACCATCAAGTGAGGGTGAAGGAGAGTGATATTCCAAAGACGGCGTTCCGGACTAGATATGGCCACTACGAATTCTTAGTCATGCCTTTTGGGTTGACTAATGCACCGGCCGTTTTCATAGACTTGATGAACCGTGTATGCCGACCTCTATTGGACAGATCTGTCATAGTCTTCATCGACGATATTCTGATTTACTCTCGTGACGAAGCGGAGCACCGACAACACTTGCGAGAGGTTTTGGAAGTCCTTCGAAAGGAAAAGTTATTCGCAAAGTTTTCAAAGTGCGAATTTTGGTTACAAGAAGTCCAGTTCTTGGGCTACGTGGTGTCAAAGGATGGGGTAAAGGTGGATCCGACAAAGATCGAGGCAATGATGAATTGGGAACCACCGACGAGTCCATCAGAGATAAGGAGTTTCTTGGGTTTGGCTGGCTACTACCGACGATTTATTCAAGACTTCTCGAAGATCGCCTCTCCGCTCACGTCGCTGACAAGAAAGAATGTTAAGTTCTTGTGGACCGAAACTCAAGAGAGGGCCTTCCGGACCCTCCAAGGAAAATTATGCGAAGCACCGATCCTATCCTTGCCCGAAGGTTCCGAAGACTTTGTGGTGTATAGCGACGCCTCTAAATTGGGTCTTGGTTGTGTATTGATGCAAAGGGGAAAAGTGATCGCGTACGCTTCACGGCAACTTAAGGATCACGAGAAGAATTACCCTACTCACGATTTGGAACTAGCGGCGGTGGTATTTGCTTTAAAGCTTTGGCGACATTACCTTTATGGGACGAAGTGTACCCTATTTACCGACCATAAAAGCTTGAAGTACATCTTTGACCAAAAGGACCTCAACATGCGGCAACGGAGGTGGTTAGAGCTTTTGAAGGATTATGACTGTGAGTTGTTGTACCATCCCGGTAAGGCCAATGTAGTAGCGGATGCGTTGAGCCGAAAGAGTTACGGGGGTAAAGCCAAAATAACTCTTACTAGAATTGACGTGAAGTCGAGTCTAGTGGAGGATATCAAGAACAGTCAAGTGGAGGCACTTCGAGAGGAAAACCTTAAAGACGAAGTCATGGTGAAACAACGGGAAACATTAACGGAAGATAGTCGCGGCCTTAAACTTTTCCAAGGGAGGATTTGGGTACCAAGAATTGGAGGGAATCGAGAGCTACTTTTGGCGGAAGCTCACAAGACCAAGTACTCCATACATCCCGGTAGTACCAAGATGTATAGGGACTTAAAACTTCATTATTGGTGGCCGGTAATGAAGCTCGACGTAGCCAAGTACGTGGAGAGGTGCGTCACATGCCTTCAAGTCAAGGCGGAACATCAAAGGCCTTATGGAAGTTTACAACCTTTGACCATCCCAGAATGGAAGTGGGAGCACATCACAATGGACTTCGTCACCAAGTTGCCGAAGACTTTGAAAGGTCACGATACTATTTGGGTGGTAGTGGATCGACTCACGAAGAGCGCACACTTTTTAGCAATGCGGGAGACGTTGCCCATGGATAAATTGGCCAAGTTATACATATATGAGGTGATATCGCGGCACGGTGTTCCACTATCCATAGTTTCGGATCGGGATAGTCGGTTCACCTCTAAGTTTTGGGATGGATTGCAAAGGGAATTGGGTACGAAAGTCAAGTTGAGCACGACCTATCATCCTCAAACCGACGGACAAAGTGAAAGGACCATCCAAACTCTTGAGGACATGCTTCGGTCTTGCGTCATAGACTTTGGAGGAAGCTGGGATTCCCACTTGCCATTAGTGGAATTCGCTTACAACAATAGTTATCACTCAAGCATTGGGATGGCACCATTCGAGGCACTCTATGGGCGAAAATGCAGGACCCCGGTGTGTTGGCTCGAGGCGGGAGAAAAGCAGTTTGCGGGACCGAAGACAGTTCAAGCGACGGCGGACAAGGTCAAAGGCATTCGAGAACGTTTGAAAGCGGCGCAAGATCGTCAAAAGAGCTATGCGGATAAGAAAAGGAGATCGGTCGAGTTCCAAGTGGGAGAACGAGTCATGTTGAAGGTGTCACCATGGAAGGGGATCATTCGATTCGGGAAGCGCGGGAAACTTAGTCCTCGTTTCCTTGGACCCTTCACAATTTTGGAAAAGATTGGGCTCCAAGCTTATAGACTGGAATTGCCACCGGAGATGAACGGGATCCACCCTACCTTTCACGTATGCTACGTTCGGAAATGTTTGGCGGAAGAGGAGAGCGTTATACTGTTATCAGAGATTCGGGTGGACAACGACAACCGATGCGTGGAGGAACCGGAAGTCATACTAGAGTCTAAGACGAAGCAACTGCGGCACAAAGAAGTGACCATGGTAAAAGTTCAATGGAAACACCACCGAGGTACGAACGTGACGTGGGAGTCAGAGGAAGATATGAAAAGGAGATACCCCCATTTATTTGAGCAGTCGTGATTTCGGGGACGAAATCCTTATTAGGTGGGAAGGATTGTAACACTCTAAATTTTGTTTAAGGAAAAAGTGCAAGAAACAGTGCCCCGTGCGAGTTGCCGCACGGGTTAGGCCGCGACACAAGCCGCGCGGTGCACTGTCCGCGGGAAGGAAGCAGTGCGTGGTGCGAGTTACCGTGCGGGTCAACCCGCGCCACAAGTCGCGCGATGGCCCTGACGAATTTAAAAGGGGTTTTCAGCCCCATTTCACTTATCACACCTCAACCTCATTTCTCTCAACCTCTCTCTTCATTTACTCCCTCCCAAAACCGAACCCTAACCCTTTCAACCACTAATCTTCCTCATTTATTGCAAGAATCAAGCAACCTCCAAGCAAAGATTTCAACCCAAGGTTTCAAGCTTCAAGATCTTCTTCTTCTTCCAAGTTTTCTAGGGTTTTGCTATAAAACCTAGATTGTGAGTTTTCTTTACCAAAATCTTTAAATGGGATACATATCTTAAGTGTTTACTTGTACTACTTGTTATGTATACACAAATCTGATCACCTGATAAGTTTGACCTAAATGCTATTTTCATGAGTATTTGGGGGTTTTGACTATTGAGGTATATATATATATGGAGTCATTGTGTTGTTAACATCGTTATTATTGGTTATGATGGTTAATATCACAGATTATGTGAAGATTGTTGATTAAACCTACATGCTTGGGTGTTTTGGGCCTAACATGGGATTGAAGTTATGCAAATCCTTATATATGTGTCTTGTGATGCGAGCTATGTATAGGGATGGTTAATATGTGTATATATCTTGTTGATGCGAGATATGTATGGAAATGAAAAATATATATATATATATATATATATATATATATATATATATGTTGGAGGAACCGTGAGTATGTGCCAGGAGGATGTAGCCTTAGGTGCCACCGGGACGGTATGCGCCTAATGCCCCCGCCACCGGGACGGTGTGCCGGGCCTTTGGGATGTTGTTCATACGAACTAAACATCAAGGTATATTTACTTGAGGTAAAACTCATTGGTGTGATGGATCTCCCCCATTGATTCCAATATGACCATGTGGACCGAGTCGTTAATTATGCTATTTCATGTTTATCGAATGTCATGCCATGCTTTTGTACAACTCACTAGGCCCGTTTGGCCTAACACTTGTTTGGTTTGATATGTATCTCAGGTTTTAGCGGCGCGACCGCCAAGAAGGTATAGGTGCCTTAGATGCGAGCTTGGGGACATTTTTGGGACGTTTTGCTTAGAAAGTTTATTTTTGGGTTGGTTCACAACTTGTGTTAATCTTGTTCCTAGTTAGGATTTAGATTAAAGGGTTGTGTTCCCTTAGATTGTTATTCATTACAAACTTGTAATTTTAACAGGCGTTATTGTCTCCCTTTTTGGAAAGAGCTCATGCTATGGCATATTTGCTTATCATGTTTCCCTTTTTATGGAAATTTTTGTTTATCCCAATTTTGGGGTGTTACACTCGCGGTGCTCGTATTGAGAGCGGGGCATGGAGGGCGATTGTGACAGGATGTCACTCTCGCGGGGCACTGTCGCCGCCGAGGGACAACCTGGTTATTAAATACAATTATCATCCCATTCTCATTAAAAACTCAAACCCTCCTCCCCATTTTCTCTCCCAACCGAACCATTTGCATTTGTTATTGATTTTTGAGCATTTGAGGCACCAAGACTTGGAATTCCAAGTGATTCTTCATCATCTAGCAAGGTTTTGGAAGCTAGAACTAAGATCCTCTCATCTCCACCCTCTCCATCACATTTCTAGGGTTTGATCCAACTTTTTTTTATCATTTTGAAGTTTGGAAGTTTGTAGCTCATTTTGGTGACCTAGAAGTGTTTTGGGTGGTGGATACAAGTTATGGTTAAGGTAATCTTCTATTTTCTTCATCTTTGGAAATTAGGGTTTTGATATAAGTTGAGATCTTCATGTAAATGTTTGGGGAACGATTCTATATGGTTGAAAATGGATATTTACGGTTGGAAATTTATGGATCTAGGTTTTTGGAAGATTTGGCTTGAGGATTCAGATTTCTTCAAGGAAGCTCAAATTGGGGTAAAATATAAGTTTAGCCTAAATCTAGTAAGGTGGGTTCAAGTTGATTTGTAAAAACGGTGTACATACTAAAATGTCTATTTTAAAGTGTTTATATGTTTTACATGAAATTATTATCTGTTGAGTATTTGGTGAGTCTTGATTATTTGAAGTGTTTAATTTTATAAACTTTGTAAAACACCCACTTTTGAGATTTTGGGCATTTTGATAAATAAATCTTGAGTATTGGTATTTTAATGAGTTATTTTATGGAAGTAGAATTTTGAGTATAAATGCATTTTAGTGTGAGTTATGGGACGTTTTGAAAGGATAAATGGTATAAACTCACTTGGGAAATGATTCGTCCCAATCCAAACTATGTTGGAGTTATTTTTATATTTTGGAGCATGGGTTGCATAAATGTGAGTCGTATACGTTTTGGTTTCATTTTATGATTTTCTTACAGTTGGTCTTTCGATTGTTGAGCCTATGGCTCGGTTTGGACCTCTTTGGGTCTTGGGGACAATTGTCCGGGTTTTGATAGCTCGATATAGAGCGTTTGGTCATGATTTGCATTTACTGCATCTTATTTGGGAATTACATGTTTTGAATGCGTTAATTCATTAGTTTGGAGTAATGTAATGTTTTTAGCTAGTGCAATGGATCCATAGGCATTGTGTTCTTAATGTCCCGTTTTGGACAAGTTCACCACTTTGACACGGAATAGGCATCGGGTCACCATGGTAAGTAAGGGTGTGGACCTATATGGTCGGGCAACGTCACATGGGCAATAAGGTGTAATTCCATTTTGCATAAGTTCCCATTTTAGAACTGAGTTCCGTTTCGGAACTCTCAAGAATAGATTCAGATGGGTTGATTTGATGTTTTCGAGCAATAGACTCAGAGGAGTTGGGCTCGATATGTTTTAAGAGTATAATCCATACGTTTTGGTTTTCTACATAGTTATGTGACCCACTTTTGTGTTCCGTTGCGTACAATGTAATCGGGTCTCCCCCATCACCAAAAGGTGTTGTTTTGGGTATGGAGTTTTATAATCAATGTTTTCGGTGACGTTTTGAGTATGGATTGTTATCCATGTTCTAAGGTTTTGAATATTGAATTTTATCCATGTTTTTGGATGTTTTGGATGATGGAGTTTATCCACGTTTTTTTAGTGTTCGGTTGTTAAAGTATAAGTTATGTGTTGCTTGAGTTTGGGTTTTGCTTTTATATTCGAAGGAACGTTTGTATCATGGTTTTAATCATGAAAAGGATGAATGTTGGAAAAGAGATTGTTTTCAGTCTTAATGTATTTTATTTCGGGAAAATCACGTTTTAAATAACACTCTTAAGGTTTATTGTTTTACATATCTATGATGAAAACTCATGAGCTCACTAGGCGTTAAGCCTAACCTTTTTATTTGTTGGCATGTGCATCAGGTTCCAGTTGGGGAATGGTTCTAGCAACACTATGAGGAGATGAGCACTAGTTTTACACGAGGGTGAATAGTTTGGTGAAGTCTTCCGCATTTTGGAGATAATGACTGTTATTGGGTTTTTAGTAACATCCGTCCCTATTATAGACTGTGTATAAAGATTGAAATGTATTTATTGAAGTTAAACCTTAAATTGTTGTTGTAGATGAATCAGTTATCGATGTACTTAGAAAATTTTAAATTAGTTGCTATTTCTTTACTTCTCATATTTTTAGTATTTCTCAAATGAACCTAATCCTATAGATACATTAATATTTATATACATACACACATATCGGGTCGGGCCAGTGATCACCGTCCCCATCCCCGATAAAATCCCCGAATATGTCTCTGATCCCCGCCTCGTCCCCGAAGTCTCCGAACCCGGTCCAAAAATTTTGGTTTTCAGTTTTCACCATCAGTTTCGATTATTTTTGCAATCCCTAGCTCGGATACTCGCAATTACAAATAAAAATAAAAATACCTTCTAGTAATTGAAGAAATGTGCTCTTCATATTTATAATTTATTTAAAAAAATATACATGTTAAAAACAAAATGTAAAGGGTGAAAGGTCAAAACTGTAATTTAGACGGAAGTGAATATATGGTAACCTGTTATCAGTTGACACGTATTGAAATCCCAATGGAGAAAAAGAAACTTCTGGAAAATGTATTACTTTAACGTACCTTCTCGTTGTTTCTTTTATCTCTCCCCCCGCACGCACTTTTCTCACAATTTTCTCCCTTTTTCTGTCTTTCCATGTAATAATCATCATTTTTTCTTTTCTTTTCTTTTCCTCAACTTTCTACCCCCTTTCTCGCCCGTGTTCCTCTGCCCGAACATTCTAGAATCCTCAAATCTAACGCCCCAGCGCTACGGATCTCTATCGTCTCCAATCACGTAGATCTATATGCCTACATTCATCTAATCGGTATTTTTAATCATCCAGTTATCTTTATGTTTTTTGTTGGGATTTAGATGTTTGTTTGTTTGTTGAATTTGGATGGTTTGTTTGGGTATGCTGAAGCTTCTTTCAAGGATATGGCTCCTCCGCCGGTGGAGCGGAGCGGCGGAGAATCCACGGCCCCAGATACGACTGCCAGATCTCTTCCGACGCCGTTTTTGACGAAAACTTACCAGCTCGTCGATGACAAAACGATCGACGATGTCATCTCTTGGAACGAAGACGGATCTAGCTTCATCGTTTGGAATCCTACCGAATTTGCCAAGGATTTGCTTCCCAAGTGCTTCAAGCACAATAATTTCTCCAGCTTTGTCCGCCAGTTGAACACCTATGTATGTAAGATTCGTTCGTATATAACAATCTCGATCCGATTTTACAATCAAACAGTTTGATGGAAGACTTTTTCAATTATATATATATACTCGTTCGTAGGGATTCAGGAAAGTTGTACCTGATCGATGGGAGTTCTCAAACGATTGCTTTCGGAGAGGCGAGAAACACCTGTTATGCGACATACAACGTCGAAAGATCGCATCCGCTACGCCAGCACCAGCCGTTGCAGCTACTCCGGTGGTGACCGTGGCGGCGTTATCACCTGCGCAGCGTAGCAATTCAGGAGAAGAACAAGTAATGTCGTCGAACTCATCTCGAGGTGCAACAACTTATTTATCTCGAGAAACAACAGCTTGTGGCGGAACTGATGCGGAACTTATCGATGAAAATGAGAGGTTGAGGAGAGAGAACGTTCAACTCAACAGAGAATTGAGCCAGATGAAGAACCTATGCAACAGTATATATGTGATGATGTCAAATTTCGCAACGAATAACACATCGGAAGGGAACAGCTCACAACAACAGACGGCGGCGGCGATGGCGGAAACAACCACCGTGAAACCGCTGGATCTGTTGCCGTTAAAGCGTTTATCGGAAGGATCACCAGAAGCTGAAGCTGAGGAGGAGGATATTAGCCCTAGATTATTCGGCGTTGCGTTAGGTGTGAAACGAGCGAGGGAGGGAAGCGATTGTGAAGAAGCGGCGCAGGAGCTGCAGTTGCAACAGCCTGGAGGGGAGGTGAAATCGGAGCCGTTGGATGATAACGTAAAAGGGTGTGGCGTCGATAATAAGGAATCCACGTGGATGATGGATCAGCAGGCATTGTCATGATCTGTTGGATATAGTGATGGAATCTAGCTTTGTCTTTGTGGGCCCAAATACAAGAAACTTCTATTGGGGACATTTATATCCATTAAACATTTTCATTTTCCAAATTCAAAATCCTTTTTAATTATTAGTTTTCCTTTCTCTCTATTGTAATTCATGGTCAATTTGGTAAATATCGAACTTCCCTTGTAGTGTCAGCTATTTACTTTCAGAATTCTAATTTCTATGAGTATCAGGGTTGATGTTTGTTCATTAATCCCTTCTGTTTTTTTTTTTTTTTTAAATTTATTTATTGTGATGGCTATTGCTTAATTTTGGCATTAGTGGTATAGATTAGGACAAATCTATTATTTAGGACTTTACATTGGTTGGGTTGGTTGGGGTGAAAGATTTGAACAACTTAATTCAATGTTTACGGTTTGAAAAATCTTAACCCAACCCAATTAATACAACATAATCCAACTCAAATTGTGCGTTGATCGGTTGAAATTTTTGTATGTTATGTTACAATCTAATTAAGCATTTGTGTTTGAACGAGTAAAATAAAAACGAGAACATACCAAATGATTTTAAATATAACTAACTGCAGGATGGTCTATATATATATATATATGGTCCTCTTCATTTGCTAACCACCGCATTGGTGTTAACCGTGCTAACCAAAATTCGACCAATCAGAAGCTTTCATTTGTTTATGTTAATCGATCAAGGCTCTTAAATATCGAAGGACATAATTGGAATTCTATAAAATCGCTCAATTTAATGCATACCATATTTTAAGGAGGTTTTAAATTTGGTATTTATCTAAACAATAAATGTATTAATTCAAAATTAAAGTTTGATTTGCATGTGTTTATGAATGGAAGTTATCTTTTTACTTAATTTTAGCATTTGATATATTTCTCACGCCATAACCAATTTCACGAAAGTGTTTTTTTTTTTTTTTTTTGCTAAGATTCAAAATTAACAACTATAGACAATATACGGAAACACTGTGCACATGTATGCACATATGCATATGTGCATTATCCAAATTGACCAGAAGTTACTTTAAAATTAGCAAATTATCAATGCACATGTGCACACATAAGACATGTACATCTTACAATTCAAACATGTACATATGCCAATAAAAAGTGTATACATGCATTATGCACATCCTAAAAATTCGAGATGCACAACCATAGCCAATATACATAAATCCTATGTGCAAGTATGCACATATATGCATATAATATTTTTCTACAACCCACATGCACATATGCACTATATTCAAGTATGCACATATGCACTATTTTTCGTGTTCGCTAGTTGTTTGCAAGTATGCCCATATGCTTACATACCAAATTTTCAAAAGGCACCACCATAGCAAATATACATAAACATTGTGTTAAACCTCGATAGTCCACACTTCTTGAATATTCGCTCATTGGGTTTGCGAACTGCAACAATGTGTTAAAAAACTCAATGTTTTCCCCCTTATATAAACCCTAGTTTTTCAAAAAATTTACCTCTTTGCAATCGATTCCCGCCTTCAACATTCATCTTCGCGCCTTCAAACCACGATTGAGATGTTGATTCCGAGCTTTACGATTATCGTGTATATGGCAAATATTTTTCCTGATCTCCTCCTGATTAATCGCGATGTCGATGATGTTGATTTCATCAAGAAAGTGTCAAATGAAGGGTTCTGTTCGATGAAGCTGATTTGGGGGGGGATAAAATCTCTAAATTTTTGGTCTATTTAGTTTACAGCGCGTGTTACCAAATTAAAAATAAATGTAGTCGGACAAAATTACCCTTGTGCCTACATGCATATTATTTTTATAAAGCATTTTTCATATTTTAATTTAATAGAAAATCAATTAATTGTGGACCATTGATCTAATCAATCTACGTGTGAGATTGGTTAACACGGTTAACATCAATGCGGTGGTTAGCAAATAAATGGGACTCTCTCTCTCTCTCTCTATATATATATATACTAGTTGTGTACCCGTGCGATGCAACGGGATGCAATCAAGTACAATTTATATGAAAGTTAGAATCAAAATGAAAAATGAATGCATTGTTCCAAATTGTTGTAAATGGAAAAGGAAACAAATATTTAGTAATTACATTCCAGAAATGAGTATATTATCTTCTGCGCCTTCTAAGTTCCATCTCACTTCCAAGAACCAAGCACCTGTAGTGCATAATAAAGAAGAATATGCATTTCATAACAGGGACTTCCTATATGAAAAGCTTACTGCATAAAGAAGAATATGCATCCCAATTCAAAGATCATCTTAAATTTTTAACGTAAACCGAAAATAAAAAAATAATGGAAATACTCGTTAAAATAATGGGTACAATTAGACTTAAAACAATAAACTATTTAAGAACATTTGAGTGTTTTCTATTCCACTGTTGTTGGCATCTGACTGGGTCAAAGTCATTGCAAAAGGTGTGGATTTCTTGACTCTCTTTCTGGTTTTGATCAGACCCTAAAACACAACTGTCATTCTGATTTCTAAAGACAACAAGTCCCATCTTAGCATAAACCTCAAACAACGGGAATATAACCATAACTAAACTAAAACCCAGCACAAGTAGTTTATCAAGAATATACAATCAAATTAGAACTCGAAAAATATCCTTACCAGAAGTAGGCCTGTTTTCCTTTGATGTTCCTGCTCATTCCAGCATTGCATAATTTCACCAATCATTACCTATTATCTTAGTGGATTGGTGTTGACAAAATCTACATCTCATAACACTCGGGTAAGAAACATGAAATTTAGTTGCCAAGGTGATGATTTCAATATAAAGACATGACATGGTGCTAGCTTGTAGATAGATGTTTAATCAACTATTTTCATTAAATTGCCAAACTTTGTTAAGTCCTGATACTAATTTCAAATATGTTAGTATTGTTTTACCTTCTTGCTCACCTGATGAGTGTTGACTACTTTCATCGTCAAGATAAAGATCTGCAGATCTAAGGATAGTCAACAAGGATGATTGTTTGTTGCTTCTTCCCTTACCTTTTGATGGAGCTTGCTCTCGAAACATCTTCTCTTGTAATCATTATGGCTGATATTGCTTTCATCTTTGGACTTTGTGTTCATCTTGTTCTCATCATAAATCCCTACCAGATGTTAGTTAGGCCTCATCAAAATCAACCCCAAAACACAAAAAATAAAGAAATATACTGTAATTTTACAACAACAAAAAAGACGAAAATCTTGAAGGTGGCAAACCTGGATGTTATGTTCTTTGAGGGAAGTTCATCTCTCTCTCCTTGTAATATCTCCTATAACAAATTGAAAGAAAACAAAAAAACTTAACATTGTGACATTTATTTATACACATAAAACAAACTGGAAGATTAGATATGAAAAAGATTACTTGAATCGTAGTTGCCTCTTAGGCTTTCTTTGAGCAGGTCATGTATTCTCATATTCTTTTCCGGGGTATTTGGGGAAGGCTGATATAGGAAACAATATGTGGTCCATTTCTTCCCACATCATACCAATCTAACCCTCAAAATGAAATGTTCAATAGGCCAAATTGAAAAGCACCAGGTCTTGGATTACAACTTTAATCAAGTGGTTGAATCCTACGATTTGATCTGCGTGGCTCAGTTTCTGAAATTGACTTCTCTTTCACTTCTACTTTAGTAGCCTTGCTGCCACCTGCTGCAACTTTTGCTTTGTTCAAACGCTGAGATATTGCCTTCGACGTTAAAGTCCCTTTTGGGGCATCCGTTGGAAGATCCAATGCAGAAGGGTCTTCTATAACATCCTTGGTTTTAGGAGATACGTTTTCATCAACACCAAAAAAATCCTTGACGGTTTTATTGCTCATGACAGCATCACGTGACGTAGGTTTAGAGGATTTGGATTTGTCCTTCTGAGCTAATGTTCTGACCAAAGGAATTGGTGGTTTTCTTGTCTTCAGCACTTTGGATTTGATTTCAGCAACTTGCTTTTCCTTTGCATCATTCTTAGAGTTTTTTCTTGATCCACTGGTCCTGGTGCTTGAGGCATCGAATAACTTGCAAGCTTGATTGAATCATTTGGTGGATTAGTCTTATTGCTTCCTTCGACAACATAATGTTTGCTCACATCCATAAATTTCTGTTTCTTTCCCGGCTTTGGAACGCCAAAGACCACTCTTGATCCTTCCTTCTGTAGGTCGCTCCTCATCGGTCTACGAGTGTTTTCAACCTTGTTCTCATCCTTAGAGCTTTTACCTACATCAAATGAACTTCCTTGACCAGATAACGGAAGTATCCTTGATTGTTGAGGTTTCTCTGACTCAACAAGATCAACACTATTAGATGACTTATCCTTCTCTTGACCTTCCACAACAGGTTTATCAACCTTCAGTCGCTTTTCCTTTAGTGTATCACCCTGTAACCATATATTCATTAAAATGAGAAACCACATATTAATCAACAATTATAAAGTACTCCCACGGTCCCAAAAATAAGGGTCCATGTTTCTTCACTTCGACTCAAAATAAGTGTCCACTTTCAAAAATACGTTCCTACTTTCGAATTCAATCCTTAAGTATGAGATGGAGAAATTCACTACTCCCTATATTATTAAGAGTAAAATTGTCATTTAGTTAAATAAGAGTGTAATAATTACACATTTAAAAAACGTCTGCCTTTTTCATTGTGTAACTTATTTCGGGGCAGAGGAAGTATAAAGTAATACACAGATTAACCTATACCTCAGAAGAATGGCATCCTTTTGAACCAGGCCACTCGATCCACTTGCCATCCTACCACATAAGAGCTGGCCTAACATGCCATGACTTAACTATCGATGTCTCTCCTTGAGCTGGAAGAAAAAGGGGGGGGGGGGGGAGTATACAATCAGGCCATAAGCAAAAATTCAGCATATTTTATTTGTAAAAATTGAAGGCAAATGCAAATAACCATACATACCAGAAAAGTGAACATTTAGAGATGTTACATCCATCTTATTTGTCTCCAAGATAACTGCTTCACGCCAGCTAGACAAAGGTATTAACACAACATTTAGAAGGGTATCTTTTTTTTGCAAAACATTCATGTATACCAAAGTTGAGTCCGATAAATCCAAATTTCAGGACTATAAAAGTAATATTCAGCAAGATATAATTCTAAATTAACATAATAGTCCACCCCACCCGATATAAAAAAAACTTTTTACTAAACACACATCTGCAAGAAGATTCGGATGGAAAGAATAATCACACAGTAAGATATCTTTTCAAAACAAACATGTTCTTAGAAACCAAAATCTTAATAAATGAAAAACAAACATGTTTTTCGATTGGAACCGAGAGTGAGTAATCGAAACCTAACCGTATAATAGACGGTCTTCAATCAACAACAAACCTGTTCTCTGAAACCAAAATCGAAATAAATGAAAAACAAGCTTGTCCTATTATTCAAAACAAACCTGTTTTACAAAACCAAAATCGAAACTAAAAATTGAAACCAGAATCGAAATAAATGAAAAACAAACCTGTTCTTCGATTGGAACAAGAGCGAGTGAAATCTGGACTAAAAAATCGAACGGAGAAATCTGGACTCAAACCTGCTCTTCGTTTCTTGTTGCTTGATAACTTATTAACTTCGGTTTCAACAGAGAAATCTGGACTCAAAATCGAACGGAGAAATCGATGTGAAAATGTAGCAGGTAGAGGATATGTTTTTGGTAGAAGGAAGCGTATGAAGAAACCCAAATAGGTATGGGCTGGAGGTCAGAAAGTATGGGCTGGAGGGTGTACTGCCCTGTTTTTAAATTCTTGCATAAAAAACTTGTACACTATGTTTTATGAAGTGTACTTAAGAGATTTTTGAATTGGATGTATCAAAATGCAGTACATTGTGCATTGTGAGTTGTATTTAAGACTTTTAACTTAAATGTATATTAAGGTAGTATAGATATATATTAATCAACAATTTAACAATCATATTAAATCCATAGTATAGAAAGACATCAGGTTCCTCGGGTTGGGTTCAAATTAACTAACTAATTCTAACCCAATAGATGTGTTGGGTTACCTTGATTTGAAGTTTCTTTTTGATTTTTTTGGATTGGATTGACCGAGTTGGTCGGAATTTTGAGCCCCCTTAATATTACATGTACGATGTTCACTTGAATTAGGTTTGCTTCAAGTGGTATCAAGTGTGATTTTTAATGATAAGCATGAATGATAATGCTAAGAGAATGTTTGAATATGTTGTTAAAATGTTAAATTTTTTTTTTGAAAGAATTGTTAAAATGTTAAATTATAATTAGTTTTTAACGTTTTATAAGAAATTATTCTTTAAAAGGTACAATTTTTATATGGATCAAGTTTGCTATAAGTAGGGGTGCTCAAATTTCCGACCAACCCGACCAACCCAACCCGAAAAAACGCAAAAAAACTCAAACCGAGGTAAACCGATACATAATCGATACAAATTTTTCTCAAACCGCATCTATTGGGTTGGAAACGGGTTGGGCCCAAAGTAACCCGACCAACCCGCCAACCCGACCAAAACTTACGCTTTTTTTTACCATGGTTTTAGACTTTTATTGTATTTTCTTTCTATCTATTTTAAAGTCTTCTTATCTTAGGCGTAGTTTAGATTTGTCCACGAGACCACGCTGATTAAATCGCACAAATCTAAACTTCAAGTTTTCAAAATCGATAGAATCAAGAGGCAAGGGATACTCTTCTTCTACTCTTCTCTTCTTTTATTAACCTTATTTTTATATATCAATTTTGATTTTAGTTTTTTTAAACGGAATCACTTAGTTAGATTGTGAAATGATGTATTAAATTTCAACCCGACCAACCCGACTAATCCAACCCAACCCGCACAGTTTGGGTTGGGTTGGGTTACACTTTTGATTGTGTTGAGTTGGATTGAGATTTTTCAAACCGCAAACATTAGGTTGAGTTGTTTAAGTGTCTTCAACCCGGCCAACCCAACCCGTGAGCACCCCTAGCTATAAGTGGTATCAATTTAATTTTGATTTTGATGACATGCTATCTTGAAATGGATCTGCACCTAAATTGTAAGGTTGATAATTATGAAAATTTTGTTTATTGTTTGGACGGAATAATTTCACATAAAAAAAAAAAAAACTAGTAATAAATTGAGTATTCGTATAAATGTAAAACATCTTAATTATCTATTGTTTGTATGAAATATATAATATATTTACGGAAAATATTTATGTACACTCCTCAATTTGTGACGTTTGAACTATTAATTGCCTAGGAGGTTGATCTCTACAATAACTTAACAAGTTAAGCCAATGACCCTTTGATTCAACCATCTACATAGTAGTCAACTCATTATCTATACTATATTATAAAACATTTATAAAAAACTCTTAAAAACAATTGTTAAACCTTAATGTACTGCTATTTAATGTTAATTACATAAAATCCCTTAAAACAACCATTAAAGCTTTATGTACTATATTTAATGTTTTTTATTAACTTTCAATCCTTATCTCTAACCACTTTAACTCCCCTAAAATCACTCCCCGCATAACTAAATATAGAATAAAAATCAAATTTTAAATATAAAAAATCTAAAATATAATTATTAATGTTTATTTTATTAAAAAAATATTATATTATTAAACCTAAAATATATTATTATTAAACTATCGAAGAAAACTCTTAAAAACAAACTTTTATGCATTAAGTACTGTTTATTGATACACATTATTTAAAATTCAAGATTACTAGTCATGATGCATGAGTACAAATTTCTAAGGTTGTATGTTTGAATTCATAACTAACTGATAAACATAATCAAAATAGGATAAACATCTCAATTTAAATATAAATATTTTAAAATATATAAGATAATCATTGAATTCTAACAAAATACTTAATTTTTTTATACAAAAAACATTATATTATTAAGCCTAAATTAAACAAATTTATAAAAAAAACCATTATCACCCTCTCAAAACCATCCAAAATCGTACTGTAAATCGATAAAAAAACAAAAAAAATAAAAGGAAACATTAAAATCGTGATGTATCTTACTGCATTACACGAGTACGCTTCTAGTATATTGTAACATCCGGAATTTCAGGTAAGTATAAGGTTTTATTAATCTTATGTTTATGTGTTTATCAAAGTAGAAATTATATGCTTAATTGTTATTTCTGTTTAAAATGGTTGTTTGGTGTTGATTTGGAAGTTTAAGACCAACCTTTGTTTGACAGTGAGTTACGCGACTTACGTCGCGGGTGCAAGTCGCGGCACAAGCCGCGTAACCCACTGGAGTTCACTTGGTTGAGCAAGCGGGCGACTTATGCCGCGGGTTCAAGTCGTGGCACAAGTCGCGGGGCAACCTGCACTCCCCAAAACCCCCTTTTCATCCGACTTTCTCTCATAACTTTTATATCTCTCTCTCATTTTGGCGATTTTGCTCCCAAGAAATCAGTTTTCTCCCTCACCAAAACCCTAACCCTCATAAATACTTCATCCATTGGTGGTTGGATCTTGGCTTCTTGCATTTATTATCCTCAAGGAAGCTTTGTAGAGTTCTCAAGTGCTACCTCCCACCTTCAAGTCTCATCTTCATCTAGGGTTTCATCTTTTCTAGGTTTTGGTCAAAAACCTAGATTGTGAGTTTACTAATCCTTTGTTAAAACTAGATACACATCATAACCTATTACTTGTTATCATCTTGCATCCTACTTGAAATGTTCATTTTATATGCTCAAGTATTTGGGGGATTTCTTTATGATCCATGTTCATTTATGTCATGCTTTGAGTTATTGGGATATGTATATGTGTATCTTGTTATAGAGATGGTATATTATTTGGGACTCCGTTTTATGGGTCAAAACCACATGATTAAAATGTGGTCATATTTGTCTTGATATAGACTTCATATTAAATGGCTTGTAATATTGTACCCATGGTTGGTATGGATAATATTCTTGGTCATATTGTGCCTTGAGGCCTATTAACAAATCATGTTGGACGAACCAAGTCAGTAGACACTAGGAGGATGTAGTCTTGGGTGCCACCGTGTGGGTATGTGCCTAGACCTCCGCCATTTGGGGTAATGCCATGGTTGTAGTCCTCGGATGTGCCGGACCTTTCGGATGTCACTTGTAGTAGTTGGCATCAAGGTATATCGGCTCTTTGGGTGGAACTTGATTGGTGCTATGGGTATCCCCCGTTGACTCCACATTTAATGAAATTTGGTTAACTGCTGATAAGATTTGTAAATGCTTTAACATGCTATTTCTTGTTCAACTCACTAGGCTTTTTGGCCTAACACTTGTTTGGTGTCGATGTGTATCTCAGGTTCTAGTGGCGCCGTTTCTAAACAGGCATAGTTGCTTGGGTGAGAGCTTGGGGAATTTGCATTTGGACATTTATATTTGGAGAAGGCATTTGGGTTATAGATGACACCCTTTTTGTAATCTCTTTTCTAGATATAGAAATTAGATTAGTTGGTTGTTATCTATTTGTCCGTTCAATTACAATTGTGATTAAACAGGTTTATATATATTTCCCCATTTTTGGGAGGCTCTTGCTAAGGCAATTTATATACCATTTCTTCTCTTTGGGAAAGTTTTTGTTATCCCTATTTTTAGGGTGTTACAAGTTGGTATCGGAGCTTTAGTTTAAGTGAGCTAGGTGTTGTTTTAGCATATCTAGACTTAAGCTTTAGACTTTACTGCTTCACTGTCCACTTGGGGTAGAGATCCTAGGTGAGGAGAGCGTTAGGGCTTACGGAATTATGCAAATTAAGAGTTGTAATTATGGTAACAAGAATCCTTGTGTATGATTTGTTCATAATTTCACTTAGCTACTGCTATTATGAATATATTGTTACGTAAGTATGCTTGCAAATACCATTATTATGATAATTGAAATGTGTATTAGTACGTACAATGAGTTCAACTCACTTAGTCTTTTCTCAATCTCTTTCTCGTTCATGATTGGCAGATAGTGATGGTAAACACTCGGAGCAGGTTACCGAGCACGCCAGAGAGGCGTGTGGAGGTAGAATCTACTGCTGACCAACCTCATGTGGTCTGTTAGAACATATTTTATGTTCTATTTAGAAGTTTTATAAAGTAATAAATATGCATATTAGGCCTTGTATATGGGTTTGCGCTTATAGTGTTTACAAGGGAGTATGGGGTATAAATAGGAATCATGTAATAGTTTTTAGGTTTAACCTTTCACTTTTGTAATTCAAAATATGCAACAATGTAGCCACTTACTGTGTTCTTGGTCTCTAGTAGTGTAGATTTACTTTTCTGTTCAATAATCTACTGATTTCTTCCCTATGATTCCTTGTTCTTCATCTAATCAAACCAATCATGATCTCAATTGGACCTCACAATTGGTATTAGAGCTAAACAGAAAACATCTTTCTGAACGATCGAGAGATCTTATTTGGTTTTGATAGAACAGTCCTGTTGAATTTTGATTTCTGGATTTACTGTGAAATTGTTTGATTTTTGATGTTTAATTGATTCAGAGGTTATTGTAAATCATTTTTGAATCAATTGCTTGTATCAATTTCACTCCAGAATATCAAATCTGTCGATTTTGAGTTATTTCTGTTCGAAATTTTTGTTTACTGTGGTTGAAATCGATTTGGTGCTTAGAGTCAAAATCAGACTATATGTTCAACTACAAATGTGCTCAATAGTATTTTTCGAACCTGTGGATAAATTTTCAACTCAGAAATCGAAGTTTTGAAGGTTTGATTTGAAGATTTTCAGAAAATCGTTCTAGATCCATAAGTTTCGCAGGATTTGATTGAAGAACTCACTAATGTGTGAAGATTCGCAGAAAGAAGAAGTTATTTGGAAGATTTCGCAGAACATTTGGACACAACAAATTTGTATAAGTATGGAATTCGCAAGTGGTTAGATTGCGAAAGTTGAAGAATTCGCAGACCACTGTGCTTATGTTGTGTACGAATTCTAAAGGAATTCGCAGGCCACTGATTATGTAATGTCAAAGAATTCGCAAGTTGTGTTTGCGAAAAGTGGCTTCCAAAATTTTGAAAATGTTCTAAGTCCAGAATTCGCAGGTAAGGGAATTGCGAATTCTGAGGATTCGTGAAGATGATGTCTGCGAAATGCGAGGATTCGCTAACATGAGGCTTGCGAAAGTCAGGAATTCGCAATGCAAGCCTCTGCGAATTTTGAGGTTAAGCTTAATGCATCTTGCGAATTGTGCTCAAATGTCTATAAAGATCTGCGAATTTTGGTTGTTTGCGAAAGTTGGTGATGTTTTTGAGAATTATGACTGTTCTGAACCCTATTTCTTACAAGTTTGCCCTGTTCCTGAGCTTTGTACGCGGAATGCATATGTGACAGCTGGTTGGTCACATATCCTTAGCAACTGATCTATATTTCACGAGTGCTCATGATTAGCAAAGTTTTTCAGATTCTGGACTTGATGATTTGGTCTCTGCTTGGATTGAGTTAGCTGCCTGAGAATCTGCAATCATCAGTCTGGAAAGCTTCTTCAGTTGTTAGACCGTTGAGAGCACTTTATCATTCTTCTGACTTGATCACTCAGTAGTGTGAGCGACTGCAATCACTGTTCTGCACTTTGGTTGTGCTTCAGAATCCTGAGAGCCGATAATCATCCAGCTGATTTGTGAAGAAAGGAGTTCCGGGTTTGATGACTCAGTATTCTGGAAACCAGTCAGAAAATGAGTACCTTCCATCAGTTGTTGAACATTGCTTACCTTCTAACCCTTGCCTTGTAGTGTTGCTACCGGATGCTACTGCCCGTATGCTTATTAGATGAAGTTCTTAAGCTGAATTCTAAATTCAACTCATGGTTCACAGACAGATCAGATGTTATATACTGAAGATGCACTTGGGTGTCACTCCATAATCCACACATATCATTCTTGTGGGCGTTAAGGAATGTGTTGGATTTACTAGAGAAAAAAGCTGTCTTTATGTGCACTCAGTCGAGGTTATGGTCTACATCAGATCTGATATTTCAGTTGATACATCAAGGATAAGAGCTACATTCTAGGGGGAGCTTGAGGATGCTTTGAAGTTTATGCAACACTAAGTTTTATAAAGAAATCAAGGGGGAGAGGAGCTGAAGATGGAGCTGATCAGAGAATGATTACTTTATAAAACTTCTAAATAGAACATCAGAGAATGATTACTTTACAAAACTTAGGGGGAGAATGTTAGAACATATTTTATGTTCTATTTAGAAGTTTTATAAAGTAATCAATATGTGTATTGGGCCTTGTATATGGGTTTGGGATTATAGTGTTTACAAGGGAGTATGAGGTATAAATAGGAATCATGTAATAGTTTTTAGGTTTAACCTTTCACTTTTGTAATTCAAAATCTGCAGCAATGTAGCCGCTTACTGTGTTCTTGGTCTCTAGTAGTGTAGATTTACTTTTCTGTTCAATAATCTACTGATTTCTTCCCTATGATTCCTTGTTCTTCATCTAATCAAACCAATCATGATCTCAATTGGACTTCACATGGTCGATACCTCCGTGGTACCTCCCATGCCCAATCTCTTGGGAGGAGGACCCGAACAGATCCCACGCGCGAACATTGCAGCTAACAATGCTATCATGGAGGAGGTGACGATGGAGACCAGAATCAGAGACAACATGATGTTGTCCATAAACTCGTCCATGGCCCAACAACAAGAGTTATTTATGAAGCTTCTGGAAGATCGAGATGCTAGTCACCGACAACCTGAGACAATGGCAGAAAATGTCGTTATGGGGTCGGGTGGTGGACCGACTGTTGTGGTGACTGAAGATCAGACAGAGAACGGAAGCAAAGGGATTGCCAAGGGATGCACCTACAAAGCTTTTCTTGGGTACAATCCGAAGGAGTTTTCGGGCTCAGCAAATCCAGTTGTTTGTATGTATTGGCTGGAGGAAGTCGAAATGGCTTTCGAATCTAGTGAATGTGATGTCTCGCAGCGGGTGAAGTTCGCTTCTCAACTACTGAGGGGTGAGGCCTTGATCTCGTGGAATCTCACACGGTCCGCCCTCACTCCCGAAGTTTTGGCCAAGTTAACTTGGTCGGTTTTCAAACAAAAGATCTTGGATAAGTACTGTAGCGAGCGGTCGTTGGACAAGCTGAAAGAAGAGTTCAAGAATCTGAAGAAAGGGGCTCTGTCCATTATCGATTACTCCAAGATTTTCTTGGAAAAGTTGAATTTGGTGGGACATCTCGTCCCTGATGAGAGAGCTAAGATCAAAGCATACCAGCATGGATTGCCGGCCAGGATGAAGACGACAATGAGGAATGCTAGAGGATTGACCCTTCAGGATATGATCGAGGAGTCTTTACTGATAGAAGACGATTTTGAGGCAGAGAAAGATGAGAGAATTGCAGTGGGAGATAAGAGGAAGTGGGAAGGGCCGTCTGGGCCCATACGTCAATCTAAGTCATTCGCGGGTGGAAGAGTTAGTGATAATCGTCGTGAGTGGTGGTGGTGCCACAAGTATAAAGCCAAGCACTCTGGCCCATGCGACCCAAAACCTCACTCGGGTTCTATCGAGTGTGCCAAGTGCGGCAAGAAGGGTCACGTGATTCGGGATTGCCTTATCTGGGGCCCAATTTGTTTTGAGTGTCGGGAACCGGGACACATGAAGAAGGATTGCCCAAAGCTTGTGGGCGGAAACCGAGGGAATTCTTTTGGATCGACGGTGCCGGTCGAGCAACCGTCAAGAGCGCCAAGCCGAGCATTCCGAATGACTACCGAAGAGGCGAAGGAGACCGCCGATGTTGTTTCAGGTACGTTTCTAGTAAACTCCTTGCCTGCTCGTGTGTTATTCGATTCAGGTGCTACATGTTCTTTTGTATCGGATGTTTTCTGTAAGCAATTCGTCACTCCTATTAGCGTCCTTCTCGATGCTTTAGTAATAGAAATAGCTAATGGGGATAAGGTGATCGTCTGAGACTGTTTTTGCAATTGCACTATAGAGATTGATGGAAATCCTTTCAGAGTGGATTTACTACATATGACTATAGGGGGGTTCGATGTAGTCATAGGTATGGATTGGTTGTCGAAGCACAAGGCCGACATCTTTTGCTCTAAGAAGATGATCCGAGTACCTTTGTCGGGGAACGGAGCGGTCGTCATTTATGGAGAGAAAGGGAAGGGATGCAACCCTATCATCTCCTCTCTTAAGGCTCGTAAGTTTTTAGCGAAAGGTTACCCTTCGTATCTGGCTTACGTAGTGGACGCAAAGAAGGAGAAGAAGTCGGTAGAAGATGTGAAGATCGTGCAAGATTATCCGGATGTCTTCCCAGAATACTTACCCAGATTACCACCGGAACGGCAGGTGGAGTTTCAAATCGACCTCACTCCGGGAGCGACTCCGATAGCCCGTGCCCCCTATCGTTTAGCCCTGATGGAAATGAAGGAGATGATGACGCAACTTCAAGAGTTGTTGGAGAAGGTTTTCATCCGACCGAGTTCGTCACCTTGGGGAGCACCGGTTTTGTTTGTAAAGAAGAAGGACGGATCCATGCGGATGTGCATCGACTATCGGTGATTGAATAAAGTCACGGTGAAGAACAAGTATCCCCTACCGTGCATCGACGATCTCTTCGATCAACTTCAAGGCGCGGGATGCTTTTCAAAGATCGATCTTAGATCCGGTTATCATCAAGTCAGAGTGAAAAAAGAAGACATACCGAAGACGGCTTTTCGGACGAGATATGGTCATTATGAGTTTTTGGTGATGCCCTTTGGCTTGACCAATGCTCCGGCCGTATTCATGGATCTGATGAACTGCGTGTGCCGTCCATTCTTGGACAAATCCGTGATTGTCTTTATCGACGATCCTGATCTACTCAAAGGACGAGGTTGAGCATGAGAAATACTTGCGTGAAGTGCTAGAAGTTCTCAGAAAAGAGAAGTTGTATGCGAAGTTCTCAAAGTGTGAATTTTGGCTCAAAGAAGTTCAATTCTTGGGCCACGTGGTGTCTGAAGACGGGGTGAAGGTGGACCCGGCGAAAATAGAGGCGATGATGAGTTGGGAACCGCCAACGAGTTCGACGGAAATCCGAAGTTTCTTGGGATTGGCGGGTTACTATCGACGCTTCATCCAAGACTTCTCTAAGATAGCTTCGCCACTCACATCCCTCACAAGAAAGAATGTCAATTTTCTTTGGACTGACGTACAGGAGCAAGCCTTTCAAACGCTCAAGAAGAGATTGTGTGAAGCTTCTATTCTATCCTTGCCCGAGGGATCGGATGACTTCGTAGTATATAGTGATGCTTCCAAGATGGGTCTGGGGTGTGTGTTGATGCAACGGGGAAAGGTGATAGCTTATGCGTCGCGACAACTAAAGGACCACGAGAAGAACTACCCGACTCATGACTTGGAATTAACGGCGGTGGTCTTTGCTTTGAAGTTGTGGCGGCATTATTTGTACGAAACCAAATGTACTCTTTTCACTGATCACAAGAGTCTTAAGTACATCTTCGACCAAAAAGAACTCAATATGCGACAAAGAAGGTGGCTTGAGTTACTAAAGGACTATGATTGTGATTTACTCTACCATCCCGGTAAAGCCAACGTGGTGGCGGATGCGTTGAGTCGGAGGAGTTATGAAGGTGGTGTTAAGATATCCCTCACGAGAATCGATGTGGTATCGAGTCTCTTGGAAAACATCAAGGCAAGTCAATTGGAAGCAATCAAAGAAGAATATCTCAAATCTGAAGTTATGGTAAAACAAGGTGGACTTTTGACGGAAGATAGTCGGGGACTTAAACTCTTTCAAGGGCGAATTTGGGTGCCAAAGTTTGTTGGAAATCGGGATTTACTCCTTAAATAGGCTCATAAGTCTAAATATTCTATACATCCCGGTAGCACCAAGATGTATAGAGACCTAAAGTTGAACTATTGGTGGCCGGTGATGAAGCTAGACGTGGCCAATTGTGTGGAAAGGTGTCACGTGTCTTCAAGTCAAGGCGGAACACCAAAGACCGTACGAGAGCTTGCAACCGTTGTCCATTCCCGAGTGGAAGTGGGACAACATCACCATGGATTTTGTGACAAAGCTACCGAAGACCTTGCGAGGTCATGATACTATATGGGTGGTTGTGGATCGTTTGACCAAGAGTGTGCATTTCCTTGCTATGCGAGAGACCTTGCCAATGGAGAAATTGGCTAAGCTTTATATCGACGAGGTGGTGTCGAGGCACGAAGTTCCGCAATCTATCGTGTCAGACCGAGACAGTCGATTCACATCGAACTTTTGGGTTAGCTTACAGAAAGAGTTGGGCAACAGATTGAATCTGAGCACGGCATATCATCCTCAAATGGATGGTCAAAGAGAGAGGACGATCCAGACGCTAGAGGACATGCTGAGATCATGTGTCATTGATTAGGGAGGCAGTTGGGACTCGTACTTACCTTTGTGGTAGAATTCGCTTACAACAACAGTTACCATTCTAATATTGGAATGGCACCGTTCGAGGCGTTGTACGGGCGGAAGTGCAGAACCCCAGTTTGTTGGCTTGAAGCGGGCGAGAAGCAATTCGCCGGACCAAAAATCGTTCAAGTCACGACAGATAAAGTGAAGGAAATCCGAGAGCGATTGAAGGCGGCACAGGACCGATAGAAAAGTTACGCGGATAAGAAGAGAAGGCTGGTCGAATTCAAAGTGGGAGATCGTGTCATGTTGAAAGTATCTCCATGGAAGGGGATTATCCGTTTCGGGAAACGTGGGAAGCTTAGTCCTCGTTTCCTTGGACCCTTTGTTATTTTGGAAAAGATTGGTCTATAAGCGTACCGGTTGGATTTGCCACCGGAGATGGATGAAATACATCCTACTTTTCACGTATGTTACCTTCGGAAGTGCTTAGCCGAGGAGGAAAGTGTGATTCCCTTAACGGAAATTCGAATAGATAATGGAAACCGTTGTGTGGAAGAGCCGGAAGCAATTTTGGAATCGAAAGTGAAGAAGTTACGACATAAGGACGTAGTCATGGTCAAGGTCCAATGGAAGCTCCATCGTGGTGCTAATGTCACTTTGGAGTCCGAAGAGGACTTGAAGAAGCGTTATCCTCATTTGTTCGTATAAATGTAGTTTCGGGGACGAAATCCAAATTAGGTGGGGAGGATTGTAACATCCGGAATTTTAGGTAAGTATAAGTTTTTATTAATCTTATGTTTATGTGTTTATCAAAGTAGAAATTATATGCTTAATTGTTATTTCTGTTTAAAATGGTTGTTTGGTGTTGATTTGGAAGTTTTAGACCAGCCTTTGTTTGACAGTGAGTTACGCGACTTACGCGACTTACGCCGCCAATGCAAGTCGCGGAACAAGCCGCGTAACCCACTAGAGTTCACTTGGTTGAGCGAGTGACTTATGTCGCGGGTTCAAGTCGCGTCACAAGTCGCGAGGCGACCTAAGCTCCCCAAAACCCCCCTTTCATCCGACTTTCTCTCATAACTTTCATATCTCTCTCTCATTTTGACAATTTTGCTCCCAAGAAATCATTTTTCTCCCTCACAAAAACCCTAACCTTCATAAATACTTCATCCATTGGTGGTTGGATCTTGGCTTCTTGCATTTATTATCCTCAAGGAAGCTTTGTAGAGTTCTCAAGTGCTACCTCCCACCTTTAAGTCTCATCTTCATCTAGGGTTTCATCTTTTCTAGGTTTTGGTCAAAAACCTAGATTGTGAGTTTACTAATCCTTTGTTAAAACTAGATACACATCATAACCTATTACTTGTTATCATCTTGCATCCTACTTGAAATGTTCAGTTTATTTGCTCAAGTATTTGGGGGATTTCTTTATGATCCATGTTCATTTATGTCATGCTTTGAGTTATTGGGATATGTATATGTGTATCTTGTTATAGAGATGGTATATTATTTGGGACTCCGTTTTATGGGTCAAAACCACATGATTAAAATGTGGTCATATTTGTCTTGATATAGACTTCATATTAAATGGCTTGTAATATTGTACCCATGGTTGGTATGGATAATATTCTTGGTCATATTGTGCCTTGAGGCCTATTAACAAATTATGTTGGACGAACCAAGTCAGTAGACACTAGGCGGATGTAGTCTTGGGTGCCACCGTGTGGGTATGTGCCTAGACCTCCGCCATTCGGGATAATGCCATGGTTGTAGTCCTCGGATGTGCCGGACCTTTCGGATGTCACTCGTAGTAGTTGACATCAAGGTATATCGGCTCTTTGGGTGGAACTTGATTGGTGCTATGGGTATCCCCCGTTGACTCCACATTTAATGAAATTTGGTTAACTGCTGATAAGATTTGTAAATGCTTTAACATGCTATTTCTTGTTCAACTCACTAGGCTTTTTGGCCTAACATTTGTTTGGTGTCGATGTGTATCTCAGGTTCTAGTGGCGCCGTTTCTAAACAGGCGTAGTTGCTTAGGTGAGAGCTTGGGGAATTTGCATTTGGACATTTATATTTTGGAGAAGGCATTTGGGTTATAGATGACACCCTTTTTGTAATCTCTTTTCTAGATATAGAAATTAGATTAGTTGGTTGTTATCTATTTGTCCGTTCAATTACAATTGTGATTAAACAGGTTTATATATATTTCCCCATTTTTGGGAGGCTCTTGCTAAGGCAATTTATATACCATTTCTTCTCTTTGGTAAAGTTTTTGTTATCCCTATTTTTAAGGTGTTACATATATGCACTGTTCTAAAAAACTCGCCGCATAGCTGCCATGTCACCAAGGCTTGTGTCTCACGCCACGTTAAGCCCGTGATATGCCATGGCCTAATGCACAATTTCGTAATGCAATATTTGATTTTTCTTTACTTCTTAATGTCTTATTTGCATGTTTTTTAATATATACCATGATTTAACTTGTTTATCATTATTGACACATTGAGTAACACTACAAAACATAGTGTTTTTATATAATATTATATATGAATTAGAAAAATGACGTCATAAGTCACGCCTTGAAAATGTCATGGCTTCATCGTGGCTCCTAAGGCCTGAGGCTTGGCCTCACCGCCATGCCAAATCTCATGCCATTTAGAACTTTGAGTATATGATAATCACTTTGAAAACTTACATCCAAAAAAACCTTTAAATGAATCAGTTTTTGTAAAAAATCTATTTATTTGGGTTACATGAGAGTGCTACTCTTAACAACTAGTGTTGTACTCGTCCGTTGGTCGGGTACACAACATGATTTTAATCTAGATTCAGTTATTTAATATTAACATTTCAAAAGTTATGTTTCTTTATTGTATTCTATGCCTCTATGGTATCCATGAATCATCCTTATATATTTATATAAGGTATTAAATGATACTCCATTATTAATATTGTTGTTTTATTGTTTGTCGATTTAATACTGTTATTTAAATTTAAAATTTAGAATTAAAATGGTAGATCCGTGTTTGTGGATCTGCAGGTGGTAGGTGGACAAATAATGAGAGAAAACGTTAGAATGAGGGAAATCATGTGTTAGTGTATTATTGTATCCAAGATTTAATAGGAAAAGTCAAGTCAAGATAAGTCAACAAAGTCAAAGTCTGTTTAGTCAAATATGAGTTTACTTAGGTGTTAAGCTTGTGTTTTTAGACATGTGGTATAAATACCATGTTGCCTTGTAAATCATGTAGCTAGACACATTGTACTCAAGATTGTTAGATCAATGACTAATGAACTTTCTCTCTCTACACTCTCTCTCTAGAAATATACTTTGATATTGTCATATATTGAATAGAGATTGCTTGATTTGGATTGGGAATACAATTTCAATTGGTATCAGAGCAAACCAATCCAATCAGAAGGATCATTACATCAAAATTTGATTCAATTTTTCGAAATCTTGATTTTCAAAAATTCGTTTTCTTGACGCTGTTTGATCCACGTTTTTCATGTTTTTGTACAATTAAATCAAGAAATTGATTTGATTGTGAACGTTTTATCATAAGGATCAACTTTCATTCTGATCATATTGTCAAATTCAAACATTAGATTGATCAATTTGATCAAATTGTATTTTTCGAAAAAGTTGAACACGAGCACTGTTTCTTGAATTAATTTGTTGATTTTTGAGGTTTTAATGGAAATCTTGTGGTAGATTTGTGTTCTAATTGATAATTCGATCATATTGGTGCAAGTTCATGTTTAAATTTGCAGGTTTAAGTCGATTTGGATTGATTTTGTGAACGAACTGTCAAAACGCGCTAGATTCAGAAAACGCGCAAGTTCATCCTGAGAACGCGCAAGATTCAAGCTGAAGAACGCGCAAGCAAAGCCTGCGAGTTCACCATCAAACGCGCAAGTCAAAGGATTTGATGTTTGGCTAGAACGCGCAAGTGTCTGAAGAACGTGCAAGCAACACGTGCGAGTTTGGGTAAAACGAGCAGATAGAGACAAGCGAGTTTGATAAACGCGCAAGTCAAGGCCTGCGAGTTTGATCGAAACGAGCTAGAGAGACGTGCGAGTTTGATCGAAACGCGCTAGAGAAGCGTGCGAGTTTAAGCGTAACGCGCTAACAACAGTGTTCTGCGAGTTGTTTGATCTGCGAGTTTGTTCGAAACAGTGATTAGCGAGTTCCAGTGCCTTGCGAGTTCCAGTGCCTTGCGAGTTTCATCGTCATGCGAGTTTAAGCAAACGCGCTACTATTGGCCTGCGAGTTCTAGAAACGCGCACGTTACCATTTGCGAGTTTCAACGTGAACAGTGACTAGTGTGTACAGTGTCGTGCGAGTTTCAAGACTTAGATTTTTTTAAAATTAAATTTTTTGTGTGATCCAAGTTTGAATTTTTAGTCAACTTTTCTGCGGAGGGGGACATATTTTGATAGTGGTCATATTTTTCTGATTTTTGACATTCATTTTTTTAAGCTAACTTTTTCTTTCAAGATGCCAAAGACAGATGAGAGAGGGAATACAGTATTGTCACCAAGAGACATGGCTGTATTGTACATGCCTGAGATACCTGTTCTAGAAGCAGAAAGAGACAAACTGAAAAATCAGAATTCAGTACTTCTAAAGCAGATTCAGGAGTTGAAATTTAATTTGTCAAACTCTGATAAAACTCCTGACTGTATAAAGTGTACTAATACTGTTAAATCTGATATTGCAGGTATCATCAGTGCAAGAGAGAAAGAGATTAAAGAAAGAGAGAAAATTATTGTTCTAAAAGAAAACACAATTGTCACATGTGAGAAGGAATTAAAGTTGAAATATAGAAAGATTGCAAATCTTCAAAGCCAAATGAAGACGACTGAAAAGAAATCATCTGAGCTGAAAGATGAGTCAGTCAAGCTTCAACAGAAGTTTAAGGCTTTTGAAGATCAGATATCTGTTTTGGAGAAGAAAAATGCTGAACTGCAAACAAATCTCCAAGCAGAAAAAGAAAAATCAAATATGAAGACATCTTCAATTCAGAAATCATCTGAGATTTCCAAGAAAACATTACAAGAGAAAAAGGATCTTGAGCTGAGATGCATTAAACTTTCCAAGCAAGTGTCTGATTTTGAAAAAGTTATAATTACTGAACGAGACACATTTGCTAAGGAAAGAAAAGTTATTGAAGATAAAAACACTGAATTTCCCAAACAGATCTCAGTTTTACAAGACTTATTAGAAAAAGAAAAACAAATTTTCAAAGAAAAGAAAAAGTCTTTTGAATCTGAAAAGAAAAATTCTGAAAAGAGAAATGTTGGGATCTTCAATGAAATTTCTGATAAATCCAAGAACTTACAAAGCAGATTCAGGAGTTGAAATTTAATTTGTCAAACTCTGATAAAACTCCTGACTGTATAAAATGTACTAATACTGTTAAATCTGATATTGCAGGTATCATCAGTGCAAGAGAGAAAGAGATTAAAGAAAGAGAGAAAATTATTGTTCTAAAAGAAAACACAATTGTCACATGTGAGAAGGAATTAAAGTTGAAAGATAGAAAGATTGCAAATCTTCAAAGCCAAATGAAGACGACTGAAAAGAAATCATCTGAGCTGAAAGATGAGTCAGTCAAGCTTCAACAGAAGTTTAAGGCTTTTGAAGATCAGATATCTGTTTTGGAGAAGAAAAATGCTGAACTGCAAACAAATCTCCAAGAAGAAAAAGAAAAATCAAATATGAAGACATCTTCAATTCAGAAATCATCTGAGATTTCCAAGAAAACATTACAAGAGAAAAAGGATCTTGAGCTGAGATGCATTAAACTTTCCAAGCAAGTGTCTGATTTTGAAAAAGTTATAATTACTGAACGAGACACATTTGCTAAGGAAAGAAAAGTTCTTGAAGATAAAAACACTGTATTTCCCAAACAGATCTCAGTTTTACAAGACTTATTAGAAAAAGAAAGACAAATTTTCAAAGAAAAGAAAAAGTCTTTTGAATCTGAAAAGAAAAATTCTGAAAAGAGAAATGTTGGGATCTTCAATGAAATTTCTGATAAATCCAAGAACTTACAAAAAGATTTTGAGCAAGAACGTTCATATTTTGAAACTGAAATATCCAAGCTCATGTCCAAAATCTCTGTTCTATCATCAGATATTCTTAAAGAAAATATGGCTAGATCTGATTTGAAAATAAAGTTTGACACACTTACTTCAGAAAGAAACATTTTAACTAAAAAGATAAATGACTTAGAAGCTGCAAACATTGAATTGTCAGATAAAGTAACAGCTGATGTGATTAGTCAATCACCTGTTGATAACTCAACAAAATCAGTCTGTTCTTTCAAAACAGCTTCAAGTTCTATTCATAATCAAAATGTTTTAAACAAGAACAGTGTCAAACCTAAAATTGTCAAATCAAGTCAGATCAGACCATCAAATTTGTTTTATGACAAATCTGTTGATGGACCAGCGAACTTTTATGTTAAATCTCTTGGAAAGCAATCTAAGAAAAATCAGATGGTCTGGCGAGTGAAGGATTCTTCAGAAGAGAAGAAGAATGATAAAGCATCTACATCCACAACCAATGCCAATAAGAACAGTGCGCAAAAAGGTAATTCTTTTGGTAATTCTGATACGTTTTATTCTACTAATCATCTTATCAGGATTGCTCAGAAGAAAATCTGTTGTTCTTACTGTGGAGCACATGACTTTGTAAGTAAAAACTTTGTTAATTACTGGTATGGTTCTTATTATGTTACCCCCACAAGAACTGCAACTAACACTTCAGGACCCAAATACCAGTGGGTACCAAAAGCTAAAACTGTGTTGCAGGCACCTAAAGTTTAAGGGGGAGCATGATGTTTGACTTCTGATCATGTACAGATCAGGACTCGTACTTCAAAGTACAAGTGTTTGACTTCTGAGTAAATCAACTCAGGACTCGGACTTCAAAGTCAAAGAACAATGGCTTCTAAACACTTCAGTTTAGAACCCGAACTTTAATGTCAAGACTATGGCTTCTGATCACATGACAGATCAGGACCCGTTCTTTAATGTTCAGATAAGGATATTATGCAAAATATCCAGGGGGAGCTTATCTGACCTAAATCATTCTATAATGATTTGAGGGGGAGCTTAAATGTAAGTATTTTCTGATCTAGATCTCTGATTGTTTGAAAGACGAACAACTTTCAAGCATGAAAAACGTGTTCTTAAATGTTCAAACCACTTCTCTATTCTCAAAAGATTTCATGAATTAAGAAGTGTGATTTTAAATGTTTTTCATTATTGAGCTTCAATGTTTAACTGACCGTGTGTTTCCAAAGATTAATACTTGTGTATTATCTTTTCATATATTGTCAAGTATTCATACACACCGGTTCAGTACTTCATTTGAATCAGTTATTACCATGTCTCATAACGAACAATTTTTCGATGGTAATACTCCCGTTTGATTTCACTGTTGTTGAGCATCTTTCATCATTTCAATATTTGTGCGTTCATTGCAAAATTGTTTATATTTGTTCATATAAACAAAATATCCAATTCTTTGATACCCTAACCATTTCATTTGATCTGATTGATACATTGTCAGATTCTCAAAACAATTCTCTTGATTTCATTTCATTCATTCAATATTCTTGTTTTGAGAGATCTTCATTGTTCAATTGCTCAAATCTCATGAGCATACATTTTGACAATGTCATCATATATTTTTGAGCTTAACTGCTAAAGTTAAACTGTTGAGCAACCATTCTTTTTAGGACTTACATGGGATTCATGTGTGAGCTTAAACAGAACTTCCATGGATTCACGCAAACCAGTGTTTCCTACCCAGGAAGTTATCCTTGAGTGATTGAGGGGTGAGGGGTCATAAATCAAAGAGTGGGGGAGATAACTCATCCGATTGAGTTTTTCTCATTGTGTGGAGCGGAAAAATGGAAATGAGAATTTGGTTAGAAGTGAGCATAAATGTTAAAAAGAAAAAGGGTGTGAGAACAGAGTTAAAAGAATATCAAAACTCTGCACCAAACACTTTCTGAGTCGGGCATCCACAAAATCTGATTGGTTCACATTCTTTGGTGACCATCATTGAAAAAGGCAGTGAGCCCATGCCAACTCTTGCATCAACCCCACCAACCACTCGTTTCTTTCTTAACAAAGAAATGTTTCATTTTCTTTGGGGACGCAGCATATCTGCTATCTAGTCTTCACTCGGAAATTTAGATATTGAAAAAGAAGGAAAGTTGCCCCACCTTCGCACCTCTTTCATGCACATTGAGTCCGTGTAATACTTGTTGCTGTCTCAACAGTTTACACATTTTGAACCTTATGAAACACAATCATTGTGCTAAATTCTTTCATACACAAGCACGAGCACACATAAAATTTGTTTTTCTGTCATAACATTCATAGATAAACCTTGTGTTTTTCAATGATTGAATGGAAGTCCTGGGGAGTCATCATCAAACCAGCTCCTTATATTGTACATAGTAACTCCGTGTTACTGACAGACACTTCTAACTGTTTCACTTGTTGAATCAGGGTTACTAAGTTCATTATATCTGAATTTGAAAAGATTCGGGCATATACAATTCATAATTCAGCTGTTCAGATCAAAAGGGCGAAGAATGTCAAATGTATCTCAAAGAGGGAGAATATTGGTAAAAGGGGGAGATTCAAAGAATATGCTGAAATTGAGAAAGTTTTGATGATTATGTTGCTCACAATCATCAAAAAGGGGGAGAAATCTACAGAGTTCAATTTCAAATCAATTTCAAAGTTCCGAAGAATGGTCAAAGTCAAGACTTGTGGAGAATTTCTGAAAGTTCAAATCAGATGAAAAGATTCTCAAAGATTTCTGAAGACAAGTCCAAATTAAGATGATTCGAGAAAGTTTGTTTTTCCAAAGACGGTCAAGAGATCAAAGAGATGAAGATACAAGTTTTTTAAAAGATCCCTCGAAGTTTCAAATGTTTCAGAGTTCCAAAGTTTTTCAAAGTTTTCAAAGATTTGTTCAAGACTTGTTGACTTTCCGAGATGCAAAGTGCAAAAGACTTTTCAAGATTCTTCAAAGACTAAAAGACAGAAGATTGTTAAAACTTCAAAGATCAAGACTGTGAGAGATAAAAGTTGAAGAATCAAGTGTTGAAGACTAATGTCAAATTTTTATTAAATCTTGAATACAAAGGGGGAGATTGTTAGTGTATTATTGTATCCAAGATTTAATAGGAAGAGTCAAGTCAAGATAAGTCAACAAAGTCAAAGTCTGTTTAGTCAAATATGAGTTTACTTAGGTGTTAAGCTTGTGTTTTTAGACATGTGGTATAAATACCATGTTGCCTTGTAAATCATGTAGCTAGAAATATTGTAATATCAATGTTAGATCTATGACATGAACACTCTCTCTCTCTACACTCTCTCTCTAGAAATATACTTTGATATTGTCATATATTGAATAGAGATTGCTTGATTTGATTGGGAATACAATTTCATCATGGTGACTGCCTTTTGTTTTGTAAGGGTGGTCACGGAGCCGCAAGCAACCAAAAAAAACCCTCTTCCAACCCCTTTTCCATCCATTTCCTTCCCTTTCATACTACTACTATTGCTACTATTTTCCTTCCTTCCTTTCTTTCATATATATATATACTCGTTATGTACCTGTTGCAATGTAGCAAGACGTAAAATCCAAAAAATGTAAATAATAATGAATAGAAGTCCAATTCTTGTTAATTGAAGTCCATACTCCAAAAAGAGTGCGAGAGGAGTTTGATCACACGTCTCTACCACTCCTAGATCTCAAGTCTTGTAGGCATCCTCTAGTGCACATTTCCCGTTGTAGTGCAGCGGTATATAAAGTTATTAAAATATTTATAAGTGAATCACAATATAAAAACAAAAAGTATTATTGAAATACACAAATAACATACCCACACAATACAACACGATATAAAATTATGTTATATATTGGAAAATACCATTGTTCTTTTTGCAATTTGCTTACATGAAAGATTTTGCTGACGATTTTCAAGAACTCAAATATATATAAAGTTCAGTAAAACTGCTAGCATCTTCTCAAAAACTCAGTTTCAAAACCAATAAAAACTGCAATCATAGATATAAGGAAATATTATCATCTATATAATTGTGAATCCACCTTCCTCCTTCGGTTTGTTTCTCAATACCAAATCAACTAATCCATAAACAAATTTAGTTTTACAAGTGTTCATCAATAGCATACTACAAAATGATGATCAGAACTCCGTGAAACTTAGGGGCTGTTTACTAAACGCTTACCTGATAAGCGCTTATCAGGTCATTTACCTTACGGATGAACATGGCAAGGAGAATCTTACCCGGTAAAAACAATAATAAGGATGGAGAGTCTTACCCGGTAAGTGAGGGTGACAACTCTTACCCGACCGGTAAGCGCTTGCCTGTTAAATTGTTGCATATGATACTGTTTTGATGGTCTACAATCTTACCCGGTAAAGTAAGTTAGGGTGTTAACTCTTACGGGTAAGCGTTTACTGGGTAAGCATTTGGGTAAACGACCCCTTAGTGAAATAAGCACAAAATAATTAATTAATATGTAAGTGTAACATGAACTGGTGAGTTTAAATTCTACCCGCTTCCTTTAGAATAATATCAACTCCCACTGAAAGAGATTTGTCAACCGAAAACCCAGAAAGAATCAACAATTTTGAATGTTAAACAAAGAATTATGCTTTCACAAATGCAATGTTGTTAGGATACCATAAATAATTTGTTGTAAACAATTAAACGTTTCAACAGAACGAATGACATCCTCTTAGCTCGATGAAAGGAAGAGAAGATCACATGGAACTAAACCGTCCTTTTTCTACCTTCACTACATGACTACTCTTAGCCTATTTCACTCTCTAGCTTCAAAAACTCCTTTTCCACCATGAACTTCGACCTTTCGATTATTCACTTCATGGTCCTGAAAAGTGGTTTGATATTCCAAATCAGAAAAACTGAAGCCAACTACTTACTGACACTTGAATAACATGATTTGATAACTATTTGCAATAATTGATTATCCCATCGGATACAATAAGTTATGCAATATGTATAGTCTTCAATAGTTATGTGGGTTCACAATTTACCTTCAACATTTCCACGCAAAATGGATGAAGTGCAAACAATTTTCAAACTTGCATTTTAATATGAAGCCGTTTACTTTTTTTACCTATTTCAGAAAGAATTTCAGGAGGAAGACTCTCAAGATCTTCTAAATCAAGTTTACTCAACGGTGGGACATCAGAATTGCGGTTGGCTTCCCGATTGGACAAATTAGCATTGATAGATTAATTACTTCTTGACGGATGAAGGTGATCACCAATCTACTCTTATAAATCTGTAACATACACAACGAACTAAGAAGTTAAAAGACACTTGTTCATATGTGGACTACAAAACAAATTGAAATATTGAATAAAGTTTTCCAATGGTTCTAGCCCCTTTTTCTAAAAAAAATGAAATAAGATATCTCAGGAGATCCTAAATGTAGTTGACAATCAGACACATCAGATTTCTCAAAAAGATTAGATGCAAAAAGTCAGACTACATGAACAAATTCCTTGATCACGACAAAACACAGATGAAATCTTAATTTCATTTTCTCGACAATCAAGTTTTGATTTTCTCCAATACATTCACAAGAAAACAAAACCACCAGTACCTTGATTTTCTTTTTCTCTAGCGGATGCAAGCCAAGAGCAAATACAACTCCTTCTCGTCTTTGGCGTCTGCACAAGAATGATCAGAAAATATTAGAAGACGAACAAATGAAACTTAGGGGCCGTTTACCAAATACTTGACCGGTAAGCGATTACCGGTAAGATTCAACACTATAATTTACTTACCATGTAAGATTTTAGTTCACCAAAACGGCATCGCATACAATAATTTACCCATTACGCGCTAACCATGGTAAGAGTCGTCGCCCTCACTTATCGAGTAAGACTCTTCATCCTTACCATATTCATCCGGTAAGATCATGTGACTTGGTAAGCACTTACCCGGGTAAGCGTTTGGCAAACGACCCCTTAGAAAACTACAAACATAGGAGCAAGGTTCTTAAGAATTACCTCTTTTATAAAAGAGATGACAACGAAGCTCACAAGTACGATAACTCATACATATATGGTAATTAAAATCCTCATACTTGTCATTTGATACATTGTTTGTAAAGTACAATAACTTAATATGTTCTTTTGTCTAGAGATTTAATTATTCAAAGCATGAACATCCGTATTGTTTATCTGAGAAATGCATTGAGATGAACAACTACCATAAGTATTCGGTGTTCGGTGATCGAAGGGGAGGAGTATTCAGTGTATTGTAGAAGAGGAAAAAGAGGAGCAATGGAGGATCGATACTCTATGGCTGTTGATCTTCAAGGAGATTCCAAACAGGTATAACTCGATTTCGAATGATTTTCATATGTTGATTAAGTTGAAACGTAGATTGAATACATCAATTTGCAAATTACCTAAGGCACAAAACACATAATTGTCATAAACTATTAAAAATTTGTAATCTCTGTCAATCTCATATAAAAAAATAATAAGATGCGATGAAATTTGACTACATTTATTTGATACGAACTTGTTCAACATGAAGAAATCTAGAGGTTCGTGAAATATTACAATAGTTATATCCTTTTTAATCAATCGCTGTGTAATTTCTAGATCAATTGTTGATATTTATATGGATGATCCATGATTACAGCCCTTATTTGGAGTTTTTGATGGCCATGGAAGTCCAAAGGCTGCAGAATTCTCAGCAAAAAATTTAAATAAAAATATAATGTCGGAAGTAGCAAACAAAGATGAAAATGAACTAGCAGATGCTGTTAGAGAGGGGTATCTCATAACAAACTCGGAGTTTCTAAAAGAAGATGTCAATGGTGGCACTTGTTGTGTGACTGCATTGATTCGTAAGGGCAACCTTATAGTCTCGAATGCAAGTGATTGTCGTGCCGTTATGAGCAGAAATAGGGTGGCAGATGCTCTCACTGTTGAAGAGAATATGGATGGTAAAGCAAATGCCTAATGTAATTATGGACTAACATTCAAATCCCCTAATAAATATATGTAGACATTACTTTATTAGCCTTTTAGAACAATGAGTAGAACAAATATAAGCATGAAAGAGACCTTAACCAATTTGAAACTCGGATGAAGATATTTTTTAAGAAATAGACTTAATATTATACACAAGAATAAGCAGAATGCTAATTGAAAATAAACAAAACCATATATAAATTCCATTTCAGTAAAATGCTTCAACCACTCAGCTTGCATCTTCTGCTCTTCTTTTGAATTCCCCTGAAGTTCCTTGATCCATTTCTGTCAAGTAAATATCGTTAACATGATAAATGCAATGACTTCCCATTTAAGTCAAGTGTATAATTGCAAAAACTTGGTAATTAACAATGATTTTCACCTTCATTTCAATAAAGATTTCATTGGTAAATGGTTAGATCTCATGTGATGATAATACTAAAATCATAAATTTTGATCTCGTATGTAATCATGAGTTGCCTGATAAATTTGGATCAATTATGGTCCTTCGGTGAGCGAAGAAGGTTCTCATGGTGATAAAAATAGTATTTGATGAACATATCCTGCTTGATAAATTAAATTTGTAGTTAGGAATAGGTGTCCATACACACAACATACCCTGGATAATTGGATTGGTCTATTGGGGCTTGCAGAATCTTAATTTATATGCCCAATGTTCATGCGGTTCTACACAATCAAACACATAAACCTATATATGTATATATATGTGTGTGTGAATCAGTCCCTTTTTATATATGCCATATAGCTAGATAATATTTGTTTACAGTTCATGGTTGATTAACTCTTGATTTGTCCCCTGAGTCTTAGTGGAATTAGTATGTGAAGGGCGGCGGATCAAGAAATTTTGATAATAAGGGTCGAAGATTAAGTAACATTATTTTCTTTTTTTCAATTCGGATGGATCTCAAGAAAAATCATTTAAATCAACTTCCATACATATAGAAGGAGAAAAATGTAACACCCCTAAAATTTGAAAATAGCAGACAATTCAAAACTTCCAAAAATCCCTTAAATACATAACTAAAAACATGTATCTAAAGTTACAAGGGAGGAAACAGAATAACATGTATCAGAGTTCTAACGGAACTATCTAGGCACACAAACGGGAACAAAGTCCGACGGGTGTTACTACAATCACCAAGTCTGCTATCTTCTCAAAACCGGATGACGTCACTAAAGCCATCCTACCGGCACTTCTACTCAGCTCCACTCGCCACTCAGATCCATCTAAGACCTGATATACATGTCGATAAGAAAAAAGTGTTAGGCTTAACGCCTAGTGAGTTAAAGCAGTTTAATCATTTATAAAACACAAAACGTTTTAAAACCAATAACTCACTCTAAAGGCATTCGTTCTTGAAACATAAGTTATAAAAGGTTTTACTTTCAAATCACGTATCTACTCACATCTTTTTAAGCAAATAAATGCCATTTAATATCTCCCAAAACGCACCCATGAAATATTTCATCAAAAGTTATTTATATAAATAATGGTACGTTTCAACACCGAAAGCGTGGGTAAGGGAATACCCGAAAATAACACCTTTCGGTGACGGGAGAGACCCGAATTCCATCGAATGTGGCAGAACACAAAGTTAAGCCACTTATCAAAGTTCACGAGATACACTACGGGTCGTGGATCCCCGTATACGGATCCATTGAGCAACCACCGCAAGATACCCAAATGACCCTAGTCTACTCGACCTCTAGATGGGTGTCACCACAAAAGTCACAAGTCTCCGTATCCGGCTCACCATGGGCACCACTGTAAGACTTAGATCCGTATACGGCTCTTCAAGAGCACCACCGCAAGCTTACATAATAACATGACTTGGGGACCACTCACTAGACTCAAACATGGACAACAAGACTCCATGATGAACAAATGTCTCTTATGCCTATGGATCCATTGCATTACAATCTAAACATTACATGAATCGAAATTAATGAACTAATGCATTCAAACATGTAATAACCAACATTTCTATAATAATTAAATGCTCCATAGAGCCATTTAAACCGGACGACGTACCAAAACTCATTTGAGTGATAAACAAGCCATAAGGTATCATAAGACGTTGGCAAAATTGGAATTATGGGTCTTTGTGACTCGAAGGTATATTGTTATCGGGTGATGCCCCAACCTTCTAGCAAGACTAAAGACTTGTAAAGAGTTGATGTCTAATGTGACTAAGGACTCGGTTTGAGTTGAGGTCTAACGTGACTAAAGACTCGGTTTGAGTTGAGGTCCAATAAGAGTAAAGACTCAGTTTGAGTTGAGGTCCAATACGACTAAAGACTCGGTTTGAGTTGAGGTTCAAAACGACTAAAGACTCGGATAGATTTGATGTTTAAGGTGACTAAAGACTCGGTTTGAGTTCACGCCCGATACGACTAAATACCCGGTTTGGGGTTAAGGTCTCAATTGGATAAAGACCCGGTTTGGGTTGAGGCCAAACATGCCTATTGGCATGGATAGTTTTGACGAACATATCGTTAGAGGTTGAATGGTGTTTTATATGCGACGAATGGCCGAGTCATGTTTTGGGGGCCACGTATATTACGATTATGTGTTATTAATTAATTTATCAACTGTATGTTCTCACTAGGCTTTATCCTGACACTTCTCTTGAATGACATGTATGTCAGGCCGTGCTAGCGATGGGACTCCTCGGCATTAAGCGGAAAGGTACATGACCATGTATAGCTTTTGCTGATTTATAGAGGGAGCGACTTTTGAGGCTTCGAGTGGAAATTCTTTTGAATGAGACAGTGACATCCGTCTATAATCTAGACCTGTGTAGTTTAGATTAGTAGGTTGTCAAACTTATACCTAATTTGATTATTGTAAACGCCATACTATTCCCCTTGTTGGGTGATTCTTGCTATTACAGGTCATAGTGTTACGCCTAAATTCAGGTTTTAATTCGCCCCTATTTTAGGGTGTTACAAGTTGGTATCAGAGCTCTAATTTAATTGAACTGGGTATGAATGTAAGATGCCTAGACTTAAGTTGAGATTGTTAAGCTACGACTTATGAGATTTAGGTAGAACTCTTAAGATAGGATGGTCTTAGGGTCGACGGAAATTACGCTAGTTGAGAGTTGTGGTAATGGTAACTAGAATTCTTACGTATCATATGCTCATAATTTCACTTAGGTAACGTTATTATGAGGATGTTTTACATGCATGCTTGATCTACTATTGTTATGACAATTGATGAATGTAGTAGTACGTTTCTTTGTGATAAATTCTTATAGCCTATTTCTCACCCCTATTCTCGCATATGCATGGTAGACTGAAATGGTTAAAACCTGCAATAGACCGGAGGGCCACGACGCAACAACGTCCACGGCCGACCAACCGCGGGGTGGCGGAAGAGCCTTCCCATTTGGATGAGGTGTTGGGTGGATGAACTGAGCAAATTCCCCAACGTAACCTCAAGACATCGGAGCCCGTTATGGAAGAGGTAACGACGGTAACCAGAATGATGGATCAGATGATGATTGTAACACCCTAATAATTCTCGAATTAAAATTAGAAAATTTCGGCAATATAACGTCTAAAATACAGGGGTCCAAATAACCTATAAATATAAAATTTTCAAAAGGACAAATCCCAAAATTTCATTACAACTAAAACCCAATGAAGTCGGGATATTTTGCACCAGAATTAGATGCGAGAATAAGAGACATCTCAATACAACAACCTACTCAATCTAGAATAAATTACAACTAGATTAAATAGGGTGTTGCTAATCCACCAAAAATCTCTCTTCACACGGGTACCCAAAAGACCGAAACTTCAAGATTTCCTATGAGTCCGGTTGACAAGCCCGACAACCTAAATTTCCTCCACGAATAGGATCTGTGAGGAAACAACAACCACAACAAGTGTTAGGACGAAGCCTAGTGAGATATCATAATTAAATAATTCACCAAACAATAAAGTCAAGACATATTATAAAACGAGACTTGTGTTACTGAACTCCATTGTCTCACGAATATTGTTTCCACCGCAACCATGTTCTCAAACGTGAACACAAACATACCAGAGATAACCCTTGAAACTACGGGGGAGACCTGTTTCCATCGGGGTGACATATACACGGGAGTGGAGTCACCCACGATGTTATTGGATTACACCTCATGTCCCGGTCCTAGTTCCTATGCCATCAAGACATCACAACCTCAAACCATAATCATTTCCTTTATTGCCTACTCCGTCGAGTTACACCTCAAGGTCTTACGGGACATTATTTCCTATCCATATCTAGACGAGTTACACCTCAAGGGCTCGTGACCCCCTATTGCCTACTCGCTAGTAACCCACAAGGACCAACACGAAAGGTCCAATTAAACGTATAACTGCCTCCTCGTGCCCAAGGAGTAGTATTCACATTCTTATTAGGTGATCAAAATTTGAATAAACATTTATAGTCGTGAATATATATTCTTCTTTTCTACAATCAAATACCATAATCACCACATGGAATTCTATCACCTGAACATAATGTCCTTCTCCGAAATATCAACTCATCTTTACTTTTCAAGGTAGTACTTTCCTCATATTCCCATACATATAGTCACAAAAGATTGTATTACTCATACCATGTTATCATAAAGTTATCAGCAGTTAGATCAAATTTATAGAAATAAGGGTTTCCTCATGTACCAATCATACAATCATGAAATCAACGTTCCATAGATGTTTTATTACCATAATAAGGGATTATTAGAGTTTATGAAACCTACTCATCATTTAAGGTTTATAAAATGAAAACCCTACAAGTTAGGTCTTAAATCTTAAATGAACATCACATGAGAAAATGTAGGGTTAATGCAAGCAATAAACAAGTAGAAGAGCATTTAAGGAGTAGAGACTCACCAATTAGGGTTTGTATAGAGAAACCCTAAGATTGTAGATGGATTTGAGAGGCTTGCTTAACTTACTTGAGACTTTATCAACCCACAAGAGCAATAACTTCAATCCAACAACCCTTTTTGATGGCACTAAAAGCTAGGGTTTGTTGGTAGTAATAAATGAAGAGGGAAGGAGGAAAGAAAGAAGAAAATCGCTCAACTATTAAGAGGGATCGATAGATAGCTGAAAAAAATGGGGAAATGTATTGTGTTTGGTCTATAAATCGGTTTCCACCAAAGAACCCTGCACCCCGCGGGAGACAATGCCCCTGCGACTTTGCCCATGGCATTGTCGTCGGGGAAAAGTCGCACCCCTGACCGAGCGTGCTGGAAAGTTTGACCAAAAATTCAGAACCCCCTCCCCCTCCTGTGACATTGACCCAACAACTTTGCCAAGGCATTGTCGCCTGGGCAATGTCGCCCATGACCTCTCCCCCGCTGTTGGTTCGCCGCTAAAGTCTTAACAATTCATACTTCACTCAAATCTCGAACTCTCAAGTTACCAAAGTCTCGGAATAGAGTTTCTCGAGGTCGAGGATGGAAGTCTAAGGTATAAATGACTCTTAGAAACTAATAAGCATTCATGTGGATGTCAAATGATTATGAGCACATGCTTACATGAAATAATCAGTTATACATATACATACTACACAAGAGAGTACTATCAACACGATTTAACCACATAAATGCAGACAAGGGTCTATAAGCGAACTTCAACACCTTAAATCAAAATAAGGTTATTATAGGTTCGGTAAGGAAAATGATAAGTCGTGCTTTTATAATTAATAAAGAGCGGGGTGTTACAATCCTCCCCCTCTAGGAATAGATTTCGTCCCCGAAATCCCACGCTACTCAAATAAATGAGGATACTGCCTCCTCATGTCCTCCTCCGCTTCCCACGTCACGTTTGTACCCCGGTGGTGCTTCCATTGGACTTTCACCATGACCACCTCCTTATGACGGAGTTTCTTCGTTTCTCTTTCCAAAATGGATTCCGGTTTTTCCACACATCGATTATTGTCTACTCGAATCTCGGACAATGGGATGACGTTCTCTTCCTCCGCTAAACACTTCCATAGGTAACAGACGTGGAACGTGGGGTGAATCCCACTCATCTCGGGTGGTAGTTCTAGTTTGTAAGCTTGGAGTCCCACGCGCTCAATAATGGGGAAAGGCCCGAGAAAACGAGGACTAAGCTTTCCCCGCTTTTCGAATCTAATGATCCCTTTCCAAGGCGACACCTTTAACATTACTCGGTCGTCCACTTGAAATTCCATCGGTCGTCGTTTTTTGTTCGCGTAACTCTTTTGGTGATCTTGAGCCGCCTTCAAGCGCTCTCGTATACCCTTGACCTTATCCGCCGTCTCTTGTACTATTTTCGGTCCGACGAATTGTTTCTTGCCCGCTTCAAGACAATAAGTTGGCGTTCTACATTTTCGACCATATAATGCCTCGAACGGTGCCATACCCAAACTCGAGTGATAACTATTGTTGTAGGTGAATTCCACCAATGGAAGGTGAGAGTCCCAATTTCCCCAAAAATCAATGACACACGATCGCAACATGTCTTCTAGCGTTTTAATTGTCCGCTCGTTTTGTCCATCCGTTTGAGGATGGTACGCCGTGCTCAAATTCACTTTTGTTCCCAATTCTCTTTGAAACGCACTCCAGAAATGGGAAGTGAAATGGCAGTCCCGATCGGACACAATAGATAATGGCATCCCATGCCTCGAGACCACTTCGTTGATGTAAAGTCTTGCTAACTTGTCCAATGGTAGTGTCTCCCTCATGGCCAAAATGTGTGCGCTTTTCGTCAAACGATCCACTACCACCCAAATGGTGTCGTGGCCCTTCAATGTCTTTGGTAACTTTGTCATGAAGTCCATTGTGATGTGATCCTACTTCCACTCAAGTATTTCCAAGGATTGAAAACTTCCATACGGTCGCTGGAGTTCGGCCTTTACTAACGAGCAAGTAAGGCATTTCTCTACATAGTTCGCCACATCAAGCTTCATCACCGGCCACCAATAGTTCAACTTCAGATCTCTATACATTTTTGTGCTCCCGAGGTGAATAGAATATCGGGACTTATGCGTTTCTTCCAAAAGTAACCTCCGACATCCTCCTAACTTGGGTACCCAAACTCAAAGACTACGATTGTGAGTTGCTTTACCATCCGGGTAAAGCAAACGTTGTGGCCAATGCATTGAGTCGGAAAGAGTATAGTGGGAGACTTCAAACCAAATTATCAAGTATTGAATTTGTGTCAAGTCCCATGGACCGAATTAAAGAGGCACAAGCCAAGGCCTTATTGGAATAAAACCTCAAGGGAGAAGTAATGACCAAGCAACGACTATTCTTGACAGATGATAGCCGTGGGATCAAATGCTTTAATGGGATTGTGTGGGTGCCAAAGATTGGAGGAAATCGAGAGCTGCTTTTGGAAGATGTTCACAAATCCAAGTACTCCATCCATCCGGGAAGCACCAAGACGTATAGGGACTTGAAGTTGCACTATTGGTAGCCGATTATGAAGTTGGATGTGGCACATTATGTGGAGCGATGTGTAACTTGTTCACAAGTAAAGGCCGAGCATCAACAACCTAACGGGAGCCTATAATATTTGGAAATACCCGAGTGGAAATGGGTCAAGATTACCATGGACTTCGTAACCAAGCTACCAAAGACGTTGAGAGGTAATGACACCATTTGGGTGATTATTGATCGTTTGACAAAGAGTGCTCACTTTCTAGCGATGCGAGAAACTTTGACGATGGATAAATTGGCAAAACTCTATATTGATGAAGTGGTCTCTAGGCACGGTATACCCTTGTCTATAGTCTCCGACCGTGATAGCCGTTTTACTTCAAGATTTTGGGGAGTGTTACATCAAGAATTGGGTACGTGGGTGAACTTGAGTACGGCGTACCATCCACAGACGAACGGATAGATCAAGAGGATGATTCAAAGCTTAGAAGACATGCTAAGGTCTTGCGTGATCGATTTCGGTGGAAATTAGGACACACACCTACCTTTAGTAGAGTTTGCTTACAACAATAGTTACCACTCTAGCCTTGGAGCGGCACCATTTGAAGCCTTATACGGAAGAAAGTGTAAAACCCCCGTATGTTGGTTAGAAGCGGGTGAGAAGCAATTTTCGGATCGGAAATCGTGCAAGAAATGTCCGACAAGGCCAAAACCATTCGAGAAGGTTTGAAGGCGGCGCATGATCGACAGAAAAGCTATGTCGATAAGAAGAGGCGACCTGTAGAATTTCAAGTGGGGGACTGTGTGATGCTAAAGGTGTCTCTATGGAAGGGCTTGATACGGTTTGGAAAGCGCGGAAATTTGAGTCCCCGTTTTCTTGTACCATTCACCGTTTTAGAGCGTATTGAACTACAAGCCTACAAATTAGACTTGCCACCGGAGATGGATGGAATCCACCCTACGTTCCATGTGTGTTATTTACGGAAGTATTTGGTGGAAGAATAAAGCATCATACCATTATCAGAGATAAAAGTGGATGAAAACCGTTGTCTCGAAGAACCTGAAGCCATTCTGGAGAGGGAGACCAAGAGACTCCGGCGTAAGGAAGTCACGATGGTGAAGGTGCAATGGAAGCATCATCGTGGTGCCAATGTGACGTGGGAAGCGGAAGAGGATATGAAGCGGCGATATCCCCATTTGTTTGGGTAGTCGGGATTTCGGGGACGAAATCCATTCCAAGGTGGGGAGGATTGTAACGCCCCGAATTTTGGGTTTCACTCATGTTTTGATCTGGATTATCTATCTTATTTTATATTGAGCGAAGTAGCCGGAAAGAATTCGGAGAAATGGACATCAGTGTTTGGCACGACTTACTATGTGAGTGGACATCAGTGTTTGGCTCCGTCTCGGCTTCAGTGCTCGACGCGGGTGGGACCACGCGAGCACTTGGGCGCGAGTACAGATCACTGATAAAAAGAATAAATCGGCCCTAAACCCTCATTTACCCCAATATTCTCAATTAGAGCTCTTTGGGTGCGATTTTTCTCTCAAGAAATCTGGTAAGTCTCCCCTCCTTCACTCTCCTACCATTAATGTCATCCATCCACTCCAAACCTTTTACCATTCATGTCATTTAGGTCCCTTTGAGAATTTATTGTGCTAGTCTAAGCCTTCTCAAGGATCTCATCCATTCTCACTAGTTCTTAGGTATTAGGGTTTCAAGCTACAACCCTACAAGGTGAGTTCATTCTTTTCTATCCTACTTTATACATGTTTAACATGAGTTTTTAAATCCTTTACATACATTTCTCCATCTTGTTTGGTTGTGAAAGTTTGACCTAAAACCTTACTTGTGAAGATGGTTGGATTAAGATGGGTTGAGGTTGGAAAGGTTGTGTAAACCTATGATATGAGTTTGTAGGTGGATAGAAGGCTTCATGTTGTTAATAACAATACTTCATGGATAACATGTTTAGGTGAAACTTGTGGTAAATGAAAGTTGGAATTGTGGGTCTTTGTGACTCGAAGGTATATTGTTATGGAGTGATGCCCCAACCTTCTAGCAAGACTAAAGACTTGGAAAGAGTTGATGTCTAATGTGACTAAAGACTCGGTTTGAGTTAAGGTCCAATGTGACTAAAGACTCGGTTTGAGTTGAGGTCCAATACGAATAACAACTCGGTTTGGGTTGAGGTCCAATACGACTAAAGACTCAGTTTGAGTTGAGGTTCAAAGCGACTAAAGACTTGGATAGAGTTGATGTTCAAGATGACTAAAGACTCGGTATGAGTTCACGTCCGATACGACTAAATACCCGGTTTGGGGTTAAGGTCTCAATTGGATAAAGACCCGGTTTGGGTTGAGGCCAAACATTCCTATTAGCATGGATAGTTTTGACGAACATATCGTTAGAGGTTGAATAGTGTTTTATATGCGACGAATGGCCGAGTCATGTTTTGGGGGCTACGTATATTACAATTATGTGTTCTTAATTAATTTATCAACTGTATATTCTCACTAGTCTTTAGCCTGACACTTCTCTTGAATGGCATGTATGTCAGCTCGTGCTAGTGGTGGGACTTCCTCGGGATTGAGCAGAGAGGCACGTGACCATGTATAGTTGTTGCTGATCTATAGAGGGATCAACTTTTGAGGCTTCGAGTGGAAATTCTATTGAATGAGATAGTGACACCCGTCTATAATCTAGACATGTGTTGTTTAGATTTGTAGGTTGTCAAACTTATCCCTAATCTGATTATTGTAAACGCCATACTATTCCCCTTGTTGGGTGATTCTTGCTATTACAAGTCATAGTGTTATACCGAAATTCAGGTTTTAATTCGCCCATATTTATGGGTGTTACAGTCTCTATGTGCATAAAGTATGATCTCTCACCTAAGGTTCTAAATAAAGAACTACATATGCTCATAAACTGATTTTTGAGAGTCTTAGAGATTTCCTGGTGTAATAGCATGAATATTATGGTGGTTGGACCACAAATCTCCAAGTTACTACTATGCACACTTTACTTGGAGTAATTTGTATTGTGATATATTGCAATTTGGATGAACCGCAAGTAGGCACTAGGAGGATATAATCATGGGCGCCACCTTGGAGGTATGTGCCTAGATTTCTACCATTTGGGGTAATGCCTTGGAGGTAGTCCCCAATGTGTCGGGCCTTTGTAGTCTTGCCCGATAGGGTGAACACCAAGGTATATCGACTTTTGAGGTTAAACTTGTTGGGTATTTTGGGGTCTCCCCCATTGATTCCTTATTTGGTCTATTATTGCATATTGTTTACTTTCGCTCTAATTGTGGTTTATATTGTCAGGATCGAATTCTCAACAAGAATTAATTCTCAGAAACAATATCAAAGAAGTTTGCGGAATAACACTTTGATATTTAATGAAACAGAAAACCAAAACAGAATATAATCAACAAACTATAAACTTGTATTGAATGCTTTGAAGTTACAAGATTACACACTCAACCTCAATATTGATGAACAGGCTCACCAATACGAATTCTACTTCTCTAGAATTAGGATCTATGCCTTGAGGTTGATTTTCTCTCTAAAAGTATAAAAACAAAAGTTAACTCATTATTCTAAACTATACAATATATATACTGAATACAAAGATAATTACAATAAATAAAATATCTTCAGTATATCTTCCATGTATATCTATAAGCTTCCATAATCTTCAGATTATCCAGCTGTCATTCTTTCCATCCAAATCTCTTTAGCAGCACTAACCATGATCAGCAGCATTAACTTCTTCTAGCAGCATTAACTACTAAGCAGCACTAACTACTAGCAGTACTAACTAGCTAAGCAGTACTAACTTTGTTCAAGCAGCACTAACTATAACTAGCAGTATTAATAGTACTAGCAGTAGTAACACTCAGCAGTATTAACCTTTAAGTCTTCTAGCAGTAGTAACTTTGAACCAGCAGTATTAACCATACTTGATGAATTCTTCAGTTCCCAACAATCTCCCCCTAACTTGACTTTTAGGAAGAGAAGTCAAGTTCTTCAGAATTAATCTTCAAGATGCTCCCAAAACTCTATCATGGCCTAAATTCCAGTGTTTGCATCCAATCCCAAACTCTGATTGATGGTTCTTTGAATCAAGTATTTAGCCATTTCTGAATCTGGAACACACCTTAACTTTTTCTTCAGCATGGCATGTAGCTTCAATCTGCTATGATTGTACACTCTATCTACTAGAAAGTATTCAGTGTGATTTAAATCCAAAGTCACTGTATATACTCCACTAATTTCATATAGAGTCCAACTGTTTATTGATTTGAAGACATCCTTGATCAAGTGCTCTACTTCTTCAGGTTTGAACATCATACACAGATACTCCATTACCAGTTTTGTAATTGAAATTCCTGGAGCCTTTAGAATATCTGCATACAACTTCATTCCTATCTCAAACATCTCTTCAAGATCTGATCTAGAACATGTTCTGACAATTTTTGCCCATGTGTTGAACACTTCATACTTTTCATCCTTTCTTTTCAGCCTTATGTATTCCTTTCCATCCACTGTCAATGTATCCCAGAGAATGACCTCAGGAGGCTTAACTCCTACAGGTTCTGCTGAAATTGGTTCAGGCACTTTGTCCATCACTACCATATACAAATTTACATCATCAGTGTTAGATGGCTCTGTCTGTTTAGATGACTCAGGTGCCCCTTCTTCTTCAGCAACCTTCTTAGCCTCTTCTTCAGATACTTTAGGCTTCTTGATTGGCTTTCTCCTTGCCATCATTTTTGTTCTCTTTAAAGTTCTTAGACTTTCTCCCAGAGTGGACTCTTTCTTAGGAGGTGTTTCTTGCTCATCTGGAAATGGCTTTTGACAATCAAAGTCATTACTTTCTTTTATCCTCTTCTCCATCTCCACCCTAGCAGTTTCATTTCCCTGAAGCTTCAACATCTCTGAATCATACAACTCTTTGATCTTCTCAAAAGACATTTTGGAGAACATCTCCTTTTTGACTCCTACAGCACCTTTGAGAAATATAATCATCTTGTTCCTCTCTTGGGTACCTAGGAATGTCTTTGAGGGTTTTCTCTTCTTTGCAACTGTTTTCACCACTGATTTCTTCATACTTGCAGCTTTCTTCTGTGCAATTTCAGTTGCCATACTCTGTTGATAAGCTTCATTCAGTTCAGCAGCTAGAGCTTTTGCCATTTCCCTGTCCTTTTCCATCTGAACTCTTTCTTCTTTTTCAAAATCCTCCTGCATCTTTTTAGCTAGGGCTTCATCTGATTCAACCAACCTTTGCTTTTTGATTGGTTGATCAGATTCCACCATTTTTGCTTTTCCTTTGTCTTTGTTCATTGCCTTCTTGCTATTATCTTTCTTGATCACTTCACCTTGTTCTTTGATGATTACTCCTTTGGTCTTTGAAGTGACCTGGGAGTATCATTCTTGGCTTTTAGTAAGGTTTCTGCAATCTCAAGATCTGTTAAAACTTTTTTCACAGTTTCTGCTGCTTTATTAATGTCAGCAGTAGTAACTGTTTCTGCTGCTTCTTTTGATTCTTTTGGTACTGAATCTCTTTCTGTTTCTGCTTCCTGCTCCCCCTCAACATTAAGCTTCCCATCTCTTGTGGCTTCTTCCATGTTGATCTCCCCCTTTTTGGGAGCATCATTCTCAAATTTCCTTCTCCTTAGTTGGAATTGCTTTCTCTTCTTCCTTTGTACCATACTAATCACCATCTTCTTCAGCTTAGCAATTTGTACTTGTTGTGACAGAATGACTAGCTTCATTTCTTCAATTTCTTTGCCTTGTTTGAGAACATCTTGATTGATGTTCCTCATTGTTTCCATCAATTCATAGTACGTATATCTGTCCTCACCCTTTCCAGAAGTGTTACCCTCCTTTGAAGGATCATTGGATCTTTTATTAGTGGAAGTCTTCTGCCTTGCAGAAGCACTATCCACCCCTGTGGTTTCTTGGCACCAGGGACCTTCAAATGATTGCTCATTCAAAGTTGCCATGGGGGAGGTCTTATTGATGTTACCACTTTCCTCCTCTGTACTAGCAGGAGTAGTGGCAGCCTCATCACCCATATGCTCTACCTCCTCCTCAGAGAGCACCTCCTTTGGGTTGGGAGACACCCTTGTGGTTTCCCTTTGGATATTCTCTAGGGGAGAATTCTCCCTTAGAGGGCTTAAAGGCTGAGAGGGTAATGGTACAAGAAGGGAAGGAGTCTTCTTTACCTGTTTTCTCTTGTAAGTTTGGGTGATAGGAGAGGTTGGTTTTTCAAGAAGGGTCTGGGGAATTGATTTTGAGAGGGAAGGTTGGGCTTGGCTAGCAGTGGGTTGGTCTAATGGGGGCCTTGACCCTGCTGCCATACCTTCATTGGTTTGGGACACCACCATCATTGTGGAGAACAATGGGGTGTCAACTCCTTCAGAGTCCCCAGCAGATCTTCTCATATTTGAGAAAACCTTGCCTTTGGGGGGTTTAGGTACATATACCCCAACAGGTTGAGGTATATCCGTCAATTCATGAGTAATGACTTCTTGAACAAACCTGGGATACATAAAGAAGCTCTTTTTGTTTCCCATGTTTGAGACAAGATCACTGAAAATCATTTTAGAAAAATTATACTTTCTGGCAGTGGCCAAGCACACCAAAGCATAAGCAATAGTGCTGCTGAACTCACTCCATCCAGTAGTCTTTTTGGAGATACAGTGCATAAGAGTATGGACAAAGAAACGCCATTGGGGTGAAAATTTTGCTTTAGAGAATTTGAAAACTCCCAATGGGCCTCCATACCCCATTCTTGTAAGATTTGAAAACAGTTCATCATTTGGGATAGAGGTTATACCAGAGGCATCGTCTAGACGTAGACTGATGCGAATAACCTCTTCAGTAACCGTGAGTGATTGATCACAGATTCTTGTCTTGATCATCTGCACACCATTCTCAACAACAATGGTTGCATTAGCCCAGAATTGCCTTTGATGCTCAATATAGATTGTAGGGGATACAATAAGAGCATGAGCAATGTGGCTTGACTTGAGAAAATCCACAATCTGATGAAATCCTGCAGCTTGCTTTGGCTTTTGTAGCATTGCAATCTCGTTGTGCTCGTCGATAAAAGTCATGGATGCCATTGATCTTAGTGAAAAGCTTGCCTGAAAACTTCGAACTTGAGAGAGAAAAGGTTTTGAGCGCAAGAGAACAGTATGCAAAGAGTTGTTATGAACTTTTAGGCGGGCAAAGAGTATTTATAGTATTCGGAACATAAGCAGTATTAACCTAGATCAGTATTAACTACTAGCAGTATTAACTAACTAGCAGTATTAACTACGAGCAGTATTAACTAACTAGCAGTATTAACTGAAAGCAGTATTAACTACTAGCAGTATTAACTAACTAGCAGTATTAACTGCAAGCAGTATTAACTAACTAGCAGTATTAACTGAAAGCAGTATTAACTACTAGCAGTATTAACTGAAAGCAGTATTAACTACTAGCAGTATTAACTAAAAGCAGTATTAACTACTAGCAGTATTAACTAACTAGCAGTATTAACTACGAGCAGTATTAACTAACTAGCAGTATTAACTGAAAGCAGTATTAACTACTAGCAGTATTAACTAACTAGCAGTATTAACTGCAAGCAGTATTAACTAACTAGCAGTATTAACTGAAAGCAGTATTAACTACTAGCAGTATTAACTGAAAGCAGTATTAACCACTAGCAGTATTAACCACTGAAAGCAGTATTAACTAGCTAGCAATATTAACTGAAAGCAGTATTAACTACTAGCAGTATTAACTAAAAGCAGTATTAACTACTAGCAGTATTAACTACTAGCAGTATTAACTGAAACACTGAGTACTGCTATGCATATCCTGAAACAGAAGATTAGTAACTCCAATAATAATATACAGATATAAAACCACTTTTTGAGAAGGGGATTATTCAGAGTTGATCATTCCCACACTTGTTACCAAGAAAGTGAATCTACCCACATCAAAAGCTTTAGTGAATAAATCAGCAAACTGATTATCAGTGTGAATTTTGACAACTTGAATAAGTTTCTTTTCATTACAATCTCTTATAAAGTGATACCTGATCTCAATGTGCTTTGTTTTTGAGTGCTTGACCGGATTATTCACAATGCTAATAGCACTGCTGTTGTCAATAAAGATTGGAGTGTGTAGAAAGGTTACCCCATAATCCAACATTTGATTCTGAATCCATAAGACTTGAGAACAGCAACTTGCAGCTGCTATGTACTCTGCCTCTGTTGTAGATGTGGATACTGTGGTTTGTTTCTTGCACTGCCATGAGACTAGTCTAGCACCCAAAAACTGACATCCTCCAGAAGTAGATTTTCTGTCCAAGTTTGCCCCACCTAGATCACTGTCTGAGTATGCTATTAGGTCAAAAGGTGAGTTATGAGGATACCAGAGTCCCAATCTGGGTTGCCCTTTGAGATATCTGAATATCCTCTTAACAGCTTGAAAGTGAGATTGCTTTGGCCTAACTTGAAATCTTGCACATACACAGACTGGAAACATTATATCTGGCCTTGATGCTGTGAGATACATGAGAGAGTCAATCATGGATCTATAATGATGCACATCCATATCCTCCCCTTCAAGATCTGCTGTGATCTGCTTGTGTGTTTCCATAGGTGTGCTGGCAGGTTTTGATTCTGAGAAACCAAACTTGGTTAGAATATCCTGCACATATTTGGATTGACATATGAAAATGCCATCTGACTTCTGTTGAACTTGGAGTCCAAGGAAGAAAGTAAGTTCCCCCATGGAACTCATTTTGAACCTTTGATGCATTAAATCCTCAAACTCCTTGCACATGTTGTTTCTTGTAGATCCAAAGATAATGTCATCAACATAGATTTGGACCAGCAAAATATCCTTCTTCTTTCTTTTAATAAATAGAGTCTTATCAATGACTCCTCTTTCAAAGTCATTTTCCAAGAGATAGGATGACAGAGTGTCATACCATGCTCTTGGGGCTTGATGTAGTCCATAAAGTGCTTTCTTTAATTTGTATACCCTGTCTGGATAGCTTGGGTTTTCAAACCCTGGTGGTTGACAGACATAGACTTCTTCTTCAATTGACCCATAGAGAAAGGCACTTTTTACATCCATTTGATAGACTTTGAAGTTCATGTAAGAAGCATAGGCTAGGAATAGTCTGATTGCTTCTATTCTAGCCACAGGTGCAAACACTTCTTCATAATCTATACTCTCTTCTTGAGTATATCCCTGAGCCACCAGCCTTGCTTTGTTTCTTATGACAATACCTCTTTCATCTCTCTTGTTTCTGAAAATCCATTTTGTGCCAATTGCTCTGTGACCTTTAGGAAGGTCTACCAGATCCCATACATCTTGTAGCTTGAACTGTAGCAGTTCCTCTTGCATTGCTTCTATCCAGCTAGATTCTTTCATAGCATCATGTGCCTTTTTAGGCTCAAGCTGTGATAGAAAACAAGAAAGCACTGTATGCTGTTGATCTTGCATTTCCTGAAGCCTGCTTTGATGTCTAGTCATCATAGGAGAAGAGATATCTCCTATTACCAGCTGTGGAGGATGATTCTTTTGAACTCTGGTGTTATGACTAGGTTCTTCATTCAGTCCAGCCTCAAGATTAGATTCATGCAACTCAACTGAAGTGTTTTCAGATGCCACTTCATTATTTTCTTGAGTCTCCTCATCTCTAGTGTCTTCTTCACTCTGGCTTGGTCCAGTAAATGATTCCTTTTCACAGTCTTCAACAGAATTTACTGTGGGTATGGGAAAAATCACAGATTTAGATATACTTTCTTGAACTTGTGTGATCCCTGATCCTCCACTTCCTGTTCCTGTATACTCATTACTGAAACCAAAAGAGTTAGTTAGTGAATCAATGTCAAATAGCCACTGAGGTCCAGACCCAACAGGATTTGGTGTGTTCTCATTGCATTTGACATTGTCACTTTCTTCAATTATTCTAGAAGAAGAGTTAAAAACTCTGTAAGCCTTACTCTGAGATGAATATCCAACAAGAAATCCATCATCTGCTTTGTTATCAAACTTACCTAAGTGAGATTTGGTATTTAGAATTGTACAAGGACACCCAAAAGGTTTGAAGAAACCAATAAAAGGTTTTCTTTTATTTAAAAGCTCATATGAGGTCTTGTTCTTTTGCTTGACCACTAGAACTCTGTTTTGGACATAACAAGCAGTATTAACTGCTTCAGCCCAGAAGGTAATTGGCAATTTTGAATCAGCCAACAGAGATCTAGCAGCCTCTATTAGTGTTCTATTTCTCCTTTCAGCAACACCATTCTGTTGAGGAGTCCTAGGAGCACTATATTGCCTTTCAATACCTTTTTCTTCACAAAAGGTGTTTAGATCATGATTTTTAAACTCAGTTCCATTATCTGATCTAATGACTTTTACTCTTTGATTAGTTTGGTTTTCAATTCTTAGAATAAAGGATTTGATAAGACCACTTGTTTCATCCTTAGTCCTTAGAAAATATACCCAAGTAAATCTGGAGTAATCATCAACAATAACCAAGCAGTAAGATTTCTTGCCTATACTCATAACATTTGTAGGACCAAACAGATCCATATGCAGTAATTGGAGACAAGAAGAAACAGAATTTAACTCTTTGGTCTTATGAGAAGTTTTGTGTTGTTTGCCTTTAAGACAAGCAACACAATGATCATCACATGAAAAGACTTTTGAAGGTAAACCTCTTACAAGGTTATTTTTAACAAGATTGTTCATAGTCTTGAAATTCATGTGACACATCCTTCTGTGCCATAGAGAGGATTCATCTACAGAAGCTTTTGAAACAAGACAATTTAGAGATGAAACACTATCAACATTGTCCATATCCAGACAGTACACATTGTCCTTTCTTGGAGTTCTAAGTAGTATCATGCTTTCATCAACTACCTTGAACCCTTGAGCAAGGATCATACACTCAGTATTAGTAAATAATATACTATGTTGTTTGTCACAAACCTGTGATACACTTAACAGATTGTACTTTAATTGATCAACATAGTAGACATTCTCAAATGTCATCTTACCTTTGGTGACATTACCTTTTCCGCTTATCTTACCACCAGTAAGATTATCTCCAAATTCAACATGTCCTCCATTGATATGCTTGAAATCCTGAAGGCATGACATGTTGCCTGTCATATGCCTAGAGCAACCACTATCAACATGCCAAATGCTCTTTCCCTTGAGCTGTTGGTTGCCCTGCACATTAGATAAATCAATTAGTATGAATTAGGAACCTAAGCCAAAGTGGTCTTGGGTACCCCTTTCTCATCAAAATACTTGCATTCTTTCTTGACAAGATTTTTGAACTTTAACTCCTCATTTTTGGAGTACTTTGTTACAATAATAGGCTTAGAACTATGTTTGCTAGAATCAGTACTGGTTTTAGAAGTACTAACTGCCTTGGCAGCACTTGCATGCTTAGCAGTACTAACCTTGTTAGCAGTAGTAACTGTGTTAGCAGCAGTAACTGTGTTGGCAGTATTAACCTTTGAAGAGGTATTAACAGTATTAGCAGCATTAATATTTTCAGCAGTACTAACACTGTTAGCAGTAGTAACTGTGTTAGCAGTACTAATATTGTTAGCAGTACTAACACTGTTAGTACTTCTAGGCACCCACATTTTGACACTTTCTTTTAAAATCTTTTTCTTTAAAGTGCCTTTACTTTCAATAGATTTCTTTATCACATGCACCTTTCCAGCCTTTCTATAACCCACAGATTTTTGCACAAATCTTTGAAAGTTCATCTGTTGGTTAATAGGGTTAAAGTAACAATACTTAGCCAAATGATTCAACTTGCCACATATAAAACAAGGTTTTGATCTATTTATTTTATTCAGATCAACTCCTTGTTTCTGGGCCCATTGATTATTCCAGTTTCTTTGATTTCCTCTTTTTAAACCAGAATTTAGGCTCTTGGCTTTATTGCAATCACACTGTTTACAAGATCCAGGATTCACAACTGTGGTTTGTTTGTAATGGACCTTGTTATCATTTCCTTTAGTCTTCTCTATCTCCTTGGACTTGACCCAGATTTTCCCACATCCCTCATTGGTGATAATATTGTTTTCTAATGGTATCTTTTTACTCACATTATTATCCCTGTTCTCACTGGCTCCTTTCTCAGTCAAATCCTTAACTACTACCTCATCCAAAGGATCTATCTTAAAATCTTCTTCAGACAAGTCCTTTTTCTCTTTAGTTTCTAACAAATCTGATGTAGGAGAAATATAGTTGTTATTGTAAGGAGGGGGTGTATTGTTGTATCCAATACCAGGCTTCATCTTATCATGTATCTGAGCCTTTAGAAGAGAGTCCATTGCTTTTGAAGCATAAGAAAACTTGTCTATGTCAAGCTTAACTTTTGACAGTTCCTCTTTCAGTCTATCATTCTCTTCTAAGGACTTAGACAGTTTGGTTTCTAACTCATTCTTTTCCCACTTCCAATAGTTTGTGTCATAAGAGTGTTGAAGTTCATTAGCTTGAAAGCCTTTGATTTGCTCTTCAAATCTCTCTACTATCAACACATAATCTCTTCTGTCCTTTTCTAATCTTTTGAGGTCATCACACATACTTTGATTGTGATCCCTGTATCTTGTAACAATGTCAATGCAAGATTTAGTGCAAAGATTAGAACTTACCTCAGTGGGGAGATCATACACTTCTGCCATAAGAGCTTGGTTTTGAATGGCTTCCTCTGCTTGATCACTCCAATCAAATCCCATTCCTTGTTGAGAAACAAGGGCTTGAGCAGGATTCTTGTTCAGATTGTATCCTCCATTCTGAGCTTGTTGGTGGGTGTTGTTTGGAACAGCACTCCTGCATTCTCTAGCAAAGTGTCCTTTCTTGTGACACTTAAAACATTCCACCTTGGTTTTGTCAAAACCAGCTCCATCTTCTCTTCTTTGAGAGAAGTTATTTCTTCCAGTTCTTTTAATGAACTTCTTCACCCTCATGGATAACATGGCCATCTGCCATTTAATGTCCATCTCCTCCAGATCATCAGGGTGAATTTGATCCAGATCATCATTAATCAAAGAATTGTTGCTATGACTGGACAAAAAGGCTTCAAAGATAGTTTCAGTGCCTTTTTCTGAACTTACTCCAGTGGCAGTACTAACTGCTTCAGGGTTGGCAGTAGTATCAGTGGATGCTGAAAGAAGTGCAGCATTGTGAATATAACCAGAGGGCTTCTTCTTGGTTTCTACCTCAGTTTCAAAAACTCTTAGATCATTGTATAGATCATCAAGTTCTTTCTCTTCCAGATTGTCACTCTGTCTATATGAGACAGTGTACATAGTCCATTCATCCCCAAGAGATCTGAGGAACTTTCTGTTGATATCATCTTGTTCCATCTTCACACCTACAGTAGCCAGTTCACCAATGAGTTTATTGAACCTATCAAAAGTTTGAGTCATAGACTCATTCTTTGTGGAAGTGAAGTTCTCATACTGCTGCTTTAGAACATCTCTTTGATTTCTTTTGATGCTCTTAGTTCCAGCAAATCTTTTCTCTAGAGCATTCAGAGAATCTGAGCATCAGTGCAGTTGCAAAATTGATGCTGATATTCATTGGGAATGGCCAAGAGCAGAGTGCTCAAGGCCTTCATCTCTGTCTGTCTGATCTTCCTCTCACCATCTGTCTTTGGTGGAGGTCTTTTCCCATCTGGTCCTATCCTTCCAGCTTCAGAAGGACCATTCTCAATGATATCCCACATTGAGTAGTCAGTGAGAAGAATATATTGTCTGATTCTGATCTTCCACATGTCAAACTCACTTGGTTTGAGCATTGGAACCTTAGAAACCAAAGTACTGCTTGATTCTGTAAGATTTTCCATGATGAGTAACTGTTTCTGAGAGAGTTAGGCTCTGATACCACTTGTCAGGATCGAATTCTCAACAAGAATTAATTCTCAGAAACAATATCAAAGAAGTTTGCGGAATAACACTTTGATATTTAATGAAACAGAAAACCAAAACAGAATATAATCAACAAACTATAAACTTGTATTGAATGCTTTGAAGTTACAAGATTACACACTCAACCTCAATATTGATGAACAGGCTCACCAATACGAATTCTACTTCTCTAGAATTAGGATCTATGCCTTGAGGTTGATTTTCTCTCTAAAAGTATAAAAACAAAAGTTAACTCATTATTCTAAACTATACAATATATATACTGAATACAAAGATAATTACAATAAATAAAATATCTTCAGTATATCTTCCATGTATATCTATAAGCTTCCATAATCTTCAGATTATCCAGCTGTCATTCTTTCCATCCAAATCTCTTTAGCAGCACTAACCATGATCAGCAGTATTAACTTCTTCTAGCAGCATTAACTACTAAGCAGCACTAACTACTAGTAGTACTAACTAGCTAAGCAGTACTAACTTTGTTCAAGCAGCACTAACTATAACTAGCAGTATTAATAGTACTAGCAGTAGTAACACTCAGCAGTATTAACCTTTAAGTCTTCTAGCAGTAGTAACTTTGAACCAGCAGTATTAACCATACTTGATGAATTCTTCAGTTCCCAACATATATGTTGTTCAAACACACTAGGATTTTTAGCCTAACACTTGTTGGTATCGACATGTATCTCAAGTTCTAGCGGCGTGGTCGCCAAGAAGAGCTAGGCGGACTATAGGTGTGAGCTTGGGAGCAATTTTTGGGATGCCATTCTTGAAGAACTTTATTTTAAACAATATATGACAACCATTTGTAATCTTATTTCTTGACAGGGATTAGATTAAGAGGTTTTTGTCTCTTACCGTTAAATTGCAAATTTGCAATTAAATAGGTGTGTATTGTTCCCATTTTTGGGAAGGCTCGTCTCTTGACATTTATATACCACACTTTCCTTTTTGGGAAGTTTTTGTTTATCCAAATTTTTGGGGTGTTACGTAATACAAAAGATGGGAGGTGTTTTTATCAGTAGCAAAATAGACACCTATATCCTTATTTATATCTTTGCTTTTATCTGGAGAGCATGATGAACATCTTATTATGTCTTCTGAACTGACATATTCGATACTTGGCATATGGCCTGGACTTGATGATCCCTTTACTTAGTAGATCTATCTTTGTCTTGAGATAATTTTCTGCTGCTCTTAGAGTTATTTTAGCTGGAGAAATCATTATAAGTGAATATATCTTGTTTCTGCCATAAATGTGAAATCCTCTTTTGAAATTAGCTCTATTCCCTGTAGGATTATCTGGATGCCAAGTGCTCTTCTATAATGGATATCATTTTCACAAAAATTTTTGATTTGCTTTTTGGTTAGTTATCAAAATAGAGAAAGCTTCATATTTTGCTAATTGAACAAAATGAAAAGCTGGAAATCTTTTAACTTCATAAAAATCTGGCCCTGAAGATAAAAAATTTAGAACCAATATATCTTTGGGGTTATTCTTGGGTTACTAAGATAACAATCTTTAACCCATAACATTATCCAATGAGGTAATTCAGAAATCCCAGGAAAATTAGGAAAAGTAAGATATATCGAGTTTATGGCACATTGGCACCAAAATCGTACCAATGTCTAATCCTACAAGGAGATGATCCTTGTAAGTAATTAATTCAGGGGTAAATCCTACAAAAATCTACATATCTCAAATTTGTTCCTGAGATATTATATAAAATCTTTCATCATCAAGGTTTGACTTACAACATAAGTTTGTTGAACATGAATATCTATTAACAACTTCTTTTCTATAAAAATCGTTTTCTCTGAATGAGGTCTAAAGGACAAGGAGTCGTCCATTGTCTTTTGACTTTCTTCTTTAAGAGGTTGATCTATCATTTGTTCTTCAGATGAAGAAGAAATATCCATTTTTTCAGATTCATTTTTTTTTATCAAACCTTTTATTTTAAGACTCAACTTTATATTTTTTACTTCAGCTTTCATTATCTGGCTTGCTCTTACCAGTAGATCGCAAACTTGTAAGGAATTGCCTGGGAGGTTGGCAATATCAATTATATATGAGACATTGTCTTTAATTATCTATATCTCTTGATCCATAAATGAAAGGAGTTTATTGATCTTCTCAGTCATATTTGCCATCTCTGGTTAATAAATCTATTAAGACATTTTATCAGATTTTATAATTTATATTGTCAAAATTATATTAAGATAAAAGGTAAATAATCTTTTATACTTGTGTTTAGAAGGTAAATTATTTCTAATAAAGTTATTTTATATGGGTATTATCAGTTCTTGGTATAAGTTTTTAGGCAATAAAAATAATGTACTTTTGATAACTTTTTACTACTGCCAATAATATTTTTTTTTCCATTTATATGGTATATGGTATGGACGTCTGTAAATGTACCAGATCAATATCTTCAAATACTTTCTCCGGTTTTTTATTGTTCTGGATTATAATTTATTTTCTTAAGAACTCCACTGTAATAATTTTCAGAAACATCTGTTACAAGAATTAAATTATTATTTTCCTTTGGTAATTGTAACTTGGGTAATAGTTTACAATAATCTTTTATTTTTCTTACCTGATTTTCTAGACTTTTTTCAAAACTAAAAATTCTATTTTTCTTAAGTAAATCCTGGAAATGTTTTCTTAATGCAACCAAGTTTTTAATAAAGTCAAAAGCATAATTAAGTTTTCTTAAAAAACTTTGTACATGTTTTTATATCTATTAGTTTGTCATGAAATGAATTATTCTTTTCTAAGATGTGGCTTTAAAGTTCTATTCATTACCGTCAATTTTCATTCCTAAAAACTCTATTTATTCTTGTATTAGTTGTTTTTTTTTTCAAACAAGGCCAATCCATTTTCTTACATAATTCTATAAATGTATGTAGATGCTTTAAGTGTGATTCCATATCATTGGATAATATTAAAAAAATCATCAACATATACAAAATAAATTCATAATTTTTAAAGTATGCTATCCATTTTTCTTTGAAGTATCTGAGGGACATTTTTTACTCTAAATGGCATAACGAGCCATTCGTATTTGCATTTTATTTTTCTTTGTATATGATATTATTAAGATGCATTTTATTTGCCAAAATCCACTCTTACAATCAAGTTTTGAAATTTTTTTTGTATTTGTAGTCCAATTTATAAAGTTTTCTTTATTGGGTAAAAAAGTATTCATCAAATATAGTATTATCATTTAGGTTTTTATAGTTTATTACCATCATAGCTTTTCCTCTAGCCACTTTTGCATGTTTTTTTTGAAACAATAAATGTTGGTGAAATATGAGGACTATAATTTGCTCTAATCAATTAAAGGTGTAGTAATTCTTTAATTTGTATTTTAATTTTTTTTGATCTTTAGGTTATATCTCATGTTTAGTTAATTTATACAAAATTACAAGATAATGATTTAAAACTTATTCACTCTCAAATTCAACCGTGAATAAAACCATCTACAATTAAAAATAAATAAAAAACATAAAAACCAAGGAATTGTTGAGTGGAATTTGAGAATATTTTATACAAAGTTGTTTGGCACATTTCCAATGTGAAAGTGTTGACTCATCAAATCATGCTTAAATAAATAAAAGCTTCTTTCATTGCAACGTGTTCAAGATGATCTAAAATACTTTAATATGAACATAATATATATAAAGGGTCAGTTTCAGGGAAAATCTTAAAAAATCGAAAAACTGAAAAATACTTTGGTAGTCTTTCATTTGGACGATATGCACTTGTGCATATAAGTAATTTGTAACATGCACACGTGCATATGCACAAGTGCATAAAAACAAAAAAAATAACTTAATTTACTTGTATGCACAAGTACATAACGTCCAGATCAAGGGCTATCAGAATGTTCCTCAGTTTTTTAATTTTTTGAGGTTTCCCATAAACCTCTGACTATTTATAAAATGCTATAAGTAATTGAGATATTTTGAAGACACACTATTATTTAATTTACGTTTAAATCTTATGTGTGTAATTATGAGCAGAAGATAATCTTTTTTTTTTTTTTTTTTTTTGGGGGGGGGGGGTGTGGGGTGGGGGGTGGGGGGAGGGGGGTTTTGCCAATGATAAAATGGGGAAGGTAAACTGAACGACACATGGCATAATATATTTTTATGTATGATCAAACCAAAAAAATAATCAAATCATATGTAATTTTGTATTGAAATCATATGTAATTACGGAACACGATCAAATATACAGGTATGAGGACGACATGTGGTTTTACATATGGATTGTAAAATTATATGTAGCTTGTTTATTTTCACGTTCTCTTACTTGTTACTTTTCTCGTTGGATTCGATTCTCTATATATGTTTATACAAGGGCCTGTTTGGAAGTGGCTTAATAAACTTAATAACCTATATAACTTATTCGGTAAGCCATACAATATTGTTTGGAAATGGCTTAATCATAAAAACTAGAGCTTATTCGGTAAGCTCAATCTCCTTTGCTTTATCCACTCAGCCACTCCCATTCCTAAAATGCCCATTTATCTCTTTCTCTAATACACAGATAAAGAAAGTGTTTCAATGGAGAAAGAAAGATCGATGGTCCCTTCTTCTCTTCACCTCATCCCTGCTAGTCACCCATCTCCATTTCACATCAAGAGAATCCAGATCCGTCTGTTAGATATATACAATGGTTCATGTGTTTTCTTTTCTCTATAACAATTTTCTTTTCTCTTCCCTTCCCTCCATCAAATTCATGGCTTCTCTCCTCTCCTCCCTCTATTGATGCTCCCTGATCTGGTTATCGTCCATCGCCCTTGTTGAGACTTTAAAGGGTGAAAGTTAAACATCTGGTGTTTAATGGTCCAAGAAAATCTTCTTCTTTTTTTCTTTTCCGGTGGGAAGAAGAATGGTACAACAATTGAACAAACGTTGGTTTTTGTTCACTGGCTTAATATTGAATGCAAAAGTTAATTCCACAAAAACAAAAAGCAAATAACAAGCCGAATTTTGTAATTTTTTTTGCAAACCATGGAGGAACACCAGACATGCAATTTACCCCTTGAAAGAAATTACTTGATCTAATTAGTGTTATAAATAGAATATCCTTTTCATTTTAATTTTTAATAAATATTTTATTTTTGTCTTTTTATTTTCTATAAATTTATACTTATCATGTTTGTGATGATCATTTTAAATTTTAGAGTTTATGTTGCAACATTAAGTGGAGGTGGGATGATATATTCCATTCCTTTGATCTATAACGTTTATGTAAAACGTTAAATCCACACAAGCCATACAGATCTTCGATTTAAAAAACCAAACATGACCTTATAAACTACGTGTAAAAATTGTTAAACCATCAAGATGATAACCAATGTAGGAAGTAAGAGAGTTTATTTTTTTATGTTGATAATAGATGATTTATTTGTGAATCAACTTAATGGGTTGTATATGATATTTCAAGTTTGTATTCGGCAAAAGTAATTCTTATTTCACATATTTGTTTCGAGTTGATAAACAATTTCTGAGTTACATATAATATAACGACCCAACAAGATTTAACAAGCAGTAACTTAATATAAGAAAAATACGCCAAAACGGCCCAAGATAACAATCTAAGATCTACAAGGTATACCAGGTTTGCAATAAGAATAACCTATTACAACTGAGATTAAAATAAACAAAACATGCTAAACGGTAGTCTTCTACTCCGGAGCCCGATCATACTTTCTCCTTACCCTTGGTAGAGTTGCCTATCTCACGATGACCTGAAAAGGTTTTTAGTCTTTGAAAGGGGTGAGGGTTAGAACGAAGGTCTAGTGAGTTCCCTCAAAACAGTTTGAAGTTTATAGCAATATAAGTTTATAAAACAACTTAACCCATTCAACTGGGCAATTATAACACTTTGAAAAAGAACTCACTTCCGGCACACAGTACCGCTGCCCGAAGGAAACGGTGTGTCTGGTTCACACTGCCTTATTTGGGTCACACCTCCAATTGGCATAAACGGAACACACCCCCGGTATGAGCACAGGCGGGCCACACCCCCCGACTTTGGCCATTTAACTCACAACAATGTATGCATACATTAAATAAACAATTAAAGCATAAACTACACTTACAAGAAAACTCGCGGATATAAACCTCATGTAAAATAAATTATGCTTTAAATTAATTTCAACAAAAAATAACTATCTTAACATAGCGAAGCAGTTAAATATACCAATCCACATGTATAAATTAACTTCCCAAAATCATGAACAATTTTAGTCTGAAGACTCACCTTTGGTCCTTGTTTCAAAAATCTGCTTCCTAACGATCCCACCACCTATAACAACGTCGATAAGTCGATAAGAGGTTGCACTAAAAGACTTATAAATTTTCTAAACATTTCCCCGATAATCCTAATTATAGCTACTGGACAAACCCACCCCGGACAACCCCGACCCCAGAGTCTTCAACGACCGGGACTCTCCCGGTCCCCCACTCCCGCCCGGGGTCTCAACCAACCGGGACTCCCCCGGTCCCCCCACTCTCCCGGGGTCTCAACCGACCGGGACTCCCCTGGTCCCCCCACTCGCCCGGGGTACACACCCCCCGGAGCCAAACTTCGCCCGGTATCAACGAACCCCCGGGGTCGCCCGTCTCGCCCGGAGGCGATTAAGGGTTTTCGAACACCCCAATTTCTTGCACTTACGAGGTTTAATCACACAAAGAGCTAGATTACTTCACCCGATTAATTAACACAATAACTTTCCTAAAAGGATCCCTTGCTTAATCGAGATTATCTACAACCATTTAGACACAAGCATAAGAAGATATATTCTTCCCAACCCAAGACCCATTAACAGTCTGCTAATCCTCAAGATAAAACATGAGAGTTTGGAAGTTACCTTAATCGACCGCAACGAATTCCTCCTCTGAAATTGAAATTCCTTCGACCTCTTCTACAAGCTTGAAATCGCCTTTTCTCCCTCTCCTTCTTCTAATTTTCTAGCCGCCAGGAACCAAAATGGGAGGATCCCTAGGTTAAGGTCCTTATTAATGCCATTTTACACATAGCTCCCCTCAACTTTTGGGATTTGACTACAACACTCCCAAACTTACAATTAAATGACTTTAAATCTGGTTATTACAATATCCCCCCTCAAGAGAATTTCGTCCCCGGAATTCCATTGATGAACAGATGGGGATGCTGAGACCTCATGTCCGCCTCTACTTCCCACGTTGACTCTTGCCCTTTGTGGAACTTCCACTGCACTCTTACCAATCGAATCTCTTTATTCCTTAGTTTCTTAACTTTATGGTCCAGAATAGCCACCGTTTCTTCGACGTAGCTCAATTTTTCGTCCACTTGGATATCTTCCAATGGTAATACAACATCGGTCTCCGCCAAACACTTCTTCAGGTTCGACACATGGAATGTGGGATGAACCCCTCGCAACTCCTCGGGTAGATCCAGTTTGTATGCTACTTCTCCAACACGTTTTAAAATATCAAACGGGCCGACATGTAACACCCGGAAAATTCAAATAAGCATTACTATTCAAAATCCCCGTTTTGGGAGAATCCTCGTATTGGAAACCGTTTAAGAACCTTGTAGACTCGGTTTGGGCACTTGGATTGACAAAGCGAAGAAATCGGAGCGAGTCGCGCTTGGAGTGAGAGTGCCACGCGACTATGACAAATGTCATAGTCGCTGGTCATAATCGCGGAAGGCTGGAAGGCCGCGGTACATGTCAAGCGACTGTGACCCGCGATAGTGACAGTGGCACAATCGCGAGTCACTGTCGCTGAAATGGTACCGTGGGCGGGGGGGCATCTCGCGACTATGACCCGCGACAATGCCCTTGGCACTGTCGCCGAACATTGTCGCCTGTGGGGGCCTGACCACATATAATTCTCTTTTCACCCCAATTAAACTCATTTCTCTCCTAACTCCTTTCAGATTCGATTTGGAGAGCCTCTTAGGCAATTTTCACTCCATAAACTCCTCTCCTCTTTCCTTGTCAACCTAGGGTTTGTTGAGATCAGGGGTGGATCATCAAGAACTTAAGCTTGTGGGTTCAAGTGTTGTAGCCAAGGTAATCTCCTCCACTCTTCACCTAAAAGCTAGGGTTTTGGTATTTTCTTTATTCTCCCATTTTGTTGGGATTTAATGTAGCTATGAGAATGCTATGTGTCTAAGGAACTTTGTTGAGAGTTGGAGCTAAGGATCTAGAAGGTTTCAAGTCTTCCTTCAAGGAGCTCAAGTTATGTTTGTAAAACCTAGATTTAGTCTAAATCTAGCAAGGTGAGTTCTAGTTGCTTTGAAAAACTATATACATGTCAAAATGCATATATTTTGGGGTTTGAAAAATATATATTTGGGATTACCTTAGTTTGACAAGTTTTGTGAATATTTGTATACTTGCACATTTTGTGCTATCAAACTCTTGAGAAATGGCTTACAATATTTTATGAAATGTTTTATGTCTTACATGAAATTGTTAACTGCTGATAAGTTTGGTTATTTTGAAAGCGATCAACTTTACAAACTAAATAGCATGCATCTTTGTGATTTTTGGGCATTTCGATAAATGTGTCATAAATGAATGGGTTTGGATGAATTATTGCATAAATAGGTATTTGGTCAAAAATGCACTTTTAAGTGTTTGTCGGGTTTTATGCATCATTCGTGAAATGAGATGTTTTGAAAAGTGTGAATGTGTGAGTCCTTTGGTTTTGGGTCATTCCCGACTTTGGGGAACATTTTAGAAATGGAAAACCTTTTGAGTTTTGGGCCGAAGGCCAATGGTAATTTGAGAATTAAAGGTTTTGGGAAAATGTGTATTTTGGTTTATGTAACCATAATGGCTGTCGTGTTTTAGCCAACGTCTATTAAGCCTCTTGGGACTTGATTTGTACTCGGTGGAGTCTTTGGAACACTTGTTCAATTTTGGTAGCTCGTTGAGGAGCCTTGGACGTGTGGTGTACTTAGTTGCATCTTATGTGAGAGTTACATGTGTAGAATGCGTTAGTTCATTCGTTTGAGTCATGTAACGTTTAGACTGTAATGCATTGGATCCATAGGCATATGAGTCACTATGTTCATCATGGAGTTTTGATGTCCATATTTGAGTTTAGTGAGTGGTCCCCAAGTCATGTTGTTATATAAGCTTACGGTGGTCTCTTGGAGAGTCGTATACAGAGCTAAGTCTTGCAGTGGTGCCCATGGTGAGCCGGATACGGGGACTTGTGACTTTGTGGTGAGACTCATCTAGAGGTCGAGTAGACGCTAGGTCATTTGGGTATCTTGCAGTGGTAGCTCAGAGGAGCCGGATACGGGGATCCATGGTCTATGCGAAACTCGAGAACGTTGATAAGTGGCTTAACTCTGTGTGCCCGCCACATTCGACGGAATCGGGTCTCCCCCGTTACCGAAAGGTGTTATTTTGGGTATTCTCTTACCCATGCCTTCGGTGTTAAAACGTACCATTTTATTTACACAAAGAGTCTTTTGACGAAATACCGTGTGGGTGCGTTTTGGGGAAATTTGGGTGTTGATTAATTATTTAAAATGGGTGTTTGGGAATTTGAAGTAACTTGATTAGCAAATAAAGCCTCTTTATAATCAATATTTCTAAAATGGTCTTATTCGGAGTAAAACGTTCACTTTAAATGTTTTATGATTTATATGATGAAAAATGCTTTAACTCACTAGGCGTTTAACCTAACACTTTTTCTTTTCGACATGGTCAGGTCTTATATGGATCTGTGTGACGAGTGGAGCTTGGTAGAAGTTCCGGTAGGATGGCTTTAGTGACCTCATCCGGGTTGGTGAAGATAGCAGCTTTGGTGGTTTTAGTAACACCCGACTAATGTTGTTCCTAGTTTGTGGGACTAGATAGTTCCATTAGAACTCTGATACATTGTTTTGGTGTTTCTTCCTTGTAACTTTAGATGTTTGATATTTCAAAGCTTTGTATTTAAGAGTTTTTGGAAGTTTTATTTTGTCAGCTATTTTCGAATTTTATGGGTGTTACAAGTTCTTATCAGAGCTATAGTTTAAGTGAACTAGGTATGGATCTTAGATGCCTATACTTAAGCTGAGACTTTAAGTTATGACTTGTTCGTTATGGGTATAACTCCTAGATGGGTGTAGGTTACGGTGGTCGACAGAAATGCACTAGTTATGGGTCGTGGATATGGTGACGAGGATCCTTATGTATATTATGTTCATAATTTCACTTAGCTACTGCTATTATGAATATACTGTTACGTAAGCGTGCTTGACTCTACCATTATTACGATGCTTGAGATGTGTTGTATGTCATAAGTTGCGATTATAGTAGTGGTCTAAGATTTCTTAATCTCTTTCTCGTGGTGTCAGATAAGAAAGGCGGATGCAGGAAGAGAAACGCAAACTCAAGGGGCAAATCCTCAAAGCGAGTTGTTGGATAACGTGGTTCAATTGATTAGGTCGGCTATGGAACAACAAGAGGAAAGAATAATGAAGGCGTTAGTGGTCAGAGATGCGAATGACCAGAGACGTGAAATAATTAACGAGCCTGATGTGCGGAGTCTCGGTGACACCGGGAATGTGATCCGGATGGAGGATCTTGTTGCTGCTAACATGAAATATAACGAGAGGCTCGCGCATACAAGAACTTTCTATGCAGTAAGCCTCCAGGGTTATCGGGGACTGACAGTCCAGTGGCGTGTTTGAATTGGATCCAAGAGATGGAACAAGCATTTTGTTTGAGCATAAATATATTGGATTCAAGATCATAAAGATTGAAGACAAAAGATCAAGAAGTCAAAGCTGAGAAAGTCAACTCTCATCAAAGGCAAAGTCTTTTGTTAATAAATGTCAAAGTCAATGTATTTGTATTTTACTTTCCTTGTAATTGTTGTAGGTATAAATACCTTGTTTATCTTTGTAATCAGTATGTACACGAATGAGAGAGAGAGAGAGAGCAAATTAGAGAAGAGCTAATTAGAATAAGTTTCTAGTGAGAGAGTCTAGAGAGAGAAAGTTGTAATTTGTAATCTTTGAGTTTGGAATCAATGAATATGATTTGTGATTCTTATCTTGAGTATTTTGTTAGCAATTAGAACTTGAATCTGGGAATAACAATTGGTATCAGAGCAGATCCAAATCGAAAAATCAAGAAAATACGAAAGTTCGTCTGTGTTCTTGAGCGAAAAATCAAATTTGAGTTTTAGTGCGTTTTTGGAGTTGTAATCGATTAGATTTTATTCAGATAGCATAATCGATCGAGTTTGTATAGGTGATTTCAAGAAATGCACTGTATTCGATCGTTAATTTTGATTTTAGTTGAGTTCGAAGTTCACGAGTCCTGTGCACTGTAATTGAGTCGATTTATACATTTTTTTGTGTATTTGATCGAAATTAGTTGCTAAGATTGTGTTCTAGTTGTTTAAACGGTCAAATTGTTGAAGTTTCGAGTTAGATTTCTAGGTCTGGATGAGTTTTTGGTGTGATTTTGATCGAATTTAGAGGTTTGCGCGTGTTCATCAAGGTTTGCGCGTGTTCATCAAAGTTTGCGTTTCATTCATCAAGTTTTGTGTAAGTTCTTCAGAGGTTCGCGTATTCAATGAGAAACGCAAAGTGATGTTTGCGTCTTCAAAGAGAACCGAGAAGCGAGCTTTGCGTCTGTAACTACAAATGCAAAGTTGTGGTTTGCGTTAGTACCTTGAAACGCAAAGTAAAGGTTTGCGTTTGCCTCTTGAATCGCAAAGTAAGGGTTTGCGCTTCCCACTTGAACCACAAAGTAAGGGTTTGCGCTTCCCTCTTGAACCGCAAAGTAAGGATTTGCGCTTCCCTCTTGAACCGCAAAGTAAAGGTTTGCGCATCATACTTGGAACGCAAAGTAAAAGTTTGTGCATCGCACTTGAAGCACAAAGTGTGGAGGACTTAGCGGGACCCCCGTGCTAAGTCTGCGGAGGGGGACATAATTCTGATTGTGATCAAAATCTCTGAATTTTTATTTCAAGTTTTTCTGTATTCTTGTGATTTCATTTGGATTAACGATCAAGTTCAAGTTGTTTTTGAATCAGATATTCAAGATGGGATATTTTTCTGATGATGATAACAAGAAGATTAAAGAGCTCAAAATGGAGAACCAAAATCTTACTTCCTTAGTTGATTATTACACAAAGAGGTCAAAGAGATACAAACATGAAAGAAAGCTACTGAGAGAAGAAGTTAGTGCTTTGAAGAAGATAAATGAAGATCTTCTGAAACAGACTTCTGGGCTTAGTGAAGATAAGGTAATAAGTTTGGAAACTAAGAACATTGAGCTGAAAAATAAAATCTTTGACTTAGAATATCAGATTATCCAAATCCAGCAGCAAGCATCTGTTGAAAGTTATGAGGAGACGATTAAGAGTCTGGAAGATGCTAATGCTGAGCTTCGAAAGAAAATATCTGATTTGGAACAAAAGATGGTCAAAGATAAAGATATTTTTGAGAGTAACAAGAAAGAATTTGCAAAGAAATTCTCAGAGTTTTCCAGAAAATGTGCTGACGAGAAGAAGAAGGTTGAGCTTAAATGCATTAAGCTTTCTCAACAAATCTCTGATTTTGAGAAAGTAATCATTCTGGAAAGGGAGAATTTTGCCAAAGAAAAGAAGTTAATAGAGCAAAAGAATGTTGGGATATTCAAAGAGATATCTGGTCAGAGAACAAATGTTGAAATGGGCTTTGAGGAAGAAAGAAGTTTGTTTGAAGCTGAGATTAAGAAGCTTACTGTGAAGTTATCTGAAAGTGCTTTGAATGATCAGAAAGCGAAGTCTGAATTCAAGGAGAAGATTGACCTGCTCATTAAAGAAAGAGACAATTATTTTTCAAAGATCAAACAGCTTGAAGAGATTGTTTCCAAGGTGGTGGTGACTGAGCAAAAGACTCCAGAGTCAAAAATCCACACACCTAGAAATAATTCAGCTAATTTTAAAAAGACAGCTTCAAGTTCATACATGAAACCTGTTTCTTCAAGACGGTTAGTCAATTCATTCAATCAGATTCGTACTTCTAATATTTTCTATGATCAAAATGTAGATGGTTCGGTTACACATAGAAGAAGGAAATATATTGAAGAAAAACTGGTATGGAAAGTGAAATCAGTGGATGATGATGAGAAGAATGATGAGAAAAAGAAAGGAAAGAAGGAAGAAAAGAAAAGTAACAAATCATTTGTACATGCATCAACAGTCAAGAAGAACAAAGTGCTGACAGGTAAACCTGATCTTGCTCATTCGAGAGATCAAATGTTCAGGTTATCTAAAAAGAGGTATTGTTCTTATTGTCATACATATGATTTTATTCATAAAGCAAGTGATCATTACTGGTATGGTTCTTATTCAGTTACTCCCATTCGAATTGCAACTAACACATATGGACCCAAATACCAGTGGGTACCAAAACCGAAGATTGATTCTATGTTGCAGGCACCACAAGTCAAAGGGGAGTAAGAGAACCGATGAGCGAAGGCTTCTAAGTAAATTAGCTTAGGACCCGTACTTCAACGGAGTTTGACTTCTAAACACAACAGTTTAGGACTCGCTCTTCAATGATGAAAAATAAATGCTACTCCCGGGCTGATAAGAGAGTGTACTCAGATACTCAGAAGAGAAAATCAACCTTCAAGGGGGAGTACATAAATTTTTCTGGAAATATGTATTCGGAAGATATGACGAACTACACTTCAGGAGGAGTTGTAGATCTATATCATGTGCCTTTTATTGACATATTTCAGATGCATATTTTCAGGGGGAGTAAAAGAATTATGATTTCTGATTACTTCTGATCAGAACTCGTACTTTAATCGTTTTACTGCTTTATGTCTTTTAATTTTTGTGAATAAATTTGTCTTTGACTAGACTTTGAGACTTGTGCAGGATAAGAGAAGCTTAAATGATCATATCATTTTGACTTCAGCTGACTTCATGAGATTTAAGACTGCATAGAAAGGTTAAATTTCTTATCTTAATCTCATATATGGTTGAAAGAAGGACAACTTTCAATCATAGAAAACATGTTCTTAATTGTTCAAACCACTTCAAAGATAATTAGAAGTGTACAGTTTTCATGAATTAGAAGTGTGATTTTAAATGTTTTCATTTTAATTTTTGTGCTTCAATGGTTAACAAACCTTGTATTTCCAAAGATAAATACTTGCGTATTGTCTTTTCTATATACTTTCAAGTATTCACACACACCGGTTTGACTTTGTTCAACATGTTCTTACCATGTCTCTACATTGAAACAATTTTTCTTCGATGGTAAGACACCCCGCTTGTACTTCAAAGAACTTTGAGTTATATTTCATTTCGAAACGTCATTTCAAGAATGTCTATATTTTTGTTTCGTATAGACAATATCCATTATTCTTGACCATAAGCCTTAATTGATTTATCATTCATTTCTGATCATTTTCATACAATGTCAGATTTTCAAACAAGCCTTTTGCATTCATATTCATTCATTTCATATACTTGTTTGAAAATACTTCAATGTCTAAAAATGCTCAAATCTTCATGATTATATTTTATGAGCATACATTCGTCTGACATTTGTATATGAGCTTTAACTGATAAAGTTAAACCATCTTGAACAACACATGCTTATTAGGATATTATGGGTTCCTTGTGCTAGGAATTAACTGAACTTCTATGAAATCACGTTAACCAGTGATTTCTACCCAAGAAGTTAATCCATAGAGATTGAGTGTGAGGAGTCTAAAAGAAATGAGTGTGGGTGTGATGAGGTAAAATGTAAAGGAGAGTTTGGTTAGTAGTGAGTTTAATGATCAAAAGAAAGAGGGTGTGAGAACAGAGTAAAAGAATATTAAACTCTGCACCAACTACTTTCTGAGCCGGGCAACTACATTACTAATGATTCACAATTCTTTCGTGAACATTATTGAAACAGGCAACTAGCCCATGCCAACTCTTGTTAAAAACCCCACCAGCCACTCATTTTCTTCTAAAAAAGAAAGTGTTTCATATTTCAAAGGGGACGCAACATATAATCTATCTGATTTTCATTTGGAAAATCTGGATATTGAAAAAGAAGGAAGTCTGCCCCGCCTTCGCACTTCATTCATGCACATTGAGTCTGTGTTTATCTACTGTTGTCTCAGTGGTTTACACTATGTTGAGCCTTAAAAACCAATTATTCGTGCTTAATTCTTTCTACACTTGCACGAACACACAAAGAATTCGTTTCTTTGTCATAACATTCATAGAAATTGCCTTTATGGTGTTTCAATGATTGGATGGAAGCCCTGGGGGAGTGAACATCACAAAAACTCCTTTATATTGTGTATCCGTTACACACAGTGACTTTGTGTTACTGACAGGCATTTTAACTGATTCATTTGTTGATTCAGGAGTTACATGTTCTTATTTTGTCTGGATTTGCAAAGATCTAGATGAATACTTGGTTATGGATCACAGAATCAGAGGCTCAGTTTGACAGATCAGAATGGTCAAAGACATTTCTTGGAATAAAAGTTTTGATGATATAGATGCTCTAATCATCAAAAAGGGGGAGAAGATATCAAGAAATGTGTATTTCAAAGAAATGTTAAAGTTGAAAGAATTGTCCGGAAAGAAGTATTTGTATTGGATATGGAGAGAGATATTTCAGAATTGAAGTTTGTTCAAAGTTGATAAGCGAAAGTTCAAAGAATTTTGAAAGCAAGCAAATTTTGGAGAAATTTTATTTGAAGAAAGTTGGAGAAAACATTCAGAGCTGCAAATGACGATAATTTCTTTCAATGTCTGAAAGAGGTTTGTTTATAATCTTGGGGGAGATTGTTACTATTTTTGAAGATCAGACGTTGGGAAGATTGTTGAAAGTTTTTGAAGACAAAGCTAAAAATGAATTTCATTGTGTTAAGGGGAGTTTGTATATCATGTTTGTTTCAAAAGGAGAGATTACAAGTGAAGATACAGATTATTCAAAGGGGAGTTACTTCAATCGAGCTTAAAGAGAGAATATCGCATTGCTAAATCTTTTTGTAATGATCTTGATCCAAAGGGGGAGATTGTTAGAGCATAAATATGTTGGATTCAAGATCATAAAGATTGAAGACAAAAGATCAAGAAGTCAAAGCTGAGAAAGTCAACTCTCATCAAAGTCAAAGTCTTTTGTTAATAAATGTCAAAGTCAATGTATTTGTATTTTACTTTCCTTGTAATTGTTGTAGGTATAAATACCTTGTTTATCTTTGTAATCAGTATGTACACGAATGAGAGAGAGAGAGAGCAGATTAGAGAAGAGCTAATTAGAATACGTTTCTAGTGAGAGAGTCTAGAGAGAGAAAGTTGTAATTTGTAATCTTTGAGTTTGGAATCAATGAATATGATTTGTGATTCTTATCTTGAGTATTTTGTTAGCAATTAGAACTTGAATATGGGAATAACACATTTGACACTAGCGTGCTTGAATCGCTCCACGAAGTACGCTATATCCTTCTTTAAACCCGACCACCAGTAATTATGTCTCAAGTCACGATACATCTTGTTGGTTCCTGGATGTACGGAATAACGTGATTTATGCGCTTCTTCCAACACTCTCTTTCGGAGTTCTCCCAGCTTTGGAATCCACACTCTATTCTTGTAGCATTTCACTCCACGACTGTCGGCGATCAGCGAATCAACAATTCCGACTATTCTCTCGCTCTTCAAGTTTTCCCCTAGAATGACTTTTTCTTGATACATCCTGACTTCTTCCAAGAAATTAGAAGTGACTTCGACTCGAAAGGCCACCACTTTTGTTGCTTCCCCACGCTCCTTACGACTTAGAGCATCAACCACCACATTGGCCTTGCCTGGATGGTAAAGGATCTCATAGTCGTAATCGCTCAACAATTCCATCCACCTACGCTGTCTCATGTTGAGTTCTTTCTGGTTGAATAGACGTTGAAGACTCTTATGATCCGTATAAATCTGACATTTAACCCCATATAGGTAATGCCTCCAGATTTTCAGAGTGAAGTCTACTGCTGCCAATTCCGGATCGTGTGTCGGGTAATTCTTCTTGTGCTCTTTCAGCTGACGTGACACATAAGCAATCACCTTGCCCTCTTGCATTAACACACACCCCAGACCCTACTTTGAAGCATCGCTGTAGATTACGAATCCCTCAGTCCCATTGGGTAGGGACAAGATAGGCGCACTGCTCAGGCTTTCCTTCAATTTACGAAATGCATTCTCCTGAGCCTCCGCCCACACAAATTTGAAGTTCTTTCTTGTTAGAGTTGTTAATGGCGTGGCTATCCTCGAGAAGTCCTGAATGAACTTTCGATAATAACCTGCCAATCCCAGAAAACTTCGTACTTCTGATGGCGATCTGGGCGCCTCCCACCCTTTGATAGCCTCTATCTTTGCCGGATCGACTTTAATTCCCTCTTCCGACACCACGTGTACTAAAAATTGTACCTCTCTTAACCAAAATTCACATTTTGAGAAGTTGGCGTACAATTTTTCGCGTTTAAGCAAATCCAACATTGCTCACAAGTGTGGCTCGTGGTCATTCTTGGACCGCAAATAAATTAGTATATCGTCAATAAAGACAATGACACACTTGTCTAGGAGCGGGCTACACACTCTATTCATCAGGTCCATGAAAGCTGCTGGTGCGTTTGTCAACCCAAAGGGCATGACTAAAAAATCGTAGTGCCCATATCTGGTACGAAAGGCAGTCTTAGGCACATCCTCCTCCCTCACCTTCAACTGATGATACCCCGATCGCAGAACTATCTTCGAAAAGTAACTCGCTCCCTGAAGCTGATCAAAAAGGTCGTCAATTCTGGGAAGCGGATATTTATTCTTGACAGTCACTTTGTTAAGCTCCCGGTAATCTATGCACATTCTCATAGATCCGTCCTTCTTCTTGACAAATAATACCGGCGCTCCCCATGGTGAGGTACTAGGGCGAATAAACCCCTTATCGAGCAGTTCCTGTAGCTGAGTCATCATCTCCTTCATCTCCGCCGGTGCCAGACGATAGGGTGCTCTTGTGATAGGTGTCGCTCCGGGCACTAGGACAAATCTAAATTCCACTTGTCGATTAGGAGGCAAAGTGGTCAGGTCTTCTGGAAACACTTCCGGGTATTCACTTACTACCGGAACCGACTCTAACCCCTTCTTCTCTTTCTTAGCATCTACTACGTATGCTAAGAACCCCACACACCCTTTCACTAAGCACCGCTTAGCCTTGATCATAGAGATAAACACGACTTTCTATCCCGACGATCCCCATACACTACTACCTCTTCCTTACTCGGCAACGCTATTCGGATCAATTTCTTATTACACACTATATGAGCATCATTCGACGCCAATCAATCCATCCCCACAATGACGTCAAATTCCCCCATACCCATCGGGTATAGCCGAAGTGGGAATGACTATCCATCGATGACAATACTACACCCTTCATATACTTCCCTCACCAAGACTCGACTATCATCAGCTACTTCTACCTCAAACCCAATACTAAGCTCCCTGGGTTTCACACACAGATTACGAACAAAGTTCGGTGACACAAACGAACAATTTGCGCCCGAATCAAACAATACCTTTGCAAAAGTCGAGTCGATAAGGAAGGTACATGGCACCACATCTGGTATTTCTACCGCCTCCTCCGCCGTCATGTTGAACGCCCTCGCTCTAGCTCGGGCGGGTTCCACCTTCCGCTCCCCTCCTTTTCCCCCAACAGTTCCCTTTCTCAGCTGCGGACAGTCTTTTTTAAACCCGTAGCACCACACTGGTAGCAAGTTCTAGCTCCTTGACAGTCCCGTGTCATATGCCCTGTTTTTCCACATTTAAAACAACCCTCCTGATCTGCCAAGCATTCCTCTTTGTGCATCCGGTTACATTTGCTGCACGACTTGTTCTCGATCCTCGGTATAACTCGTTGATCGGGTCTGGCACTTTTGAACTTCCTTGGGTCACGAACCGTCCCTTCCCATTTTCTCTTTTCGCCGCTCTTCTTAGTCGTTTGGCGCGCCTTATCCTTTTCAGTTATCTCGGCTGCATTAACAACCGCTTGGAAGGTAGTAGGCTCTCGCGCTGCCGCCAGTTCTCGGATATTACTTCTCAACCCAAACAAATACCTGTCCACCTGACGTTCCTTAGTCGGCAAATACACTTCAGCAAAACGAGCCTTTTCAATAAATTTGGTTGTATACTCTCTAACCGACATGTCCCCTTGTTCTAAATTCAGAAATTCCTCCTCTAGTTTCTTCACCGCTGCCAACGAACAAAACTGCCGTTTAAATTTGACCACGAAGGTCTCCCAGTCCATACGCCTAGCCGCTTTCGAACCCTTGCCCCCAGTCTCTGCCTCCCACCAGAAAACAACATCATCCCTCATCACGGATAAAACAAACACAACTTTATCTTCTTCTGCACACTTGCAGGTGTCAAATGCGAATATTTCCGATCCACTTGATAACCACTACCGGGTCGCATTCTCCTTTGAAGGTAGGAGGATTGCAAGTGGTGAACACTTTGTAACTACATCCTTTCTCGGTCGATGTCTTGACTTCCAAACCCGGAGTCGACTGAGAGTGACTGCCCACCACAGTTATTGGCGAGTTGGTCATCTCAATCGTCTCTCTCTCCTCGCTCCTTTCATGACTTTCCGCTACCCCTCTAGTTTGATGAGCCAATAAAGCTTGCAAGGTCTCCTGTAATTTCCCCATCTCAGTGGCAAAAGTTTCTTGCGTGACAAACGCTTGTGTCCGACCTCCCCCACGGTTCTTCACCGGTCTCCTTCCCCTTGCATTAGTTGAACTCTCTTGGAGAGAGGGTTCTTGTTCGGCCCTTACCTCCACACTCTTGGCTCGTCGACCAACTTTCATTGTTTTCTTCCCTTGAGTTCTCGCTCCCGGTTCGTTTACTTGAGTGGTCGCCTTTCGGGTTGTCTTCCCCTTAGGTCGTCCACGTCCCCTTCCTCGCACGGTGTTTGGTCGAGGAGGAACGACTGGTCCATCCTCCATAGTTTCATTCACAGGCGCCGCCTCAGCTACCGGCACCGACCTGCTTCTAGTCACTCGCTCCGACATGACTACAGATAAGACACCAACACGCAAAATTCATTAAAATAGGTCCAAAGCAATAAGGCAATTTAAGCACGCACATGTACCTGTAAATTTATAATTACACTGGTCAGATGTAATTTTAAATTTACCTTACATGTTAGTCCTCACTACCCTACCACTTGTCTTCCTATGGTCGTCCCTAAATCTCAGTTGTATCCTATCCTCCTAGTTTAAGTCTAGGCCCGTCCGGTCACCTAAATCCCTTAAACTATGGCTCTGATACCAAATATAACGACCCAACAAGATTTAACAAACAGTAACTTAATATAAGAAAAATACGCCAAAATGACCCAAGATAACAATCTAAGATCTTCAAGGTATACCGGGTTTGCAATAAGAACAACCTATTACAACTGAGATTAAAATAAACAAAACATGCTAAACGGTAGTCTTCTACTCCGGAGCCCGATCATACTTTCTCCTTACCCTTGGTAAAGCTGCCTATCTCACGATGACCTGAAAAGGTTTTTAGTTTTTGAAAGAGACGAGGTTTAGACCGAAGGTCTAGTGAGTTCCCTCAAAACAGTTTGAAGTTTATAGCAATACAAGTTTATAAAACAACTTAACCCATTCAGCTTGGCAAATATAACACTTTGAAAAAGAACTCGCTTCTGGCACACAGTACCGCTGCCCGAAGGAAACAGTGTGTCTGGCTCACACTGCCTTATTTGGGTCACACCTCCTGTTGCAAGATTTATATAGAATAAACCTCTCAGACCTTGCACAAATGGAGAGTAACGCAAGTATACATTTCTCAATCCATTGTCGTCTTTTACAAGTAATAAAACGGTAAAATACCGAGTATCGATCCACAGGGAAAAAGGAGTAAAGGATTTAAATTAAAGTCCAGAAAAAGAAATGATTTCAGATGGAGATTTTGAAGAAATATTTTTGGTTGGGTTGATTACAAACTATTGCGAAAGCAATTAATTAAAAAGGAAGCAAGGGTGTAGGGATTCGTTAAGATTTCAAAGCAAATTTATCGGATAGAACTTTGTGACAAACAACTCATCATTTTTAACCATCAACTTATATAAGGTACTCTTTCGAGGTTGAGAAAGGCACGCATCCATGGACTAACTTTAATGTTTCCAAAATAAAGTAAAGTCATGAAAATGGCACAATCTATCCCTTTTGTAAGTTGTACGGAATGAAACAAGTTTCCTTGGTTCTAAGTAACTCTCTCGAGCCTACCTCCGTATCGTTCAAGTTGATGTGTTCAAGACGACTCATTTCTGAGTTCATCAAACTTTAACATTTCAACAATATAACCTTGAACGAATGGTTGAAACGATTTATTATTAGTCAACAAATTTCTACCATCAAAATAGGCTTTTTATCTTAACTTCACCCACACCCGAGCTAAGGTTGTCAGCCTATCATTGCTCGGTTTCCTTGCATTTTTTTATTTTTAAGAAAAACGAAAGACATGTATCAAATATTTAAATAACGATGAATTAAAAGTTTACAAGAATTAAACTTGTCTTACGATACGAAAGTTAACAAAAACGTGAAAGATCTAAGTTACGAATGAAAAATACGACAAAGTAGCATAAATTAAGATGGCTAAAATTTAAAACGTGAACGAAATTTTACGATAACAAACTTATGCTAGACAGAGTTAATAAAGATGCGACTAAAAATAAAGATTTACGATAACATAAAAGCTTAAACTAAAATTGCATAAAATTTAGATGACAAGAAGAAAAATACTAAAAGATTGATGCATTCATTATAAAAAGAGATGAAAGTTCTTGGAAGAAACTTCACCTTTTTACAAAGATGATGTAGCAAGAGGTGAATACATGATGGAGAGGTTTCAAATGGTAAAGTGGATGGAGAGAAAGTGTGAAATGAAACTAAGATTGTAGGATTAGATGATGGGAATACAAACACCAACACCCTCTTATTTATAGAGCCTTGGAGGAGAAAAGAAAATCTTCCAAAAATCTTTGTCCAAAGGTCCATAGCATCCCAACTTTAGCAACAAATGTTACTTGGAAGATTTCACGTAAATCACCAAATCTTTGAAGTTTCCAATAAATCATCATATCTTTGAGATTCCAAGTAAATCACCAAATCTTTGAAGTTTCTCTTTATTCCAAAAGCACAAGTCTTCCTTCATTTCCATCCTATAGCATCACAAAACACACTTTCAATTCAACACTCTAAACTATAAGATTAGCCACAAATTAGCATCAAAAGACAAGTGAATTTGGTCATTGGCTCACCTAAACTCCATAAACGCGAAAATCGAAAATATACATAAAAAAAGACTCAATCTAAAGACTTTTGACAAATTAAATTAACGAAAAAGAAACTAAAAAGGTGTAATGCGTCAATTAAGTTGCCGCATATCACCTCCCAATTGGCATAAACGGGACACACCACCCGGTATGAGCACAGGCGGGCCACCCCCCCGACTTTGGCCATTTAGCTCACAATAATGTATGCATACATTAAATCAACAATTAAAGCATAAACTACACTTACAAGAAAACTCGCAGATATAAACTCATGTAAAATAAATTATGCTTTAAAATAATTTCAACATAAAATAACTATCTTAACATAGTGAAGCAGTTAAATATACCAATCCACATGTATAAATTAACTTCCCAAAATCATGAACAGTTTTAGTTTGAAGACTCACCTTTGGTCCTTGTTTCAAAAATCTACTTCCTAACGATCCCACCACCTATAACAACGCCGATAAGTCGATAAGAGGTAAAAGACTTATAAATTTTTTAAACATTTCCCCAATAATCCTAATTATAGCTACTGGACAACCCCAACCCCCGGAGTCTTCAACGACTTATCCGGTCCCCCCACTCGCCCGGGGTCTCAACCGACCGGGACTCCCCCAGTCCCCCACTCGCCCGGGGTACACACCCCCCGGAGCCAACCTTCGCCCGGTATCAACGAACCCCCGGGGTCGCCCTGATTTCTTGCACTTACGAGGTTTAATCACACAAAGAGCTAGATTACTTCACCCGATTTATTAGCACAATAACTTTCCTAAAAGGATCCCTTGCTTAATCGAGATTATCTACAACCATTTAGGCACAAGCATAAGAAGATATATTCTCCCCAACCCACGACCCATTAACAGTCTGCTAATCCTCAAGATAAAACATGAGAGTTTGGAAGTTACCTTAATCGACCGCAACAAATTCCTCCTCTGAAATTGAAATTCCTTCGACCTCTTCTACAAGCTTGAAATCGCCTTTTCTCCCTCTCCTTCTTCTAATTTTCCAGCCACCAGGAACCAAAATGGGAGAATCCCTAGGTCAAGGTCCTTATTAATGCCATTTTACACATAGCTCCCCTCAACTTTTGGGCTTTGACTACAACACTCCCAAACTTACAATTAAATGACTTTGAACCTGGTTATTACATATAATAAAAGTAGATGATGATTTGTCGATATTTTTGTTCTATTATTTGATATAGAAATTGTTAGATTTTGAATTATACATGATGAATAAAAAAGACACCTATCGCTACAAACAGGTTATTTACATAAAAGACATATCTTTTAAAGGTTAATAAGTTAATCATTAATTTTTTAAATGACATTTTTAATTGAAAACATATTTAAAATTATTTAGTAATACCCAAGGACCAAGTATTCGTCCATCCTTTGGTTTTTAGAGCATCTTTAATAATTATGCTATGTTAGAAATTTTAGATATGTAGGAATTTATTTCAACAACTATACTAAAATATCCTCTAAAAAAATAAAATAATAGAGAATGAAAAAATCTCTAAACTTAGAAAAATAAGATAAAATAAAACATACTTATTGGAGATGCTCTTAGTCGAGCTAATTTGGGCTCAATAAACTATAAGTTGCACCATATTAGTGAATGATATTTATCTCTAATATTTCTTTAACAAATATTTGAAAAAAGTAATTTGAATAAATTTATTTAAATAATGTGAATAAATATCATAATAATACAAATAATTTGTAATTAAAATATTGGTTATAGGCAATATTTGATAAACTAGCTGATAAACTAATATCGTTTGTTAAGTGCTAGGAACACTACTAAACAGGAAACCTTTTCAGTGGACAAATCCACCGAACAAGATTATTGACGGATTTGTCGGCTGAAAAAAGCTTTGCCGAAAAACACAATTTCTCGTGGAATTTCCGGCGGATTGCCTTTTTTCCACCAAATAACATTGAAGGTGACTTATTACATGTTTGTCTGCACGTATGTACTGCATAGATGTATGTAGTTGTATTGGGCTCGATAAGACAATTAAGACTCACTATATCGTAATAAGAACCACTAAACAACAATAAAACCCAATAAGACATATATGTATACGTATATGTATGTTTGATACACGTATGTGGTATATATGTAGATATATGACATGTATATAGAAACAAAATATGTAAAAAAATAAGAATAAGTATTTAGGGATAGATTTATGCGAATACCTTAAAAACCGCAACTTTTAATAAATATCCGTCACAAAATATTAAAAAATTAATTAAAAAACAATTTAAAAACTTATCGATGGATGCCCATTCGCCGGAAATCCACCAGAAAGTTTTTAAATTTTCTAGGAATTTAAATAAAATTTTAAACATTTCCGCCAGATTTCTAACAGATGGAGTATACGCCGGAATCTGCCATAAATGTTTAAAATAGTACTTATTTAAATTCTATTTTATAAAAAGATTTCTGGAAACTCAACTAAGGGGCCGTTTACCCAAATGCTTACCCGGTAAGCGCTTACCAATAAAACTCGACACACTAATTTGCTTTATCGGATAAGATTTTAATCATCACGATGGTATCTTATACAACAATTTACCCGGTAAGCGCTTACCCGGGTAAGAGTTGTCACTCTCTCTTACCGGGTAAGACTCTTCATCCTTATCCTCGCTCTTACCGGGTAAGATCCTATCCTATTGTCATGTTCATCCGCTATGGTAAATTCATCGGTAAACACTTACTGGGTAAGCATTTTGTAAATGGCCCCTAATTAAAACTTAGGACGGATTGTGGTGAATTTTAATTAATTAAATAATTGTTTTAAATATTTCACAAATCCTCTAGAAATTCTAATTAATTAATTTAGTTATTTTTAACAAAAAATAGAAAATATTTGTGGCGGATCTAAAAATAAAGACCCTGTCTCAAATTCGACACAAATTTAACGAAAATAATTTTTATTTAAAAATAATTCAGTGCCGAACTTGTGGCGTAATTCAACAAAAATTGAATTTTTTAGGATTCACCGAAAATCCGCCACTGAATTTTCCATCGGAAAATTCCACTGGTGAAGCCCATTTTTTAGTAATGGAAATAAGTTAGATAAAAATGCAAAATTTTTTAACACGATAGAGTTTTTCGGTCATTTATATAAAATATAAGAGGCATAACCGAAAAAAAAAATATGGAAAATGGCACTAAAATTTATTGAAATACTATGTAAAGTGGTTTTCTAAAAAATAGCTTACAATCTATTTTATTGCTTACTTGACCAACCATGACTTTTGAAAAATTAAGGTTTGATTTTGACATAAAAATGTAAATAATTCGGGCAAAAAGTTGATTACTGACAACGCCAACCGGTCCTATATGGAACTCACCTCCAAACAACAATGTAAGGGTACATTTTTTGGCTCAATGAGTAGCAGAAGCTAGCCACCGGGGGGACATGTCTTGTATTTATGCCAACTGAACTACATGCCACATACATAAAACCACAAATAATGCATATATAATTCTAATTCTTTAATTTAAGGATTTTGAACTTCGATAAATAATTTAACTGTTACTTATTCCAATTTTTTCATTCTTCATTATAATCCGACTTTTTTTTCCAGTATATTTGATAATTCATCATCGATGTTAAGATTTAAATATCGTCTGTGTTTTAATGTCCATTTCAGTCATTTTTGAATGATTCTTTGTATTGAATTGTTACATAAAAGTCTTTTGAAAAAAATGCATAACTATAAAGACTGGCATAGGTGTACTTCGATCCAATAAGGTATTGTCAATATAACAAAAATAAGCTTCAATTCAAAAATTATGGCACTAATTTGAACTGTTAGGTGCCGTTTGTTTTTTAAGAGGTCTAAAGTCTAAAGTCTTATTTTAGTTATGATTAATAAGAGGTGATGTGTAAAAAGGTCTGGATGATTTAGACTTAAGAGCCATTAAAAGATTTTTAGAAAAAAAACTAACAACCCCTTAGTAAATTCATAGCCATGACGAGAAAAACCGGGATTTGAGCTTCATTTTCCTCCCATTGCAAATTATCACAAATTTTAAATTGTTCTTGATTCATATATATCATCAAGTTTGGTTGAGTTGTATATACATACATAATTCAATAAAATATGGCAGTACTTCTATTTTTTCTTCAATCGTTACAAAATTTTAAAACTGTCCATTAACGTCTGTAGGTTGACTTAATTCGCTAGTGGAATTAGATATTGCAACAAATTGAGTTGTTTGATATGCGTTTTTTGAATAACTACAACAAAATGAACTTTTTAGGATGTCTACCAGTTCTCGAATTCCTAATAGAGTACTTAATGAGATAAGTTTATAGGACAAACAACCTTGCGTCTTATAGAATGACATTACAATAAGTCGTTAGAACGAAGTTAGCCACTTAAAATGTTTTAGCCATAAAAGGGGGAACTTAATAGGATGCAAAAAAGTAAATAGTTCTATTAACGTTTTTATATGATAACTTTGAAAAGTGCCATAAGTTTTTTTGTCATAAAACTTGTTATATAGGACATTCTTGAAAAGTATCTTATAAAAGACTAATAGGATGATTTTACTTTTTGTGTCATGTTAGGTTTTCCATCTTTCGTTGAAAGAATTTTTTAGGTTGTCTAACTTTGTCCTGAGAACTTATTGTAACGTCGTCGTATATGATGCACTGGGGGTGTTCGCGATCCGGTTTGAACGGTTTAACCCTTCAGACCACGAACCAAACCACAAGTGGCAGTTTATTAAAATTTCAAACCGAGCGGTTTGACATCAAGTGCCCAGACCGGTTAAACCGGACCGTGGTTTAGGCGGTTTGGTCCGATAGATTTAGGCGGTTTGAGTCTTTTATGGGTTTTAAAGTTTAAATTTAAAAAATCATATACACTTTTAAATTTTAGATTAAATATCTATTTTAACAAAACAAAAAATATCCCAAAGTTCACGTCTCCAAGGTTTGAGCTCGTTTGAATTAAACAAAGTCCAAAAAATTAAAAAGTTAAAAAAATATCCCAATAAAACATTAAAAAAAAGCAATATGCAAACAAATTCCACATCTTAGGAATTTCAAAATATGCTTTTATGTTTTGGCTATTATGAGTTTATGATAAAATTAGGCCTAGTCTTAAGAGTTGGACTATAGTCTTATACTAAGATACTATATATATATATATATATATATATATATATATATATATATATATATATATATAGGGTTGGGTTATTTTGTTAACCCAATTTATTGTACTAACCTTATTAACTCAAGTAATAACCCTTGATCTTAAAATGAATGGTGGAGATTAATCAATCTTAAATAAATTAATTATAAAAAAGTAAAATGAGTAATTAATATTATGAACTTGTGTGTTTGAGGGTATTTTGGGGAAACCCATCTCTTTTTCAATTTGTAACCCCCACATAGTAATTAATATAGGGTTGAGTAATTAATATACTGAACAATGTATTAAGACCTAACGCATATTCATGAACATAAATATGAAACTCTCCAACTCTATCAAACATGAAAGTCATTTGTTTGAATGCACAAGATTAATGAACTTTAATGTTCTTGGTGTCCATCTGAGAAATGTATGAAATGAACAATAATGAACATCTATGAAACACTTCTACTCTATAAGCACAAGCACTCACTCATTTTTAATAAATATGTACTACGTTCATGGTTGTTCATATGAACAAATATGAACATAGGAACACTCCAACTCTATCAACCGTGGAGGCCATTTGTTTTGGATGCACATGATCGATGAACTACAGTGTTCTTGGTGTCCATTTGAGAAATGTATGGAATGAATACTAATGAACATGGTTGTGAACACTTCGACTGCAGGACATGGAGATCTGATTGGTTTGCATGTTCATAAACACTAAACTTTTGGGTTCACGTGTATTCATGTGTGGTAAAGAATGTATGGTTTCTCAAATTTAAAGTTCATTCATGTTCATCAAATAAAATCAAGAAAAATATAATATTTGTAACCTATGGCTAAAATCATGGAAAATATAAGATTTGTAACTCCTCATAAATGAATGCTACAAATATATAAAATACCATTCATACCCCTATTTATATGTTGCACATGCATGTCAAACAACTAATGAAGATGCCTTTTTATTGGTTGAAAATGGTTAGTAAAGTTAACAAGAATTAGGAGGTTAACAAAATAACCTCCCTCTCTCTCTCTCTCTCTCTCTCTCTATATATATATATATATATATATATATATATATATGTTCTTGGTAGTCGAGTTGGTCCAAACTGGCCAAAAAAGGTTCCAGACCGTAGACCGGACCGGATCACCCGATTTGGCTATTTTCCAAACCAGACCGTACCGCTAAACCGCTCAAACCGCCAAAAACGGTCCGACTTGACTTGGTTCGACCAGTTTGAGTGGTACAACGTTTTTTTGAACACCCCTAGATGCACAATTGTTGATCCCACAAATTGTAACACCCCAAAAATGGTACAACAAAAATGTCCAAAGAGACAGGAAACGCGGTATATCAAAATACGAGCCTTCCCGAAAGGGGGAAAAACCAAATACGCCTGTTAATTACAAATTGTAACAATTAGGTATGAGGATAACAACCTAGTATCTAATCCCTTAAAAAAAATTACAATTGGGTGTCACCTAAACCATTCAAATAACTTCAATATATGGTGTCTCAAAATGCTCCCCAAATTCTCTGTACATTAGACCGATCAAACCTTCTTGGCGACCACGCCACTAGGACCTGAGATACATGCCGACTAAAACAAGTGTTAGGCCAAAAAGCCTAGTGAGGAAGAACATAAAGTAGACATTGGAAATATAATTAGTTAAAACTATTTGTAAGCCAAGTATCACATTTAGGTAACGGGAACACAAAAGTATGTCACTCAAACAACGTTGTCGCATGACGCTTCAAGACTTAAAATCCAAGTGTCTTAACGACTACTTAACAAGTTTTTACCTTAAGAGTCAGTTGACCTTAGTTTCTATTCTTGCGAATAACACCTCAAGACATGACACACTTAGAGTGTACCTCCAAGGTAACACCTCAAGCGACGGAGTTCTTAGTGTCTACCCCGAAGGTAACACATCAAGACTCAACCCTTCTAATGCCTACTTGAAAAGTTTCATTCAAATATATATATATATATATATATATCAAATGAAAACTCCGATCAATCCACATTTATATAATCTTTCTTTCATTGTAATTTGATAATTATTAAATACCTTCATAAACACATTTAAGCTCATGAAACTAGCACCTACAGACAAAATCCTAATTTAGGTCAATAATCCAAATATGACTTCCATAAAAATACCAAGATAATGAATCAAGTTCCATATAAGCTATCACAAATCGACATTTAACACACAGAGATTCCATATCATCACCTCAATATAAAGATTTACCCAAATACGAGTATGAGATCAAATCACCAAATGGTTATGAAATATTGAAATAAAGCTTGAAATGATATCAAAGAACACATTTAGGCATGTATCTGGTTTTATAAAACATTTAAAACTCACTTGCTATGTTTTGGAGAAAACCTAGAAAACTTAGCAAAATCCTAGGAATTGAGGAGATGACTTGAGGCTTTACTCTAGCTTGAAGTCTTCACTCTTGGAAGCCAATAAATACTTGGAGAGGTTCAATAAATACCCTAGAATGATTCTCCAACACAATAAATGAGGTGGGTAGAGAGATATGAGAAAAAATCGCCTAAGGAGAATAAAAAATCACATTAGGAGCTGATTTGGTTTGTTTCTGCAAAAAATAAATGGGGACAAAGGCTTTTAAACTCATTCTGGGTGACAACGTGATTGTTCCCCTAGCACGGTCGCAGGGCACTATCACACGGGACGTATCGAGACTTAGGGGTGTTCATCTAAACCGCCAAAATGCACAAACAACCCCACCGCACCACATCACATTGTAAAGTGTGGTTTATAACTTCTGCGGTGCGATTTGCGGTTTGCATTTTTACCAAACCGCACTATGCGGCGCGGTTTGCGGTTTTGAGTTATCAAACCGTGGTTCAAACCGCACTGCACATTATATATATGCATATCTTTTTGATTTTATATATTACACTCATATATGTATATAAAATAACTGCAATATTTATTTAATATGTATTTATGAATCAGACGTGTTGAATATTTTTATTTTTTGGACTATGGTCGCGTTATCTTTGATTTCAAAATGAAGTTTTAATCTTATAATTATTAGATTGTAGGTGTAAAGTGCGTTAGGTACAAACCGTACCGCACCACATTGCGTGGTGCGGTTTGGAGCGGTTTGAGGTATATGTGGTGTGATTTGTTGTTTAGGAATATACTCAAACCGCATATACGGTGCGGTTTGAGGTTTTGCCCTAAACTGCATCGCAAACACCCCTACCGAGACTGGTACTCAGCCAACGACCCTGTCGTGCCATTGTGCCTCATGGCACTACCATCGCGACTGTACTAAGGCCTCTCCCCCTTTTGCGATCCTGACCAGCTGGGTACTATTGCTGGTATGGATCGAGGGTCTAAAATTTGCATGCTCAGGTTTTCCTTGACTAAATAAGATACCTTAATTTATTCTAATTTCTAGATAACGAAAGACAATCAGTTCAACGGAAGAGAGATAAGAAAGTCTTAGGATTTCGCTTACCAAAATTTTGGGTGTTACAATCCTCCCCACCTTGGAAAAGGTTTCATCCTCCAAATTTCATCCAATGCGAATAAACGGGGATGTCACTTCTTCAAGTCTTCTTTGGCTTTCCAAGTCAAATTTGCACCCCAATAGTGTTTCCATTGAACTTTGACCATGAACACCTCTTTGTGACAGAGTTTCTTTGACTTCCTTTCTAAAAAGGTGTCGGGCTCTTCAACTCACCGATTGTTTCCGTCCACATGTTCTAACAATGGAATAATACTTTTTTCCTCGCCAAACATTTGCATATATAACACATGTGAAAATTGTTACAGATCCCCTCCGTTTCCGGTGGCAAGTCCAGTTTGTATGCTTAGAATCCGACTCGATCCAAAATGGTGAAAGGTCCAAGGAAACGGGGACTAAGCTTATTACTCTTTACAAATCGAATAATGCCTTTCCATGGGGACACTTTAACATAATCCGGACCCCCACTTGGAACTCGATCGGTATTCGCTTCTTGTCGGTGTAGCCCTTTTATCGATCTTGAACCGCTTTTAAGTGCTCTTAAATGCTTTTCACTTTATCCGTATCTTGAAAAATCTTGGGCCCAACGAACTATTTTTCTCCTACTTCAAGCCAACATACTGGGTTCCTACACTTTCAGCCATACAAGGCCTCAAAGGGTGCCGTTTCGATGCTAGAGTAATAACTATTATTATAGCCAAACTCCACCAAGAGTAGGTGAGAATCCCAGTTACCACCAAAGTTGATGATGCACAATCTCAACTTGTCTACAAGAGTGTGAATAATCTTTTCACTTTGACTGTCTGTCTGAGGATGATACGCCATGTAACACCCTTAAATTTGAAAATAACAGACAAATTAAAATTCCAAAATCCTTTAAATGCACAACATTAATGAAAAAATACTTAAAGTTTACAAAGGACAGAAGCCAAGAATATGTATCAGAGTTCTAAACGGGATATCTATTTTTTCAAACAGAATTAGAATAAGTTGGGTTTTACTAAAACCACTAATGTCGCTATCTTCCAAAAACTGGATGATGCTTCTAAAGCCATCCTACCAGAACCTCTACGAATATCTAAACTCCGCTCAGATCCCACTAAGACCTGATATACATGTCGATAAGAAAAAGTGTTAGGCGTAACGCCTAGTGAGTTAATGCAATTTTCATTATATAAAACGTAAAACGGTTGAAACGAATATTTTCTTTACACAACTATTGGTCCCGAAGGTGCTTAACAAGTTTGTAGAAGGGGGGGGGGGGTTGAATACAAACACAAATTTTAATGGTTTAATAAAATTTTTATTGATAACTCAAATCACAATTTATAGTTTGTTGTGGAAAGATTATGTAAAACCTAATCTAAACAAACTTAAGAAATACTAAGAGGTTTGCACTTAGAACAAGAGATAGAGGTTAAGAGAATATAGAAAGCACGAGTTTCTATATGTGGTTCACTAAGATAGAAGGGATAGAAGGTAACACTTCAGAGTGAGGCTTAACCTTTCTATTTATACCCTATGCATTTAATGCATGGCAGGGGTACTTTACACGTGTCATCATTTGGTTGGTTGCATGCCTCTGACTTTTAGCGACATGATTTTGGCCAAAATCGTGAATAGTGTAGTCTTCAGAGTTGTTGTACGATTTGCAGCAGAGGTATGTTTCTTCTTACAGTTGCACTTTTTGTGCAAGGATAAGACAAAAGAAACTTGGAGAGTAAGCTTTGTGACCATCGATCACTTATTGGTCTTTTCTTCAGTGAATTTGAATTGAGATAAGCAATCGCGAAAGCTTTTCTTCGTATTTCTTCATGTGTTGTGGACTTGTCTTGGTTTCACTGATATCCTCATCATATCATGATTAGACTTGTCACTTGTTCATCAGCTTTGTCTTTGATGTCAGCGATGAACGTCTTTGTCGTGAAACTTGTATTCAGGGATTACATTTAACATAATACATTAGAAACTATCAATGATTCTGAACAGACTCAGTATATAATCACTGATGGTGAAACACTAATACATACAGATGTTAAACATAATTTTCACTAAGTATTTCTAAGGGTCATCATCAAATCACTGAGAGAGTTTGGATCAACAATCTCCCCCTATTTGATGATGACAAAGCAATAAGAGAAAATTACTTTGTTTCAAAATATAAGGATAATCAGGACTCATAACATACATGTCCCAATTACTATTTTGAGGGATCTTTTACAGTATTGATGGAGTAAAGTACTTCACTGAAATTTTCATTAATTCGTAAATAGAGATTACAAAGGGAATGTGAAAATTACAAGTACAAGTGAAGTCCTATACTAATACTTTAAGCCTAACTAAAAGATTACAATATACAAAAAAGAATATATTAGCTAAGTGGGTTCTTCCTTCACAGGGAATTCTTCAACTACAATCATATGATCAGGTACCTCTTCTCCTCTCTGTCTTCGATCTACTTCCTCTTTTCGAATAAGAGATTTGATGAGGTTCCCTGATGTTGAATTGCCACACCATATGTAGAGAAGGTCCTTCAAGTGTGCAAGAGGGCAGAGAGGAATCTCTAAGGCTCTTTGAAACCTGATGATTTATCATCATCGCGGAAGATTACACCAAGAGGTACACTTATCACTTGACCAACTACGAACGGTCCACCGGGGGGTAGTGATAAGTTAAGAGCTGAAAGGTCTGGAGAGGGACCAAGTACTGTATCTCTGGAAAACTTGATATTGGTTTCATTTCTGATTACAACATCATTTTCAGATGTAGAGGTTTATTTCCGTCTAACTGTTCTTGGTTTCTGTGGTAGAGCTGAGGGCACACTCATTCTGACGGTGACCTTGCTGATGAGAGCTTCGAGCAATGCTTCAACATGGCCCCTGTGCATTGTTCTTGATTTCTTCAATGCTTCCTTGAACTCCAACCACTCATAAAAACCAAAGTGTTCCAGTTTCGACAGAAACGTAACTTTAGAGCTTCCACCACTTCTAAAGATCTCCATCATGACAGAGAGTCGATTCTTCTTGCCTTTCCCAGAGATTGCCACTACTGAGATTCTTGTTGGGTCAGATCGATGATCAAGCTTCTTTTTTCACCAAGCTAGATCATGATCGCTGACCTCTTTTGCTTTACTGTTCTCCTCCTCTATCTCCTTTAGAAGGCGCTGCTTGAACTTCCTTCGGGTTCTTTTTCAGTTTTTTGTCCTTGACCAGGGTTGATTGAACTTTAAGGGCTAGAGAAACGTCCTTTTAGCATTCAACGTAGAGTCGTTCAGTCCTGATCGATTCTTCTATTTCTTCTGGTGACAAGAAAACAAGCTCTTCAGAGGAGGCTTGAGGAGGGATCTTCAGCCTTTGACTCTCGAGATGAAGAATCATCTCTGGCCGCCTTATGTTTTCATCCTCTGACTTTTTGAGAAGTCGAGAGGGTCTTTTGGGGTGGCTCAATGATTCTTTGTAGGTCTTCAGCTAGGGTCGCCGGAATTATTTGAAGAGTAGTTCCCTTAAACAGGGGAGAGAACTAACTAATAAAAAAAATAAAGGAAAGTCAGTGTTTTATTTAAGAAGGAGAAAAATAAAGGCTAGAAGTAAGATAGGGGTTTAAGGTGAGAAAAGAAAGAAATAGGGACTATAGAGTAGCATACCTGAGAAGGTTACTCCCCCTCAGATAGTGACAAAAGCTTCAGATTTCCTTCGGCAGCAATCCTCTTTTGCTTGCCTTGGGTAGAATGATCTGAAGTTGTTTATTTTCTCCCCCATACTTCTTGATGAGAACACCCTTTAGAGATGGAGCTGGAACACTGATGGAGGCAGGAATGAACTAGAGACAGGGATCATCCTCCTCCTCATCATCATTGTTGTCAGCATCCTTAGACCCTTGATCATCAAGATCAAGGTCTTCTTCATCCTCCTCTTCCTCCTCCTTTTCATCATTTTGCCTTCCACAATCATAGAAAGGGAGGGAGGGGCTTGCTCTTCAGTTGTCTTCTCCCCAGCTGTCTTCTCCCCCTCAACATGAGGAGGAGGTTCTTCCACAACCACTGCATCTTCAGCATTATTTTCCCCCTCTTTGTCATCATCAACGGGGGAGGTCTCAGCAGGAGCAACATCAGCAACAACTGTGGTCTTGCGGGCATCAATTTCCAAGCCTTTCACTTTATCTTCCAGAGTTGGGATAGTCGGTGTAGCCTCAAACACGAAATCGACAGCGAGCTTGAGGTTCATACGATCATCTGTTGTGAAAGATGGAGTGGGCGCTAGAACTTGTCCCTGAGTTTTGACAAAATATCAGCTAGTAGCTGATTGGTGGTCTTGACCTCTTCGGTCAGTCTGTCGACGTGGCTATTTAAGAACTAAAGTTATGTAATGTTGGAGGCCACGTCAGTCTTCAAAGCTTTTACTTCCTCTTACAGCTCCGACAGCTAAGAAGCTTCTTCTTTAGACGAGATGGAAGTGGAGAGTTTCTTCAGTTCCTCACCAGCAGCATTAATTGCTGATATGTTGGTGCTGATGGTGGAAGTGAGAGAATCCTCCTTCTTGCTAACCTTGCTGAGGGAGGCGTCGATAGTAGTTAAGCAAGGACCTGTAAAACACGTTAATGTTTTAGCAAGGGATTGCTCAGGCTTATTTAGTAGGTAGGGAATCGTGTTTAGGTTGTGGGGAATACCTTATGTATCGAATAAGTTGAAGAAGACCATGTCCCTCTCCAAAAGAGAATGGGACACATTTATTTGATGTGAACCTCCGAGAGGGAGGCCATCAGGTCCTAGGGAGACATTTGATGTCTCAGGAAACTGTAAAGCAAGAGAATTAGAGACAAAAGAAGGAGAGGAAAGGGATGAAAAATTTACAGGATGAGCACTGGTGTAGCTAGAAATTACCTCAGCGGCACTTTGAGGAGCTGAGAATATGGGGGGTAGATACCAGTGTAAAATAAGTGATCACTAGCACTGAAGCAGCATCGACAGCGGTTGATGTGGTAGAGCGATCCACAAATGTGTATAGGATTATCTGTTGAAGGACAATCCCTGTTGACTTAGGTTAAGAGGTTGGCTCCGCATTCTTCTTGGTCTTTTTGGAGGGACCGTGAAGTGCTATAGATTTGCGTTTTGGATTGGTGGTAGCAGTGGGGCAAAGGTTTCATCATAGTCTATGCCTTCCTCTTGTCTGTATCCCTGAGGAACTAGTATAGCTTTGTTGCGGGTTGCAGTCCCATTTTCATCTAACTTGTTTCGATACACCCATTTGGTGCCTATAACAGTTTTGTCAGATGGTCGTGGAACGAGATTCCAAACCTTGTTTCTTTCAAAATCAGTCAGCTCTTCTTGCATAGCGCTGACCCATATTGAATCTCTGAGGGCATCATCAGTTTTCTTAGGCTCGAGAAGAGAGAGAAAGTTAACAAAAAGATAGATGTTACCTGAACTTCGTCGAGTCTGAATACCTGCATATGGATCACCTAGTGAAAGACCAAGATCTACCAATCTTAGAGAGAGAAAGTAGAGAGAGAGAGTATTAGCGCAGAAGTAGTTCTTGATTAGAATATGCGTGAATCCTTACAACAACCAAAGCCACAAGGGACTTAAATACCCAAGGCTTATACAACACAGAATAATACTATAAACACAGTATAAGACCTAACCTATAAATACAATGATTACTATAAAATCAGACTTAACAAGCTCCCCCTTAGTAATCATTGGCGCTGTGGTCTTCAATATCCATCTTCTAAATCAGCTCGGACCATCTAAACGACTTAGTGAAGAAACTTCTTTGACTAAAAAAAATTCTTCTCAGCATCTTTCAATCTCAGTTGTTTTTGCTGCCTTGACAAGACTGGACCAGTATGTAATAATCTCGAAAGAACAATTGGTTCATCAACTTGTGCTCTAAACGACACACCTCTTTTAAATGATCTTGAATGAACTGTGGTGGTCGGAGCAGGAACAACAAAAGTATTGGTATCTGAAAGAATATAGAATCTTGAACGAATCTTGATCAGCAGATAAACGTTTGAACTCTTTATCTCTTTAACTTCTCCTTAACTTCTCCCCCTCATGACCTTTATGATCCGGATCAACTTGGTCATGCAAATGTTGGAGACGAGATAACTTAAGATCTGCAAAATCAGAGTACAGGAGAGATTTGCGCTACACATTGGTGGCGCAAACTTAGGTTTGCGCTAGCAGAAGGAAGTGCAAAGTTAGTTTTGCGCGAGCTGAAGGATGCACAAAGCTTGGTTTGCGCTAGAAGCTGTTGGCGCAAATCTAAGTTTTGCTCTACCAACTGTTGGCGCAAATATGACTTGGAATCTTAAAATTTCACCTGTTAGGCACTTTGACTCCCCCTACACAAATGCACTAAATTTGAAAATTCAAGTTAGCATTCATATAGAAAATCAGATACTCCCCCTTGAAAACAGATATGACTTTTCAGAAAAATCTCCTTATTCATTCCCCTTTGAATAATGCACAAACCCATTAAAATATATATATGAGAACACAAGAATTGAAACATCAAAGTAGAAAGAAAAATATACTGAATATGTATTTTGAAACAACTAAACATATAAAATTTTAAACACTAAACAAATTAAATTCTACTTAGTAAAAAATCACAGATTTATCAATCAGTTGAAATCAAGTGCGTGTTGTTGAATACAGATACAAGTTTCATTGCATATCAAGTTAATACATGTTCAGTTTCAAAAACTTCCAACAATCTATTCAGTGTGCTCGCATGTGAACTTCGATTAGCTTCAATAAAATTCAATTCTAAAAATATAATAGAGAAATTTGCATGTACTCACACTAATCCATCACGAATTAAGACTTTCACGAATTTATAGGTTTATCGCAACTCAAACATATCACCAAATATCATGAGATGTGTGCTCTTTGGCATCTTTTAAGCTTGTGCACTTTGGCATCTTTTTAATCAAAAAGTTTAGTAAGTAAAGAACATGCCATAAACGTAACTTTCTATCTGACCCTATTGCAGGATTTGGGTCAGCCGCTCCCAGACCAGTTGGCCTTAGGGGACTAGGTGTCAAGCACCCCTTGGAACTTACTCTCCCAGATCAGAAAGGCTTAATCGACACATCCTAAACCCATTCATACAAGTAAAACATGACTTTCGATCTGGTTCTATAGAAGGATTTGGGTTCGATCACTCCCAGACCAATTGACCTTAGGAGACCAGATGACAAGCATCCCACGGAACTTACTTTCCCAAACCAGAAAGGTCACAGGTATAAACTTTTAAACTTAAAGATTTCTATATTTTAGAAATATAATTTTCATCTCAATCACTCAATTTTACATCTAAGTGCTTAGCCTATATTTTCATTACAATCCATAATTCTGACTTTTTAGGATTTCCAAGCATTGTAAACTATAAATATTCCGAATCACATATCTTTAAAGCAGAATACAAAAGCTTCAAACATGTTGCTGACTCTTTGATATTTGAAAGACTTGAAAGTTGAACATGTAAAACTTTAATATTAACAAAGCAACTTGAAAATTTATCCTAGACACACAATTTATTCAAAAGAAAGAAAATATGTAAAGCTTTTACTTTATAGAATAAAATTTGTAAAGATTTAAACTTTTAAATTCAAATGCCGAGTTTTAAAAAAATTTAAGACAAATGTAAAGAATTTGGTAAATTGATATTTAGTTAGAACAAAATAAAATTCAATAAAATCATCTTTCACAGAAAGTATAAAGACTTTGTGTCTCAAAAGAAAAAATTTGGGTTGTACAAATTCAATAGTTAGTTGAACTTGCTCAGATTCATGAAAAACATTTGAGAAAACTGGAACAACATCATGATCAGAGATATATGCAGCGGAATTAAGTAGATGTACTCACAATTTCTCATTAGTCAGAAGCTAAAAGCATTGAAGAACGAGTCCTAAACTGACATGTCTAGAAGTCGTAGTCCATTGAAGTACGGGTTCTGAGCTGAAGTACTCAGAAGCCAAATTTCTCTTACTCCCCCATAACAGTAGATGCCTGCAACTTAGAATTAATCTGAGATTTTGGTACCCACTTGAATTTGGGTCCATGAAAGTTAGTTGCAGTTCTTGTGGGGAAAAACTTGTAAGATTTGACACGAGAAGCACAAGAAATATGATCAGAAAAATGAACATAAGAATTAGCAGGAGAGAAAGCATAATCATCTGAACTAGAATCAGAAGAAGAATATGAGACATTTTTGGAAATTTAAAACATTTGCTTTATTGAATATTTTGAAATTTTATTACACGAAGCAAATGAATCACTTTTATAATATTTGTCTACATATCTCTCTTCATCAGTCGTAGAATCATCTGATGTCCGCTTGATTCTCCATATCTGTCTTGAAGGAGCGCTCAGAGTCCTATATGAAATCATTGAATCAGAAGAATTAGAACTGTCAGAAATGACTTGATCTTGTTTCTTTGACTTCTTTGACCGTCTTCTTTTACGCTTGGGTTTATAATAATCATCATTTAGCGTAAAAGAATCATCAAGAATTTTCGATTTAATATTTGAATTGGAAGAAACAACTTTACCTATTAAACCCAACTGATCAATCAATAAATCTGAATTCACCTCAGAGTCAGAAAAATTTTGAGAAACGTTTTCAGATTTTAGAAATTCCTTTTTGTTTACTTGACAATCAAAAGAAATATCAGAAATAAAATCTTGTTTTTGAGAAAATAATTTTTCTTCAAGACTTGATGTCATGAAAGAGAGAAATACAGCAGATTCAATTTCTTTTTGAATATTTTGATCTTCCATTTTATCTTCAATGTCAATGATTTTGTCTTCTAATACTAATGGAGAAGTATATCTCTTAGAATCATAAATGATCGGAGAGATATTTTCCTTATCAAATTTAGTGGCAAAAAAATCAACAAAATCATCAGATACTGAAGACGTAATGGGAGATATGTCATTTAAAACTTGTCTTCCTTTCTTTGATTTGTCAGGAAAATATTTAGCATTTTCGCTTGTATAAACAAAAGAAATTTTCTTTTTTTTATTATTTATTCTTTTCTCATTTTCGATTTCTAACACTTTCTTTTCATTCATCCAATCAATTTTAAATTGAGGAGCATATTTAGCAAGTGTTAGATAATCGTATTTGTATAAAGTAGGGGATTTTTCTATCGCATTGTTTAAACAATGTGGATTTTCAAAACCATGTCCCCATTTTTCTTTTATAGATTCATAACTCCGTGGTTTGTTCAAATAAATAGTTTGCTCAGACTGATTTCTTCGATATAATTTTTCTTCCAACTCATTTATTTTATCAGAAAAATTATCTTTTAATTTGGTCATTTCAGTCAAAGAATCAAGATAAGTCATATTTGATTTTTCTAAATCATCTAATTTCTTTTGAAATATGTCTTTTGTATGATCAAAAATAGATTTTTCATCTTTCAAAGAAATTTGTAATTTATCAATCAAATTTGACTTTTCTGAATTTAAATTCTTTTCAGATATTAACTTCGAGCGAAGATCAGATAAAACAGTTATAATAATGTTCATTTGCGAGGAAATGAAAGTGTAATCAAAATCAGAAATTATCTCATCTTCATCAGTGTCATCACCATCACTTTGATCATCTCCGATGAAGCACATATGAGTAGCTTCAACATTATCAACTTCATCCTTGGAGTGATCCAACCAAAATTCTTCTGCAACAAGAAGAGCAGTTCCATTCTCTCTCTTTTCAGCTAGTTCCAATTTCTTCCTATAATAAGCTGAGTCCCGAACCTTCTTCACTCTACACTCCTTAGAGATGTGACCGGGCTTTCCACAATTATAGCATGCAGCCGGTTTCTTAGCCTCGGACACTCGGACATTCTTCAACCCAGAAGTGAAGTGAGTAGTGTTTGAACCCGAACGAGGTTGGAACTTTTTCTGATAGTGTTGAGAGAGAAGGATCATGGCTTTTTGAAGTGCCTCACCATCATCTTTAGTGGCCTCGTCATAAGCATTAGCAGACAATGCTTGATTTTCCAGTTGGTTAATGAGGAGAGCCACCGGGTCCACTGTTTTCTTGTTCTTCTTGTCCAGTTTAGCTTTCTTCTCAAACACTATGCTCTCATCAGTCATCAAGATTTCGTACATCTCTTGGATTTGCATTGAAGAAACCCGAACATAATTTCTCAATCTGTGACAAGACTTGTTCCATTCTGGCTGAAGAGCTTTGAGGAATTTCAGGTTTGTCTCGAGCTCTGTCTTGTTCACATTTATCTTGCGCAGATCATTCAGTACTGTGCAAAATCTGTCGAAAACACCCTTTAGAGACTCAGTTTCTTTGGCTTTAAACTCCTCAAAATTGTTCATATAACATGTATGTCGGAGTTGAGTTGCGACTGATGAACCAAGCATAATCTTTTCCAATTGTGCCCACAACAGATTTGGATAATCCTTCCAATGATCAAACCGGTTGTAAACAGAGTTTGGTAAAGCTAGCATCAGATTAGGTTTTAATTCCCGATCAACTTTCATACGCGAAGCCTCTTCAGTTGTTACGGTAGTCTCTTTGTTAGGCTTTACGAAAGGTCCTTCAGTGAGAGATTTCATCATGTTATCTCCATTAACTTGACGCTCAATGAAGTTCAGGAACCGATCTTGCCATTGAGTGAATTCGTTTTCGTTGATCAGCACTGGAGGACGAGTTTCTGTGCCCAATGACATCATTACATCGTTTTTGTCGAACTGGGCTTGAAAGGCAAACTTTGCAGAATCCATGGATACATAAAAATTTCCAAGTCTGAACTGAGCTGGCACAAATTAGAGGTTTACGTGAGAGTAAGATGGCGCAACTTTAGGTTTGCGCGAATAAGCAATGGCGTAAACTAAGATTCGCGTGAGCAGAAAAAGCGCAAACTATGATTTGCGCTATCAATAACTAGCGTAAACTGAGAGTTGCGCGAACTTTTACTTGCGAGAACTTGACTTGTGAGAAACAGAGATTGCGCAAACTGATCTTTTGCGTGACAAGAAGATGGCGAGAACCTCTCTTTTGCGTGAAGAACTGTTGGCGCAAAATGAACTTCGCGTGAGGCTTTGATGACGCAAAACTTTCTTTGCGTTAGATATAGATGGCGCAAATTAAACTTTGCGTGAGCTGCTGGAGGCGCAAATGTAACTTCGCGCGAGCTGTATAAGGCGTAAACTAAGAGTTGCGCAAGATGTAACTGCACACTGAACTTTCTCGTGAACTGAGGATGACGCAAAGTTTACTTTGCGTGATATGAAGTTGGCGAGAACTTGACTTTGCGTGATACATATTTGGCGCAAAGATAACTTTGGGTGATAGGCTGATGAAGTGAACTTAAACTTTTCAAGAGAAGAGGGTGATGAAAACCTTTCTTCTCGTGACAAGAGGATAGCGCAAAACTGATTTGCGTGATATATGGGTAACGCAAATGTGATTTTGCGCGAAACACTTTTGGCGAAAACTTGACTTTCTTTGAGAAACCCTGAACTTGGCAAGATGAACTGGCGCAAAGCTCTATGAACTGGCGCAAACCTGAGAAGAACTGGCGCAAAGATCAGATCTGGCGCAAAGCTCACAGAATCAAGAAAAACCTTCTAACATCCATTAGAAAAACGAAATTAATGAGTTTTTCACACACAGATATGATCGAAAACAAGTTTATAACAAATTTTAAACAATAGGATCGATCAAAAAACCACAAAATCGACTTTTTCCAGAAAGTTGAAAATTTACAAAATTGAAGATCAAAAACCGTTTTTCTTGCAAAATGATGTGAATCAAATATGTTCCTCTACCAAAAACGAATCCAACGAATCAAATTGCAACAAAATTCGATCAGAAAACAGTCCAAATTTGATGAAAAATCAAAAAATGAGATTTTCTTGAAAAATCAAGAAAATCAATCAAATTTTCTGATTTAACTACAAATTCAGAATCAAAATCAGTTTCTCTCAATCCTCTTAGATTTAGATAGGATCTGATACCAATTGAAAGACCAAGATCTACCAATCTTAGAGAGAGAGAGAGAGTATTAGCGCAGAAGTAGTTCTTGATTAGAATATGCGTGAATCCTTACAACAACCAAAGCCACAAGGGACTTAAATACCCAAGGCTTATACAACACAAAATAACACTCTAAACACAGTATAAGACCAAGCCTATAAATACAATGATTACTATAAAATCAGACTTAACACCTAGTATTTGATCTATTGGGTGATTCTTAGTCCATCTCTGAGCTGGAACATGAATGTTCGTTTATGATATTGGATCAACAATGGGAATATTTGTTGAAGAAGAGGTTTCAGCCTGAGGTTCATCAGCTATCAACTGTTGAGGTTCTGGGTGAAGATCATTTACTGAGAGATCTTCAGGGATGGTAGGTGATTCAAAGGTTGGAACATCAGATGGTGGTAAAGTGTTTAGGGGAACAGCTGAAACCCATGAGGTGGATTCAGTGTTAGGAGGTATGATGTCTGGATCATCATCAACATTTGAGGGATTTGCATGATGATGTGAGTTAAAAATAGGTTCAGTTTCTCCATAGTGAGAAAACATCCAGGCATTAAGTTCATCATTATCAGCGATAGATTTAGAGTTTGCTGATCTGGATTCATCAAATGTGACGTAGATTGTTTCTTCTATAGTTTATCTTCTCTTGTTGAAGACTCTGTAGGCTTTCGAGATTGAGGAGTATCCAAGAAAAAAAATTCCTTCATCAACCTTTGGATCAAATTTTCCAAGGGTATCTCTGTTGTTTAAGATAAAGCACTGACAACCAAAGATATGAAGAAAGCTGACGAAAGGCTTTCTCCCATGGAAAAGTTCATAGGTAGTCTTGTTGAACCTTTTGACAATCAGAGATCTGTTTTGAGTAAAACAATCGGTGTTGACAGTTGATAGGCGAGTTTACACCCCCCTAATCTAACTGCAATTGTACGGATCGAATCAAGTAATATGTACTTGGAAGTACGACTATCGAACCAAGGTAACTAGGAACTGAGTATAACAATTACTATATTCACTATTAACTGAACGGTCCAAAAGGTTGAATTTTTAGGAATGATTAACTGCATACTGATAAAAATAAATCAAATAAACACACTCTTCAAATAACGACTCTGGAAACTTTTATGGAGACAAATAGTTGAGGTTTGGGAATCTTATGGTATTGACTAATGAACAATATTCTTGAAGACAATTATCAGTTAAACTCTTTAATGAAAATCTAATATGTGAAATCACCGTTTATCTTTCTCAAGCAACATCCGATTTTATTTTGAAAACACAAGTCTCATCTCTCGATCTTAACACATGCGTTCAAAACACATTAAGTTCCAGATTATAATGATACTAAGGTTTAGTTGGTTTATCTCTATCCAATTTCTCACCTTAGGCATATAATTCTAATTCTTATTAACAATTAATTCTCTCGAATTTAATTTATAACGAACAAATCAGATGAAAGTTGGCCAAACTCACAAAAGCATTAAAACCCAAATCATATGCTTCATTAGTTGAGAAAAACTGATAAAAACTCCAAATCACATGTTCATATGTTAAACCAAAGTTAAACTAACCCCCAACATCTAAAGATTAGTTCATGTTGGGGGTATTAAATAAGAAAGTAGTAGAAGAAGTTATATATCTAAGAAAGATTCTCTCAAACATCAAAGAATGAAAAACTCCCTTTTGATTATGTAATACCGACGAAAAATTGGAAGAATCCATGTAAGAATCGGGTCCCAAGGTGCTTCCTAGCTTCAATTCGGTGTTCTCCTCTTGCAAAAATCTCCCAATATCGTCCCTTGTTGCTCCTCGGTCACCAAGTTGAATGTCGAATGAAAAGTAGTTCAAAACCCTAAAAGATAAGTATTAAAAACGTGTATCCCCCTTCGCGTAGGTTCTACGTGAGTTCAACATCAGTAACTCACATGAAAGTCACCCTTTTTTCCATTCTGGTGGGATTCAATTGAGTTTCGCTTCAACAACTCACATGAAAGTCACTTCAGCCACTGATTTTGGCCCTCTTTTGAAATTGATTTTTCTTCTTAACTTCACTTTCTCAACCGACCATTTCTCGGGCATGGAACTTGATGGAAGTTATGCTCTAGTATCGTTTGGAAACTTTCGTACTCATTCTTGGCTATCTCATTACATGATGAAATTCCTGAAACACTTGATTTAAACTATAAAAACTGTTAAGTCCTAATTCAAGTTCTAATCAAACAAATCAATCAAGATGAACAAATCGTAATCACAAGTCTTTGATTATCAAACAAAGATTACAATTCCTCTCTTTCTCTTTCTACAAGCTCTCTCTCTCTAGAATGATATTTCAATATATTCTTCTCTGATTCGTATTATGAGAGTTGTTACCTTTTTGCTTACAACAAATACAAAGGTATTTATACCACACAACAATTACAAAGAAACAAAACAATTACACTTTGACTTTGACTTATTACAAAAGACTTTGACTTTGATGCTTGAGAGTTGACTTTGAAGCTTTGACTTGCTTCATTTTAATCTTTAATATTTATGATCTTGAATCCAATAAATATGTTCTCTAACATTCTTCCCCTTTGGATCAAGATCATTTCAAAATATCATCTCTAAAAGATTTTACAATTCAATCTTCTCTCTTTAAGCTCAATTTGAATCTTCTCCCCCTTTGTAGTAAAAAGACCTTCTCAAGTAATCAACATTCTCCCCTTATTAATAAGAAAAATTGACATTCTCCCCTTTCTATGATAAACACAGTATCTTCAAAAACTTACAACAATCTTCCTCAAATTCTGATCTTCAAGAATAACAACATTCTCTCCCAAGATTATAAACAAACCTCTTTCAGACACAACTCTGATTCCTTTAGCAAACTATATCCAAATAAAATTTCAGTACAAACTGTTCTTTCAGGACAATTCTTCCAGACATTTCTTTAACTGTGTCATCTCCCCCTTTTTGATGATAGAAGCATGAAATCATCAAAACTTTCAACAAAAAATGTCTATACAATCTTTCTGACCACTGATCTTTCATACTGAGCCTCTGATTCACCATCGATCCAAAATAAGGTATTCATCCAAATCTTTTCAAATCCAGACAAATTAGGAATGTAACGCCTGAATAAACAAATGAATCAGTTAATATGCCTTACAGTAACACAAAGTTACTGTGTGTAACGGATACATATAGGAAAGGAGCTTTTTGATGATCAGTCCCCCAGGGCTTCCATCCAATCATCGAAACACCACAAAGGCAATTTCTATGAATGTTATGACAAGAAAATGAATTGCTTGTGTGCTTGTCCAAGTGTAGAAAGAATTAAGCACATGATGATTGCTTATTATAAGGCTCAACATTGTGTAAACCACTGAGACAACAGTAATTATTACACAGACTCAAAGTGCATGATCGAAGTGCGAAGGTGGGGCAGACTTCCTTCTTTTTTAATATCCAGATTTTCCAAATGAAAATCAGATAGATTATGTGCTGCGTCCCCAGAAAAATATGAAACATTTTCTTTTTAAAAAGAAAATGAGTGGCTGGTGGGGTTTTTATCAAGAGTTGGCATGGGCTAGATGCCTGTTTCAATAATGTTCACGAAGAATTGTGAAATATTAGTAAGGTGGCTGCCCGGCTCAGAAAATAGTTGGTGCAGAGTTTGATATTCTTTTACTCTGATCTCACACCCTCTTTGTTTTTAATCATTTAGCTCGTTTCTAACCAAACTCTCTTTTTCATTTTACCTCATCACTCATCCCACACTCATTTCTTTTTGACTCTTCACACAAACGATCACTAAGGATTAACTTCTTGGGTAGGAAACAATGGTTAACGTGAATCCATAGAAGTTTCATTTAAGTCCTACACAATGAACGCATATTTTCCTATTAAAGCACAATGTTGCTCAAAAATGGTTTAACTTTATCAGTTAAAGCACAAAAGATACAAGTCAGATGTTGGTATGCTCAGAAATATAATCATGAAGATTTGAGCATTTTAAGCATTGAAGATATTTCAAACAAGTATATTGAAAGAACGAAAATGAATACAAGAGACTTGTTTGAAAATCTGACATTGTATGAAATGATCAGATTGAATGATTTAGGCTTAGGTCAAGAATAATTGAATATTGTCTATACGATATAGACATTCTTGAAAGAACGTTTTGAAATGAAATCACGCTCAAAGTTCTTTGAAATTCAATCGAGGTGTCTTACCATCGAAAATTTGTTTCAGTTTAGAGACATGGTAAGAAAAATTTCAACAAAAATTAAACCGGTGTGTGTGAATACTTGAACGTATATAGACAAGATAATACACAAGTATTTATCTTTGGAAACACACGGTTTGTTGATGTTTAAGCACAGGTAAAATGAAAACATTTAAAATCACACTTCTATATCCATGAAATCGTTTAAGAACAAGAAGTGGTTTGAACATTTAAGAACATGTTTTCATATCTGAAAGTTGTCCATCTTTTAGACATGTATGAAATTAAGATTAGAAATAAACCTTTTTCGTTCAGTCTTAAATCTCATTAAGTCAACTTGAAGTCATAAATGATATGATTATTAAGCTTCCTCTCAAATCTGCAAAAAAATGAAAAGTCGTCAAAGCAACTTTATTCACAAAACTGTATTGAAAAATTAAAAGACATAAAGCAATAAAACATTGAATGTACGAGTTCTGATCAGAAGTAATAATAAGTCATCATTCTTACTCCCCCTGAAATTATGCATCAACAAATTTATCAGTGAAAAACACATGATAGAGATCCACTATTCCCCCTGGAATGTTGATCGTCATATCTCTCGAATGCATATTTCAGAAATATATATATATATATATATACTCCCCCTTGAAGGTTGATTTCCTCATTTATGTATTGGAGTACATCCTCTTATCAACCCGGGTGTATCATCTCTTTTTATCATTGAAGAGAGAATCCTAAATTGTTGTGCTTAGAAGTCATACTTCGTTGAAGCACGGGTTCTGAGTTGATTTACCTAGAAGCCTTACATCGGTTCTCTTACCCCCCCTGACTTGAGGTGCCTGCAACACAGATTCATCTTTTGGTTTTGGTACCCACTGGTATTTGGGTCCATATTTGTGAGTTGCAGTTCTATTAGGAGTAACTAAGTAAGAACCATACCAGTAATGATCACTAGCTTTATGAACAAAATCATAAGTTTGACAATAAGAACAATACCTCTTTTTAGACAATCTGATCAATTGATCTCTCGAGTAAGCAAGATCAGATTTACCTTTTAGCACTTTGTTCTTCTTGACTGTTGATGCATGTACACATGATTTGTTACTATTCTTCTCTTCCTTCTTTCCTTTCTTTTCTTCCTTCTTCTCATCATTCTTCTCTTCATCTACTAGTTTCACCTTCCAAACCAGATTCTCTTCTTCATATCTCCTTCTTCTTCTTCTTTTATATGTATCTGAACCATCTATATTTTTATCAAAGAAAATGTTAGTAATACGAATCTGATCAAATGACTTAACTAACCTTCTTGAAGAAACAGTTTTCAGATGTGAGCTTGAGGCAGTCTTGTTAGAACCAGCTAAACTATCTCTAGGTGTGTGGATTTGTGACTCTGGAGTCGTTTGCTCAGTCACCACCACCTTTGAAATAATATCTTCAAGCTCTTTAATCTTTAAAGATAAACTATCTCTTTCTTGGAAAAGCAGGTCAATCTCTTTCTTGAATTCAGACTTCGCTTTCTGCTCTCTTAGTGCACTTTTTGACAGTTCAGATAGCTTCTCAGTAAGCTTCTTGATCTCTTTCTCAAAGATATTTCTTTCTTCTTCAAAATCCTTTTCCACATTCTTTCTTCCATCATATATTTCTTTAAAGAATCCCACATTCTTCTGTTCTATAAACTTCTTTTCTTTTGTAAACTTCTCTCTTTCCAAAATGATTACTTTCTCGAAGTCTGAAGTCTGTTGAGAAATCTTTATACATTTCAGCTCAACTGTCTTCTTCTCGTCAGCATATTTTCTTGAAAAATCTGAGAATTTCTTAGCAAATGCTTTCTTTTCAATCTCAAAATTATCTCTGTCTTTGACTATCTGTAGTTCCAGATCAGTAATCTTCTTGTTCAGCTCTTCATTAGCATCCTTTAGATTCTTAATCTTCTCCTTATTACTGTCAACAGATGTTGATTGCTGGATTTGCACAATCTGATTTTCAAAGTCAGAGATCTTTCTTATCAGCTCAACATTTTCACTCTTTAACTTCTCAGATTCCAACCATTTGTCTTCTTTCAAAGCATGAAGAACTTCTTTTTCAAGTTGAGTTATATGTTCTTTATATGCATCAAAGAAATCTGAAAATTTTCCCGAACTAGTTGCCTTTTTCAGTAAGCCCATATGTGAATGCATCCATTCTTTAAGACTATTAAAAGTAGCAACTCGGTCATTTTCTTTCTGTTTATAGTACTCAACATGATCTTTTGATACAAGAACTGAACAAAGTAACTTAGCAATCTTCTCTCTTTTTTGATTAACTTTATTCTCAAGAGAGGCAATATTGACTTTCAGTTTAGCAATCTCTTCTTTTGATGACATCTTGATCTTTACACCTGTTTCACAAAAAGAACTTGAATTTGATCGTTAATCCAAATGAAATAAGAAAAACTTTGAAAGAAAATCAGAAATGAAATTTTCAAAATTCTTTTAAATATGAAATTCGCAAGTTACTGTGAAAACACTTCAGAATTCGCAAGCTGCAAAGAAGAACAAGAAATTCTCAAGAAATGAACACAAGAATTAGTAAACTTCTAGAATTCGCAAGCACAAACTAATCAGAATTTGCAAGCAATAGAAAAACAATAAGGATTCGTAGGTCCTTTAGAATCCGCAGACTACACTTCTGCAAAAACCAAAGAATTTGTAAAATAGCCTATTGCAAATCATATACTTTTCGCAACACATATGAATGCGAACCTGTGAAATTCGCAAGTAACTCCTCTACGAAACCTATACTTGATCTGAGAAATTCTTTAAGAATCCTGCGAAACTCAAACACTCTGCGAATTCTTCATGTAGCCCTGCGAGTTCTTCATGAAATCTTGCGAGTTCTTCATGAAATCTTGCGAGTTCTTCACATATCGAATGAAAATTCGATCTGATCTGCACAAAAACCTAATTATTCTTCGAATTTTGAACTCAAACTTTGATAATTCGATCATATATACTTCTAGAACTCAAATCTACCAAAGAAATTCGAAAAGAAACACTAAAAATTTACAAATCGATATAGAACAGTGCTTGTTGAACTCGTGAAAACAAAATTCATAAAATCATCAAATTATCCAAAAATACAGTGCAAAACACAAATCAGACTATACAAACTCAATCGAATACAATATACTAACTCATTTCGATCAATTACAAACTCTAATTCGCACAAACACTCAAATTTCAATTTGAACTCTATGAACACAGTGTCGACTCTGAGTTTTCTTGATTTCTTGATTGGATCTGCTCTGATACCAATTGTTAAGTCCTAATTCAAGTTCTAATCAAACAAATCAATCAAGATGAACAAATCGTAATCACAAGTCTTTGATTATCAAACAAAGATTACAATTACTCTTTTTCTCCTTCTACAAAATCTCTCTCTCTAGAATGACATTTCAATCTATTCTTCTCTGATTCGTATTATGAGAGTTGTTACCTTTTTGCTTACAACAAATACAAAAGTATTTATACCACACAACAATTACATGGAAACAAAACAATTACCCTTTGACTTTGACTTATTACAAAAGACTTTGACTTTGATGCTTGAGAGTTGACTTTGAAGCTTTGACTTGCTTCACTTTAATCTTTAATATTTATGATCTTGAATCCAACAAATATGTGCTCTAACAAAAACTCCGCTAATTTCACTTGGAATTAAGCAATTTTACTGGATTCGTAATATGAAAATAACACAAAAAATTGGTGTTATCAACAACCCCAAAGCGAGCGTTGCTTGTCCCCAACCAAATTAGCGTCAATAAAAACACAAACTTAAACCAAACATGCAATTATAAAAAAACAGAACCACGGGCATGTCTATCGGGTAAAAATTTATGGGTGTCAATCAACAAACAAATACGTAGATGAAACAACGGTATTCACTATTCAACAAAGGTATTAGATTCATAAACATTGAGAATCGAACTAAGAACAGTGACACCATACCTAATCACAACCAAGTCCTCACACTTTCGGGGAGGATTTTGCCTCGACCCTACCTCACACGATACTCTCTTTACGCTCGAACCCTAGGCTGTCACACATGTTGTTCATGACGATGGAGTTTATGTATAAAAATTCACAAGATATTAGCATGAACAACTAAATAAGAAAAACGCACAATTGTACCAAGAAGTGATCTCTGAAGGAATCAAGTAACAAGACTAGGACTATTAGTGTTATTCTGTCTATCTTCCTACACTTTCCAAAATATCATCCAAGTCTTTGTAACGGTTGTAATGTGGCTAGGCTTATGGATGAGAAACGATGGTAAGCGGATCGAAATCCTCAATGTGTCTTTGAATGAATAACCAGATTCATCCCATCCCTTTCGGCCAGTTCCTCTCTTTTCAATGTATTTCCCACCATGTTCCTTTACATTGGTGTTTCTTTTCATGTCTTTCTTTTTCTTCATTAATTTTTCTAATTTCACAACCTTTATTGCTGCTGCTGGTTTTTTTTGCAGCTAATAGACCCATTTGGTCTTATCGTTCTTTCTAGAACCCACTTTCATTATCTCTTTTTGCTTTTTCTACCATTCTCGTTGTTCCCTACCAATTGTTCATTACCTGACACATGTTCGGATGCGCGTAGGCTATCAATCAGGCTGGGGTTAGATAAATGGGTTCAGAAAGAAATTAATCACTGTATGGCTGCAAAAGGGCTTAGGTGCACACAATAGAAAGGAATGTAAGATAAAAGAATTCACTATTTATTTCACACACAATGTCTGGAATCATCTCTTAAGGTCTGTAATTCAGATAGAACAGAATTTGACACTTAATATCCTTATGGAAGTCTTTGCTACCCAATGCAATATTATAGTGAGATCAAACTATAATCACAACAAAGAATTCAAATAAGTGTATATGATTTAAGTGCATAATTCTCTCGCAATAAATTGTACGTTATTGGGTTCAAATTTCTCTCGGGTGGTCTCCACTAATGTCCCCTATTCGTGCAATTTCCTGATTATTTTTAGGACTATATCTCCACTCCTAGCTTCTCAGAACAATGTAAAGTTATCTAAATGCCTAGGTGTTTCATGAATTCCGGTGTCTACTATCCTATAAAAATTAACATTTATGATATGCTTGACAAACCCATGATAATTACGCAATTAACGTGCAATACCATAGAATACCCGATAGTATGCCCGAGTCTACAACCCCAAACCTTACCGACATATTGTCCCCAATGTGCAAGCTCTATTTGAGTTTGTGAAAGGTTGTACAAGCAATAAGATGACAAAATTATGCAACATAAAAGAGATAGTAGATGCTATACTTGTGTTCGTGCGAGATGATGCAGAGAGTATGTCTACATGATTATAGTTATCCGAATTCAAATTAATAGACGATAACAAGTGCCAGGTTCACAAAAATAACGAAGTCAATAATGGGCATCAAGTGGGACGACAAGAGGAAGATGCCCCCGGCTCGTAATCAGTATCATCCTCATCGGATTGTGCTTCCTCCTTGTCTGCGAACTCTATCTCGTGGAATATGTGCTTATACTTTAGCATCTTCTTCCTCTCCATCTTGAGGGCGTGGTGGTAGTGGATCGAGTTTTCGGGGTGTTTCCTGCAATTCAATGGGAGTATTAGTACATAGTGAGAATAGATGGTCACCCCAAACCTAGACCGTAGTCTAGGTTTACTATTGGTAAAGACGGAAAATGGGTCAATGATTGACGACCCCAAACATATGTTGGAACATAGATTTGAATGATGTACAACCCTCAACTTTGAAAGAGTATATGAGTGTGGGTGACCCAGTGTGTGTGCTAGTGTGAATATGATGTGAAGAACCCCAAACCTATGCCATGGCTTAGGTTGGTGTTGTCGAATAACTCACAAGAATGAAGCAATCCCAAAAAAAAAAGATTGGTGGATGGAAAGAGGTGCTCAAACTTGTAAATGTAGACGTTATCCAAAGGATTTTCCATAAAACCTTAGGTTTGTGCAAACTCAAATTCCACCATTGAAAAACCAAAGGAAAACATAAAGAGGAAAGAAATAAAGTGGAGAAACATACCTTGGATTGATTGTACAAGAGTTATTGTTAAAATTGAGGAGCAAAGCAAGAGATTGAGAGAAACCTTAGGAGAGTTCTTGAAGTCGAATTGAGGGAAAGAGGGGGTGAGGGAGGCGCCGATTAAGAGAATTAAAGGGAAGGAAGGAAAAAAAATCGGCTAAAGGGAGAATTGGGTTTAAAAGCCCAAGCTAACTCGGGTGGGGTTTACGTAGGCTGGGAGAGGGTTAAGTCACGACAAACCCACGTTAGGAGCTGTGGTTTTGACGATAATGGGAGTTAGGGCAGTGATGGGCGTGGGTTTTAGGTTGGTTGGGAGAGGGATAAGCCACATAGAAGGGACATAAGGGGCTGTGGTTTTACGCCGCTGGACACAAGGGAATAGGGTGGGTTGACCATGGTTTGAGAATAGGTAACTCATAATAAAGGGTCGCTAGGGGCAGCTTGGTTGTGATGGTGCGACAAAGGGGAGGAAGGCAGTGGTTGGGGCGGGTTTGGCGTGGGTTGGGAGGTGGGAAGTGGCGATAAAGTCGCCTAAGGGGCTGTTTTGGTTAATGGAGATCGAGAGCAGTGAAGGGCATGACTTGGGTGTGGGTTAGGAGGTTGTCAACTCACGGTAAAGGGTCGTGTGGGTCTGTTGGATTTGGTCTGTGTACCAACTACACTAATACAGTAGCTTAGGCAGGTTGGTCGTGGGTTGAGGGTGTGGAAAGTCACGAACAACTCACGGTGGGGGTTGTGTAGAAAATTCTACCAAGTCATTGTGTTAGGGGGGTTTCTCGTGGGTTTTGAAGGCTTAACTCACGGGTAACTCGCCCAGGGTACTGCATTTTTTTTCACTCACTTAAAATTCACTCAAGTTTAATTTAAGCCTTCTAATACAACGATTATCCTCCATAATCTTTTTCCCAAATCATCCTACTCCTAATCCCACTATAAAAAGAAACCAATACCTTTCATGCGTGGGAGTATCACAAATCTCGAGAGACCTGACAAAGGAAACAAACCAAAAATCCTACAAAAAATAAAACGAACTAACAAAACAAATAAAAATTAAGAAAACAAACCTAGTAGGTTTCCTCCCACCTAGCGCCTTAGTTATAGTCGTGGTCCGACCTTTCGCGGCTCTCAATTTGGCTCAGTTTCACTTGCGTAATTGAACTGCCTACACATTCAGGTTTCCTTGATTTTCCTCACATCCCTTTTCCCATTATTACTTGTTTCTGATCCAATCGCCCCCTCTCCAGTTCACCTCTATCTTCTATGCTTTTGAGAACATGGAAGGTTACCTTTTCATTACCAACTCTGAAGGTAATCACACCTTCTTCCATATCTATCAAAGCTTTGCTTATGGCTAAGAACGGTCTTCCTAAAATCAATGGCACCTCAATATCTTCTTCCACATCTAGAACTACGAAATCATCTGGAAAGTAAAATTTTCCGACCTTTATCAAGATGTCTTCCACGATTCCATACGGATACTTTACTGATCTATCTGCAAGTTAGAGTGTCATGTTTATTGGCTTCACTTCCCCCAAGACAAGTTTCCTGAAAATGGATAAAGGTAACAAATTAATACTTGCTCCTAAGTCACATAACACTTTACTGAAATGAGCAACTCCAATTTGCACAAGTATAAAAAAACTCCGTGGATCTTGAAGCTTCTGAGGAAGCTTATTTTGAATGATTGCATTGCACTCCTCAGTAAGTGCAATTGTTGCACGATCTTCAGTCTTCCTCTTCTTGGACAAGACGTCTTTCATGAACTTGAGATATGTTAGCATTTGTGCATGTAACTCTGCAAATGGAATATTGATGTGTAATTTCTTGAAAATTTCAAGAAATTTCTTAATTCTTCCTTATCCTCATGTGCCTTCAACTGATTCGGAAAAGGTATCGATAGCATATACGTTTTGACTATCGGCTTTGATGGAGGTGTCACACCTTTTCCCCATCTTTCGTCCCAACATCTTCAGCCTATACTTCTTCAGTCTCCACATGCTCTCGGGTAGGGTCCTTGATAAATTCCTTGCCACTCCTCAGATGAATGGCATTACAATGCTCTCTCGGTTTTCTTCAAGTTTGACTGGGGAATTGACCCTGAGTGCGGGATTGTAGGGCTTCAACTATCTGTCCTATCTGTATTTCTATAAAATTTAGATGAAAGCAGTATTATGTTTTGTTGCTGCCTTTACACTGTCCACGGTGGTAGTCAAAGTGCATTTGGAAAAAGTAATCTCATCAACAGTATTGTCCATCTTGGAGATGAACTTCATCATAACATCTTCTAATCCAGGCTTCTTCTCTCCAGATTGTCCTTCCTCCTACCTTCTCTGATTGTAACCTGGGGGACGATAAACATTATTAGCATGATAAGAAGAAGAAAAATTAGAATTGTTACCATACTGTTGCTGCTGTTGTCCCATGGTCTCTCTTGGTTGATTTTGCGGTTGATTCCATGAGAGGTTGGGATGTCTCTTCCATCTTTCCTTTAGAAGTTCTTTTATCCAACCTGCACTTAATTATGATGGAGACATTCCCGACTTGTTCCCCGCTTCTCATGAACCTGAACAGGTTCAATTCTTACAAAATCGGAACAATTTCTCTTGGAATGATCCATTATCTAAGAGGAAGAGCACAGATATGGGAGGAGAGCTTACCCACTGGTCAGATCACCACTTGGGCCGAGATGGCTGCAACCTTCCTTTAGAAGTTCTTTCCACCAGGTAGGACAACCCAACTAATGGCTAAAATTATTCACTTTGCTTAGTGAGAACAGGAGACACTCTATGAGGCATGGGAAAGGTATAAGGACATGCTCAAAAAGTGTTCACATCACGGTTTACATGGTTAGGTGATCATTCAGAAATTCTTTGGTGGACTTCACCCACAATACAAGAATGATATTATTGCAGCAGTGGGTGGTGCTTTAATGAACAAAACATATGAAGAGGCAGTTGAACTGATTGAGAATTTAGCTGAACATAGCTATGCCACTCCACGATCCGCTACCAGACAAGTAGCTAATGTTCAAGAATCTGATGAGCTAAATTCGATAAAAGCCCAACTGGCCGCCATCATAAATCAGCTAAAAGGAGCTTTTATCCAACCTGCACTTAATTATGATAGAGACATTCCCGACTTGTTCCCCGCTTCTCATGAACCTGAACATGTTCAATTCTTACAAAATCGGAACAATTTCCCTTGGAATGATCCATTATCTAAGAGGAAGAGCACAAATATGGGAGGAGAGCTTACCCACTGGTCAGATCACCACTTGGGCCAAGTGGCACTCTTCCCAGAGGCGGGGGTGGCGATGTCATCTCCTCATTCCTGACTCTTTCGTCACCCATCTGTATTCGCCTTCTTAACTTTTGATGCTTTTCACAAATGGCGCACGGTTCGTTCAATTTCTAGATCAATAGGCTCTAGACTTTTTCCTCGAGTACCTTTTGGCATAAACCAATTGGAACCTGCAAAATCAGAAAAGAGAATTTAGTTACCATAAATCAACCAGTAGAATAACTGAAAAACAAAATAAAATAAAATGTTCAATGTAATAATGCCTATAGCTGATAGTGCTATCAGTGCAAACTAGTTCCCCGGCAACGGCGCCAAAAACTTGATAGGCAGGTTTACACCCCCCTATTCTAACCATAAGTGTACGGATCGAATCAAGTAATATGTACTTGGAAGTACGAGTATCGAACCAAGGGAACTAGGAACTGAGTATCACAATTACTATATTCACTATTAACTGAACGGTCCAAAAGTTTGAATTTTTAGGAATGATTAACTGAATACTGATAAAAATAAATCAAATGAACACACTCTTCAAATAACGACTTTGGAAACTTTTATGGAGACAAATAGTTGAGGGTTGGGAATCCTATGTGTTGATCCATGCTCTGTCAGTGATTTGATAAAGACCCTTTTTTACACTTAGTGAAAATTACGTTTAATAAATATGTATTAGTGTTTCATCATCAGTGATCAGAATGAGTCTGTTCAGCTATCACTGATGATCTTTCTTGTAAACATTCATATGTATTAGTGTTTCACTATTAGTTGTTAAATACTAAGTATGTTCAGTATCGCTGATAAGTTTTTTATTTAAGCAATCAAACGTAATCCCTGAAGACAAGTTTCGCGTCAACAGATGTTCATAGCTGAATCGAAGACGAAGCTGCTGAACAAAGACAAGTCTACTAGTGACCTGATGCGGATATCGGTGAAGCAAAGACAAATCTACACACGCGAAAAAACCTGAGGAAAAGCTTCAGCGATAGCTGAACTTCTTTGTATCTCTGAAGGAAGAAATATTCAGCGATCGATGATCACTTAGGTTATGCCTGAAGTCTCTTTTGTCTTTCTCTTACACACCCAGTACGATGTGTAAGAATGGACATACCTCTGCCACAATTCGTACAACAACTTTGTCCACTACACTGTTCATGATACGAACGAAAGCATGTCTCCCAAAGTCAGACCCTCTCAGCCAATCAATGAAGGACACATGTAAAGTGCTCTGCCATGCATTTAGTGCATAGGGTATAAATAGAAAGATCAACTCTCCATCTGAAGTGCTCTAAGCCTTCATCTTTCTAAAATATAGAAACCCTTGTTTTCTATACTCTCAAATGTCCCATTCTCTATATTCTTGTGAAACCATCTTAGTGTTTCTTAAGTTTGTTTAGATTGAGTTCTACTTAATCTTATTCCACAACAGACTTGTAAATTGTGTTTGATTTATCAATAAACAATTTATTAAACTTTAAAAACTCGTGTTTGTATTCAATCCCCCTTCTACAAACTTGTTAACCACCTTCGGGACCAACAAGTGGTATTAGAGCGGACTGTTTAATCTAATAAACAAGATCTTGCTTTATTCTCTTCCTTGCTATTCTAAATGGGACTTAACACAAATACAAACTACTATGATAATGGTTCACTTTCTAAACCTCCTCGATTTAGAAGAGATAACTTTGCTCTCTGGAAGAATCGAATGATTCTATTTCTAGAAGGTGTAGACCCTATTATACCTGATTACGTAGCACATGGACCTTATGAACCTTTCACTATCATAAGCGTCGTTCCCGCTACTGCCACCACTCCTGTTGTCCCTAAGAGCTATGCTCTTAAAGATATTAGACAGTGGAGTGATGAAGACAAAAAGAAAGTCGGACTAGATGCAAAGGCAAAAACCATTATCTCTATGGCTCTGTCTGATGAAGCTTTCCATTCCATCATGCATCTTAAAACGTCTAAAGAAATGTGGGAAACAATCTGTGTTCAATTTGAAGGCACCACTGAAATATAAGAAACTCTAAAGATTAACTTGGTAAGACAGTATGAAAGTTTTATCACTGGAAAGAACGAATCTCTCTCTGACGTCACCAGAGGTTTAACTGCTTAATCATTGATCTAAGAACCGTGGGTAGGACCTATTCTAATTCTGAGGTCTTAACTAAATTCTTAGAATGTCTTCCTGAATGCTGGGACAATTATTCAATATGTGTCAAGCTAACAAAAGACTTAAATTCTCTTTCTCTCAGCACCTTGTATGGAATATTGCTCAACTACGAGCAATCAAATCTCCTGAAGAAGAATCTTGTAAAAGATTCTAAAGACTCCAAAGCACTCCTGTTGCTTTAGTCTCTTCAGAGATAATTCCATCTCAGCGATCTACTCTCACTATCACTGAGTTAGATTCTGATTCTGAGGAACTATCAGATACTGATCTTTCAGAGTTTGATGAGTCCTTAGCACTCTTGACAAACTCTTTTAAGAGATTTGCAAGAAAGATAAATTTTAGAAGAAATATGCCTCTCTCTCTCACTGACAAGCCAAAATCAACCCCTGTTGATAAGGCTACTGCTACTTGCTTTAACTGGGAAAAGACTGGACACTTTGCAAGTGAGTGCAGGTCGAAGAAAGTCTTCAAACCTTCTACCTCCAGAAGATCTAGCGATGACAAATACCTTAAACTGAAAGAAAAATATCAAAAGTTGAAATACTTTAAGCGAAAAGGTAAAGGTCTCATCGATGAAGAACATGACTGGGCTGAATCAGAAGAATCAAGTTCTAATGAAGAAGAAGTCGCTAATCTCTGTCTCATGGCCGAGATTAAAGAAGAAGTGGAAGAATCTCCAGAAACTTCTATGAGCTATATATCATCTCAGGTATCTATCTCTACTAATCTCTCTCTATCTGAAGCAGAGAGAAGTCGCGTTGTTGATGTGCTGACAATTGATCTATACAATGATCTAAACGGCAAAAACTCTAGCTGAGAACAAAAACATTGATTTAACGGAACAGCTAGAGAAATGTAATGAAAAGATCAGAGAACTGACTCTTTTAGAGGAGAGTTTGAAAGATCAAGTCATTGTTAATGAAATCATCAGCATAGAACGCGAACAAGCCATCGCTGCTTTAAAAGCAGAAAAGACTACTGTTGATGGATGGTGTAAATCCTCAACAAAGATCACTGAGATTATAAGTGCTCAGATCCCTGCCAGTGATAGAACTGGTCTTGGTTTTTGGAAACCACAGTATGAGCCTAAAGAAGACAACTCCATGCTTAAGTTTGGAATGTTTGTCTCTTATATCCCTGACACTTCTTATGCTCAGTGCTCTTCTTCATCTTCTTCTAATCCCATCCCTGAGGAAGTATCTAAAGACTCTAAGCCTGCAGATAAAGGAAAATCCATTTCCCATCCTTAGAAGGCTACCAAGAAAGCAAAGCTGAAAGTTCCTTCTAAACTTTCAGTAAATCGATCTTCTAGCTCTGTGACATAAATCTTTGATATTTGTCCTCCAAAGCTGAAGATTGATCTTAAGCCTAAGAGATATGAAGAAATGAAAGTTCCTACCAGGTCTCATGCTAAAGGCATTCTTGGAGCTGGCCCTGCTCATCTTAAATTCTCTAATCCTACTACTCATGGTCCTAAAACCACCTTCAAATATAGAAAATGCTATCATTGTGGGTTTACTGACCATATTGCTAGTAAATGTCCAACTGCCACTAAAGCTGATAAGACAGCTAAAGTGAAGATGAATGCCTCCAAGGCTGAGAAGGTCACCAAAGCTGAGAAATCGACGAAGGTGAACAATACCACTAAGGTTTGGTGTCCTCAGCAATGGAACAACTACCTTCAGAAGAGTCGCGTATGTAGATGGACTGAAGCACAATCTTCTGAGCATCAGTCAGCTATGTGACAAAGACTATGAAGTTCGCTTTACGAAGAAAGCATGTTCAGTGGTAAATGAGAATGGAAAACTTTCTCTTAGTGGTTATCGTAAGGAAAATGTCTATGTAATAGATATGGACTCTACTACCACTAAAACGTATGTTTTCTTTCTAAAGCCTCCTCTGATGTCAACTGGCTATGGCACAAAAGGCTCTCTCATCTAAACTTCAAAACGCTGAATTCTCTCTCATCTAAGGAACTGGTTTCTGGTCTTCCACAACACTCATATGCTAAGGAATCTCTATGTTCAACATGTGAAAAAGGAAAATAGACAAAAACTAGTTTCAAATCTAAACAAGTTTCCTCAGTGACAAGTCCTCTTAAACTCTTGCATATGGATTTGTTTGACCTGTCAATATCCAATCCATAGCTGGAAAGAAATATACACTTGTCATTATAGATGAATACTCTCGCTACACCTGGGTTATCTTTCTTCATTGCAAGAGTGATACTCCAGAAGAACTAATATCCTTTGTTAAAAAGATGGAAGTGCTGAATAATCTTACTGTTCGTTAAATAAGAAGTGATCATGGAACTGGATTCAAAAATAGTTCTTTGAACAATTTCTTTGAGAACAAGGGAATTTCTCACAACTTTTCCTCAGTAAGAACGCATATGCAGAACGGAGTCGCTGAAAGAAGAAACAGAACTATCATTGAAGCTGCTAGATCAATGCTCAACGATTCTCACCTCCCTACTCAATTTTGGGCTGAAGCTGTGAACAATGCATGCTTTACTCAAAACAGATCGTTGATAGTAAAGAGATTTGGAAAGACAACTTAGGAACTATTTCATGGAAGAAAACCCTCTATCAGTTTTCTTCATATCTTTGGTTGTTAGTGCTTCATTCTAAACAACAAATATCTACTTGGAAAGTTCGATCCAAAAGCTGATGACAAAATATTTCTTGGATATTCCTCTATCTCCAAAGCCTATAGAGTTTTCAACAAGAGAAGACTAACTGTGGAAGAATAAATTCATGTCAACTTTGATGAAACTCGCTCAACGAACTCTAAACCAATCGCTGACAATGAAGAGCTAAATGCTTGGATGTTTTCTCATTACAGAGAAACATAACCCTTCTTATCAAACCATCAGCACTCATATCCTCCAGCTAATGATGATGATCCAAACATCATACCTCCTAATGTTGAATCCACCTCATGGGTTTCAGCTGAGCCTCTAAACACACTCCCTCCATCAGATCCGTCTTTGTCTGAAAACCTCTCTGATAACAATGGTCTGTCTGACACTCAACAATTAATAGCTGATGAACCTCAGGTTTCTTCATCAGTAAATCCTATTGTTGATCCAACTCCTAAAGTGAGCGATCATGCTTCTGCTCAGCAATGGACCAGAGATCACCCTATAGATCAAATTCTTGGTGATCCTGACTCAGGTATTCAGACTCGTCGAAGTTCAGGTAATATATGCCTCTTTGTTAACTTTATTTCTTTAATAGAGCCAAAGAAAACTGACGATGCCCTCAGAGATCCAAACTGGGTCAGCGTTATGCAAGATGAGCTGACTGAGTTTACTCGTAACAAAGTTTGGAATCTCATTCCAAGACCATCTGATAAAACTGTTATAGGCACCAAATGGGTGTTTAGAAACAAGTTAGATGAACATGGAACTATAACCCGCAACAAGGCTAGACTTGTTGCTCAGGGATACAAACAAGAGGACGACATAGACTATGATGAAACATTTTCCCCTGTGGCTAGGCTCAAAGCAATTCGACTCTTCTTAGCTTATGCAGTTTACAAAGACTTCATTGTATATCAAATGGATGTAAAATCAACGTTCCTAAATGGAAAGCTGAATGAAGAAGTCTATGTAGAACAACCCCCAGGGTTCTCTGACCCTAAGCATCCAAATTATGTTTATAAATTGGATAAGGCTCTCTATGGTCTAAAACAAGCCCCTCATGCTTGGTATGACACTCTCTCATCCTTTCTTATCTCTGAAAATTTTGAACGTGGTAAAATTGATAATACCTTGTTTTTCAGAAAGATAAAAGGTCATATTATTCTTGTACAAATATATGTCGATGACATAATATTTGGTTCTACTAACCCATGTCTGTGTACTCATTTCGCTGAAAAAATGAAGAAAGAATACAAAATGAGTATGATGGGTGAGCTAACGTACTTTCTTGGTCTTCAAATTAAACAATCTGAAAAAGGTACTTTTATCAACCAAGGTAAGTATGTTAAAGATATGCTGAAAAAGTTTGATCTAACTCAAACTTCAGCGATGGAAACTCCTATGGCACCTCCTCTAACATTAAATAAGGATCCAGCTAGACAACCTGTTAATGTCACTGCCTATAGAGAAATGATAGACTCCCTGTTGTATCTCATAGCAAGCCGACCTGACATCATGTACTCTACATGTTTGTGTGCACGTGATCAGTCTGAACCCAAGGAATCTCATCTGATCGCTGTCAAGAAAATCTTCAGATATCTGAAAGGAACTCCTAACCTCGGTCTTTGGTATCCCAAAGACTCAGGGTTCGATCTAATAGGATATTCAGATAGTGATTTTGCAGGTTCTAAACTTGATAGAAAGAGCACAACTGGTGGATGTCAACTTCTGGGAGGAAAGCTGGTAAGCTGGACGAGTAAAAAGAAAAATTTGGTGTCCACTTCCACTGCTGAAGCTGAATACATAGCCGCTGGAAGTTGTGCTCAAGTCTCATAGATGAGAAATCAACTATTAGACTATGACCTTCAGCTATCAAAGATTCCAATCTATTGCGACAGCACTAGTGCTATCGCTATAGCAAATAATCCAGTGCTACATTCAAAGACAAAACACATAGAGATCAGATATCATTTTATCAGAGATCATATGATGAATGGTGATATTGAACTTCACTTTATCCCCACCGACTATTAGCTCGCTGATTTATTCACCAAACCTCTTGATGAGACAAGATTCAACTTTCTCATCAGTGAGCTTGGAATGTTGAATCTTGAAGAGTAACTTCATCTTTCATGCATTATGTCGGTAATACTAAGTTCCCTTCATCACTTACTCTCTGAAAAAAATATCTCTTACTCTCAGGTATGTTCTATCATTCTCAATCACTGAATATTCAGTAAGACGTTTTTCAAAATCAAAACTTTAATCACTAATCTTTCCTCAAATGATTAAAAGCTTTTTGATAAACAAAAACTATCATTGATATTTCTCATCAGTGATCCTTTGAAATAAAAACCGATCTCTGAATTTTGATCAGCGATTCTTTCAAAAAGAAAACCTATCTCTGACTTTTATTCAAGGATGATTTCAAAAAAGGACAAATGAAACCTTTTTTTTCTCTCTCCTATGACGTCATTTGAACCGACATTCCACGACATGCCTTTTTCTCTGACACATTCGTCTGTTGCCCTTCTATCCAATCAACTTCGTAGGACGTGTCCATGTCATGATGAGCATTTGTTTTCCTGCCTCACACTTTCTCTCTGTCTCTCTCTCCTCATATAAAAAGAATGCCTTTTTCATTCCTATCTTTTTCACGCTTTCTTCAAACTTTCAAAGCAAGAAAACTCTCCCAAGGCATTCAAGCAAACAAATCCATTCCAGTCTTCGAAACTTCATCTCTTCAAGATCAACAGGTTTTTGTTTATCTCATTCTTAACTTCTTCTTAAAATCCTACATGTTTCATTTTTATGGATTTTAAACTATTTTTCTCAAACAATAAAATCATTTCTTTTGATTTTATCTTCTCTAAAACTTTTGGTTTTCTACATGTTTTTTCTTCTTCACAAAGAACACTTTTTACTCTAAAAATAACTTTGTTTTTTTTTCTATGTTTCTTTCTAAATACAGAAACTGGTAAAAATTTAATTATTTTTGGACTCTAAACCTTTCTCTCCAATATATTTCTTTCTATATTCAGAAATGGCCCAAGCATCACTCATTGCTTCCAAGAACGTCAAGTTCAACATCTCTGAATCCGAGGTCCCTAAGAATAACCATCTCGCCAGGTTGGACTTTGACACTGAGAAATACCCACACTTAGTGGATGCAGCTGCATTTTTGAAGCAGTCTTGCTTGGCCTTCACTCTCACTGTGGACCCAAAACCTTCCAAGACTCTTCTACAACAGTTTTGGTTCACTGCTGATGAGACCACTATCACCAACAAAAAGGGTGAAGTGGTCCCTGCCATCTCTTTCACTACTGAACTGGGTTCAGGTCTCCTCACTGCTTATGGTCTAAGGAAGGCACTTCGATTCCCTGAGAAGACCAAAGTTGGATTTGATGCACTCCCTACTGACGTTGAACTCATCCAATTCTTGGATGACATGGAATATTAATGTGACAACAAGCCTCGCTCCACAATCCTCAACAAGCGTCTGACCAAGATCCAAAAGGCAAACATGCCTTCCCAACTCAACTACATCTCCTCTCACATTATTCAGAGTATGAGTGGAAAGATTGGTTCCCTGGATCAGGCGAGCAAAGTTCAGCTACAGATGGGATATTCAGTCATTGCTGGCAAACACTTTGACTACGCTGGCGCTATCTTTGATGATCTTAAGTCAAAGATAGAGAAGACGGATAGGGATGCCAAGATCCCATATATACGCTTTATCTGTGTGTACCTACACTTTCTCTACGCTGACAAGTACCCAACTTCTCACGATGTACTTTTTCAAAAGTGAGTCAGCGATCACTCGAGCTCAAGCCGGTCGCCACGAGGTAAGTCTCTCAACTCTACGCACCCGTCTCTTTCTACATTCTTCGACTTCAACGACCACGCAGAGGGTTCCTTCTCCTGCTATCCCTGCCGCTACCACCGCTCTCAAACGACCATCACCTGCTCTTCCTGGTCCCTCTAAGAAGGCCAAAAAGACCAATGAGATCGCCCCTTCGGGTTCTATTCCTGAAGTAGTTTCTCAACAAACTACTTTGGATGGTTTCTTGGGTCTCTCCTCCACATCCTCTGCAGCTACTACAACAATCATGCCAGTGATGACAATCGCTGACACTGTCCCTGTGACGACCCCCATCTCCTTAGTTCTTCAACAACCACCTGAGGTAATTTCCACTATACAAATATCTTCTATCCCCATTACTCCTCCTACTATTTTTTTGATCTCTAACCCTCCATCTCTTTCACAACAACCTCATGTTGCACCAATAGGACCTGATAGTCAAAATTTTGAAGGAGATTTGCACTTCTTCAACATGTTTGATAATTCAGGTACTCCTAAAACCCCATACCCATCTCCCATCTCTCCATATAAGCCTGAGCATCGTTGTGCTCATCCACTAACTTTCCTTGCAGGTCCTAATTTGGCAACTATTGACCCTCATGTCAACACTCTTGCTGAAAAGGTGGAATCTCTCACCACCTCTGACAAGGAAACCACTAGTGCTGTGAATCTCGTTGGTGAAGAGCTGAAAAGGTTGACTGTTGCCTCCTCCTCCAATGCTAATTCTTCTCAAATAACAGTTGTTTAGAAGGACATTGTCAAGATCAAGGAAGACCTTGTTGGAACTCATCAACAAGTCCAACTCATTTAGGGACTTTACGGCAACCTCAACACTGATGTTTGTGACCTTTCCCGTAAGGTTGACTCCTGCACCACGGTCCTTCAGCAAGTACTTGCCAAGCTAAATGAACCAGCTCCAACGCCCACACCTTCCTTTACAGAGAATGATCGTACATATCTTAATATAGCCGTTTAATTCATTCATCAGGCTACTTCAGACATTCCTGTCATGGAAGGCCGTCTTGAGCATTTGGAGGCTGAAGTTCGGTCTCTGGCTACTTCAAAAGCCGCCCCTCAAAACACTGATCTCTCCCTCGCTGATAATGACAAAGAGGGGGAGAAAGAACTTAATGAAGAAAATTGAGGAAGCGGAAGCTAAAGTCCAGACGGAAGAACCTCCCTCTCAGGTTGAGGGGGAGAAGGTTGCTGACCGAGCCCCTCCCTCTTCTGCACTCGCTCAAATTGTAAATGAAGAAGAAGAGGAGGAGGACGAAGAAGATGATGAAGATCTTGATCTTCATGATCAAGAGAAGGAGCAACAAGATGATGATGATGACGACGATGAATAAGACCAATCTCTTTGGTTCTTAGCGACTAACGTCACTTCAGCGATAGCTTCAAAAGAAGCTACAAAAGAAGCAGGGGGAGAGGTGAAACTTCTTCAGGTACTCCTTCCTAAGGCAAGCAGAAGGGTATAGCTGTCGAGGGAAACCTGGACATAGTCTCACAATCTGAGGGGGAGAATCCTTCTCAGGTATGTCTTTCTATCGTACCCATATCTTTCAATACCTACCACACCCCTGTCACTTTCTAAGCCTTTATCTTTCTTTTTCCCAAAAATATACACTAACTCCTTTTCACTTCTATTCCAGACAATTCCCTCCCCTGCTTAAAGGAACCGAACTACAAATAATCCCATCTTCTACAGCTGAAGAACAAATAATCCCAATCTCATTCAGTGAGATTGATGAACAAGAAGAAGAAGAAGAAGAAGCCCTGTTCCACCCAGGAAGGCCCTCTAGACCAGCTCATTGGTCAGAGGAAGAACTGAACAAAAGAACAGAGATGATCTCTCATCTGGAGAGTCAACGGCTGAAAATCCCTCTTCAACAATCATCAAGTGAGATTGACTTCCTTACTAAAGCTGAGATAGAAGAATCCATTAGAGCTGAGAAGCTGATTGTTGAATGCCAACAAGACGCAACTCTTGCTCTTAAGGTTTATTCTTCTCAGGTCAAAGACAAAAGATTAAAGAAGAATCCAGTGGAAGTTCAAGTTGCACTTTTAAAAGAAATTGAAGAGGAGCGCTCAAGAGAACAAGAGGTCAGCGATAACTCAGTAGAATGGTGCAAACAAAAAGTCGACTATCGCTCCGACCCACTGAATATAACAGCAATTGTCGTCTCTGGAAGAAAGAATAAGGACCGAATTTCTGTAACCATGGAGAGAACCAGAGAGGATGCAAGCTCAAAGGCAATGTTCATTTCAAAGCTTGAGAGTTTTGGCTACATGGAATGGCTAGAGTTCAAAGATGCACTAAAGAAATAAAAGTCAATCTACAGAGGCCATGTTGAAGGCATCCTAGACGCCCTCATCAACAGAGTCACTGCAGTCTTAAACATGCCATCTACTCTTCCTCCTAAGCCAAGGCAAATCAAAAGAAAGCCTGTTTCTTCCTCCTCTAAAAATGTCGCTGCTATCAGAAACGACACCTCCATCAAATTTTCAAAGGAAGCATTGTTCGGACCTCCTCCTGATCTATCAGTTCTAGACCTATCCCTGCCTCCTAGTGGACCATATATTCCCGGGCAAGTACTCAACAATCCTCATGGAATCTTCTTCAGAGATGATGAAGGGGTACTCAGATTTCAAAGAGTCTCTGAGATTCCCATCTGTCCTCTGAATCATCTCAAAGATCTTTTGTGTCTATGGTGTAACTTCTCTCCATCGGCTGATTCGATCAAATCAATCATTCGTCTAGAATCATCAGATCGAAGGCAAAGAGAAGAAGAAATACCTGACTATATGATCAATATTCCAAAGTCTTATCTAGATAGCTGATAGATTAGTCTCTTACTTCTTGTAATCTATTAGTTAAACTTACAGTAGTTAGTTCTTCACTTGTACGTTATATTTTCATCTCTTGTAATTCATTCTCTGAATTAATGAAAATTTCAGTGAAGTACTTAACCCTATAAGTACTGTAAAATATCCCTCAAAATAGTAATTGGGACATGTATGTTATGAGTCCTGATTATTCCTTATTTTGAATTAAAAAGTAAATTTCTTCAGTTACTTTGTCATTATCAAATAGGAAGAGATTGTTGATCCATGCTATGTCAGTGATTTGATAAAGACCCTTTTATACACTTAGTGAAAATTACGTTTAATAAATATGTATTAGAGTATGTTCAGTTATCACTGATGATCTTTCTTGTAAACATTCTCATGTATTAGTGTTTCACTATCAGTTGTTAAATACTGAGTATGTTCAGTATCACTGATAAGTTTTTGATGTAAACAGTCAAACGTAATCCCTGAAGACAAGTTTCGCGTCAACAGATGTTCATAGATAAATCGAAGATGAAGTTGTTGAACAAAGACAAGTCTACTAGTGACCTGATGCGGATATCAGTGAAGCAAAGACAAATCTACACACGCGAAGAAACCTGAGGAAAAGCTTCAGCGATAGTTGAACTTCTTTGTATCTCTGAAGGAAGAGATATTCAGCGATCGATGATCACTTAGCTTATGCCTGAAGTCTCTTTTGTCTTTCCCTTGTACACCCAGTACGATGTGTCAGAATGGACATACCTCTGCCACAATTCGTACAACAACTTTGTCCACTACACTGTTCATGATACGACCGAAAGCATGTCTCCCAAAGTCATACCCTCTCAGCCAATCAATGAAGGACACATGTAAAGTGCTCTGCCATGCATTTAATGCATATGGTATAAATAGAAAGATCAACTCTTCATCTGAAGTGCCCTAAGCCTTCATCTTTCTAAAATATAGAAACCCTTGTTTTCTATACTCTCAAATGTCCCATTCTCTATATTCTTGTGCAACCATCTTAGTGTTTCTTAAGTTTGTTTAGATTGAGTTCTACTTAATCTTATTCTGCAACAGACTTGTAAATTGTGTTTGATTTATCAATAAACAATTTAATAAACTTTAAAAACTTGTGTTTGTATTCAACCCCCCCCCCCTTCTACAAACTTGTTAAGCACCTTCGGGACCAACACTATGGTTTTCACTAATGAACAATATTCTTGAAGACAATTATCAGTTAAACCCTTTGATGAAAACTAATCTGTGAAATCACCGTTGTTCTTTCTCAAGCAACATCGGATTTTATTTTGAAAACACAAGTCTCATCTCTCGATCTTAACACATGAGTTCAAAACACATTAAGTTCCAGATTATAATGATACTTAGGTTTAGTTGGTATAACTATATCCAATTTCTCACCTTAGGCATATAATTCTATTTCTTGTTAACAATTAATTCTCTCGAATTTAATTTATAACGAACAAATCAGATGAAAGTTGTCCAAACTCACAAAAGCTTTAAAACCCAAATCATATGCTTCATTAGTTGATAAAAACTGATAAAAACTCTAAATCACATGTTCATATGTTAAACCAAAGTCAAACCAACCCCCAACATCTAAAGATTAGTTCATGTTGGGGGTATTAAACAAGAGAGTAGTAGAAGAAGTCATAGATCTAAGAAAGGTTCTCTCAAACATCAAAGATTGAAAAACCTCTTTTGATTATGTAATACCGACGAAGAATTGAAAGAATCCGTGTAAGAATCGCGTCCCAAGGTGTTTCCTAGCTTCAATTCGGTGTTCTCTTCTTGGAAAAATCGCCCAAAATCGTTCCTTGTTGCTCCTCGGTCACCAAGTTGAATGTCGAATGAAAAGTAGTTCAAAACCCTAAAAGATAAGTATTAAAATCGTGCAGCCCCCTTCGCGTAGGTTCTCCGTGAGTTCAACATCATCAACTCACATGAAAGTCACCTTTTTTTTCCATTCTGGTGGGTTGCAAGTGAGTTCAGCTTCAGCAACTCATATGAAAGTCACTTCATCCATTGATTTTGGCCCACTTTTGGAATTGATTTTTCTTCTTAACTTCACTTTCTCAACCGACCATTTCTCGGGCATGGAACTTGACGGAAGTTATGCTCGAGTAACTTTCGAAAACTTACTTTTCGCACTCATTCTTGGCTATCTCATTACATGATGCAATTCCTGAAACACTTGATTTAAACTATAAAAAGTCTGTTAATTTCACTTGGAATTAAGCAATTTTACCCGATTAGTGATATGAAAATAACACCAAAAATTGGTGTTATCAACAGCTTCTGCCCCAAAATTGAGTTGGAAGATGAGAATCGCTAAGCATTGATCCAGCGACTTTAATGATCGTTCAATTTATTCTTTCAGCGACTCCATTTTGCTGAGGAGTTCTCACAACAGAGAAGTTATGAGAGATTATTTTGCTTTCAAAGAAGTTGTCTAGGGAGTTGTTTTTGAATTCAGTTCCATGATCACTTCTTATTGAGCGAACAGTTAAGTTATTCAGCACTTCCATCTTTCTAACGAAATATATGAGTTCATCTGGGGTATTGCTATTAGAACAGAGAAATATCACCTAGGTATAGCGAGAGTATTCATCAACTATGACAAGAGTGTATTTCTTTCCAGCTATGGATTGAATGTTGATAGGGACGAACAAATCCATGTGCAAGAGTTGAAGAGGACTTGTCACTGATGAAACTTGCTTAGACTTAAAACTAGATTTAGTTTGTTTTCCCTTTTCACACGCTGAGCAAAGAGATTCCTTGGCATATGAATGTTGAGGTAGACCATAGACTAGTTCTTTTGAAGATAGAGTGTTCAGTGTTTTGAAGTTGAGATGAGAATGCCTCTTATGCCATAGCTAGTTGACATATGATGAGTCCTTGAACAAAAAACAGATGTTTTCAGTGGTTGTAGAGTCCATGTTTATTTCATAAACATTTTCCATGCCATAACCACTGAGAGAAAGTTTTCCATTTTTGTCCATCACTGAACATGCTTTCTTAGAGAAGCATACTTCAAAGTTTTTATCACATAGCTGACTGATGCTGAGAAGATTATGCTTCAGTCCATCTACGTAAGAGACTCTTCGGAAGGTTTTTGTACCATTGTTGAATACACCAAACCCTCTAGTATAGCCTTTTCCATTTCCGCCAAAGGTATCTGAGGCACCTTTCTCTTCCCTGTATTCAGTGAGTAGGTTCTTTTGGCCAATCATGTATTGAGAGCATCCACTATCTAGATACATGATACCCTTCGAAACTTGTAAACATAAGGAAGATCAAGGTTTTATTGGTACCCACTTTTCAATGGGTCTAGGGGAGTTAGTAGAGAGGAAGGTTCAACTATCTTCACTATAAGTGTATTTTATTGTATCCAAGATTTAATGTGAAAAGTCAAAGTCTGTATGGTCAAAGTCAATGTTTAAGTCTTTGAGAGAACCTTTGTTGTGAGAGTTTCTATGTCTTGAGAGAAGTAGTTCTGTATAAATAGTGTTTAGTGTCTTGAGAGTTGTGGTGGTCAAGCTTGTAACTTTCATATTATCAATATACGACTTGTGACTATTCTGTCTCTACTCTCTCTATAGATCAAAACTGTCATATAATCTTGATTTGAATTGTGCTTGAATCGGGATAAAATACATTTACAATTGGTATCAGAGTTGAACCCAATCAAATTCAGATTGATTGGATTACCACATTCTTGGATCGATTTTCTTGAAAATCTCAAAAACACGCAGAACAATTTTTTTTACTGTTGAATTGAATTTCTTTTGAATAATTGTTGTTTGTGTGTGACATTGATTCCATAGTGATCGATTACTGTTTTAGAAAGTTTCTTGTTTAGATTCGATCATGAATTTCTCACTAAATCGATTTCAATTTTGAATTTTTACATTTTTCTTGAAAACCATGTCGATCACTGTTTTGGACTGATGTACTGTAATTTCTTGTTTTTGATGATTGTTGTGTGTTAAGAAAATGTTCGATTTCACTTTTCGAACATATTGTATTAGATTGTAAATCGATTTGCAGGTTAATTCGAACTTTAGATCAATTTTTGAAACTCAGAGGCAAGAACGCGCAAGATCTGCACTTCGCGCTAAGGAAGAACACGCCAAAATCAAGAACGCGCAAGATGTTGATTTTTATGAGTTTTGCGAGTTTTGGTGTGGTTCACGCATAAAGTGGTTGCGAGAAGTGAAAACGCGTACAAGTCTTTCTGCAATAAGTGCTTTAAACAGTGGCTTGCGAGTTTCCTAGCCATGCAAGTTTGCATTTAGCGAGTTTCAGTTTTCTCAAATTTTGTCTAAGTATGGAACGCGCAAGGGTCATTTGATTTGAGAGTTTACATTCTTCTGATAGAAGTTCAAGTGTTCGAATATATTCTAAGTGCAAAACGCGCACGTCCTACCTTGCGAGAATATAAAACGCGCATAACATTGTTTGCGCGAACCCTGAAACGCGCACATATCTTTCTGCGAGAAGCCACTTCACGCATGACGAAGTCTGCGAGTTTTCTTAAACACGCTAGTAGTTACGTGCGAGTTCTCCAAATGCGCACACAGCTGTTAGCGAGAAGTGAAGTAAACAGTGCTTTGCGAGTTATTTGGTTTGCGAGTTCTTGTGATTTGCGAGTTCTAAAGTTAGATTTTTTTTTTAAAGTTTTCAAGTGGTGATCTGAGTTTGACTTTCAGTCAACTTTTCTGAATTGTTTGGGAACGATCATTCATTTCAATCTCATTTATCATTCAAGATGCCTACTACAGATGAGAGAGGGAATACTGTACTGTCAGCCAAAGATGTTGTTGTCATGTACATGCCTGAAATACCTGCGATAGAGGTTGAACGTGATAATCTGAAGAATCAGAATTCAGTTCCTCAAAATCAGATTCAGGAGTTGAAATCTAAATTGATAAATTCTGATAAAACTTCTGTATGTGCAAAATGTACTGATAATTCTCAATCTGATTTTACTGGTATCATAAAGGCAAGAGAGAAAGAGATTAAAGATAAAGAGAACGAAATTGGAATAAAACAATTATAGAGGTTAAAGAGAAAATAATCATGCAAAAAGAGAGAAAGATAACAAATCTTCAAAGGCAACTAAAGACAACTGAAAAAAAAATCATCAGAACTGCAAGCTGAATCAGTTGAGCTTCAACAGAAATTTAAGGCTTTTGAAGAAAAGGTATCTGCGCTGGAGATATAGAATGTTGATTTGATAAAAAGCTTCCAAGCAGATAAAGAGAAAACAAATCTGGAGAAATCTTCTGCTCAAAAGTTGTCTGATTTTTCCAAGAAAGCTATCCAAGAGAAAAAGGATATTGAGCTAAGATGTGTTAAACTCTCGAAGCAAGTGTCAGAGTTTGAAAAGATCTTAATTACTGAAAGAGACACGTTTGCTAAAGAGAGAAAAGTTCTTGAAGACAAAATGATTGAACTTCCCAAACAAATCTCAGTTCTACAAGACTTACTTGAGAAAGAAAGAAAATCATTTCAAGAAAAGAAAAAGTCTTTTGAAACTGAAAAGAAAAATGCTGAAAAGAGAAATGTTGGGATTTTCAAAGATATTTCTGAACAAAAGAAGAACTTAGAAAAAGATTTTGAGCTAGAACGTCAAAACTTTGAATCTGAAATATCTAAGCTCACATCCAAGATAACTATTCTATCATTAGACATTATTAAAGAACAAATGGCTAGAACTGATTTGAAAAACAAGTTTGACACACTTTGTGATGAAAGAAATATTTTGTCTAAAAAGATAAAGGACTTGGAAGCTGCAAATAGTGATTTGTCAGAAAAGATTTCAGCTGATGTGATTGATCAATCACCTGTTGATAATTCAATAGAATCAATTTGTTCTTTCAAAACAACTTCAAGTTCCATTCATGAGAAAAATGTTTTCAAAAAGAAAAGTGTCAAACCAAACATTGTCAAATCAAATCAGATTCGTCCATCTAATCTGTTCTATGATAAAACTATTGATAGTCCAGTGAGCTTCTATGTTAAATCTCTTGGAAAGTATTCGAAGAAAGGACAGATAGTCTGGAGAGTTAAAGATTCCTCAGATGAGAAGAAAAATGACAAAGCATTTGCATCCACATCCAATGCCAAAAAGAACAGTGCGCATAAAGGTAAATCTTTTGGTAAACCTGATACAATTTACTCTACTAATCATTTGATCAGGTTGGCTCAAAAGAAGATTTGATGTTCTTACTGTGGAGCAAATGACTTTGTAAGTAATAATTTTGTCAATTACTGGTATGGTTCATATTATATTAACCCCAAAAGAATTGCAACTAACTCATCAGGACACAAATACCAGTGGGTACCAAAAGCCAATTATGTGTTGCAGGCACCCAAGGTTTAAGGGGGAGCAAGAACAAAGGCTCTTGAATAACACAGTTCAAGACCCGCACTTCAATGTTAAGAATATTGGCTTCTGATTACAACAGATCAGGTCCCGGTCTTAAATGTTAAAGGAATATGACTTCTAAACACATTAGTTTAGGACTCGGTCTTCAATGTTTAAAGACAAGGATATTTTGTAAATATCCAGGTGGAGCTTATCAGAATTTAAATCATTTTATCATGATTTAAGGGGGAGCTTAAATGTAAGTATCTTCTAATCTAGATCTCTGGTTGTTTGAAAGAAAAACAATTTTCAAGCATGAAAAACGCTTTCTTAAATGTTCAAACCACTTCTCTATTCTCAAAAGATTTCATGAATTTGGAAGTGTGACTTTAAATGTTTTTCATTATGGAGCTTTAATGTTTAACTGACCGTGTGTTTCCAAAGATCAATACTTGTGTATTATCTTGTCTATATACTGTCAAGTATTCATACACACCGGTTCAGTACTTCATATTTGAATTTGTTATTACCATGTCTCATAAAGAAACAATTTTTTGATGGTAATACCCTCATTTGTAATTCAATGTTGTTGAGCATCATTCATCATTTCATTCTTTGTGCGTTCATTGCTAAATTGTTTATATCCGTTCATATAAACAAACTATCATGTTCTTTGATACCCTAACCATTTTATTTGATCTGATTGATACATTGTCAGATTCTCAAAACAATTCTCTTGATTTCATTTCATTTATTCAATATCATGGTTTTGAGAGATCTTCATTGTTCAAATGCTCATATTTCATTCATATTTTTAATGAGCATACATTTTGACAATGTTATCATATTTGTGCTTAACTATTCAAGATAACTTGTTGAGCAACCATTTTTTATAGGACAAATTACATGGGATTCGTGTGAGAGCTTAAACAAAACTTCCATGTGATCTCATTGGATTTAACAATTGGTATCATTGGGTTTAACAAATTACATAGGATAATTTGTGGTTTTTCAATGATTGAATGGAAGCCTTGGGGGAGTGAACATCTCAAAAACTCCATTCCAATGTACATCCGTTGTACAAAAGTGGTTGCGTGCTACATACAGGCATACTAACTGTTTCATTTGTTGATTCAGGGTTACAATTCTTATTATATCTGAATTTGAAAAGATTCGGGTATATACATCTCATGAATTGATAGATACTCAGATCAAAGGGCGAAGATTGTTAGTTTTTCACAAAGGGGGAGATTCAAAGAAATTGATGAAATTGAAGAAGATTTGATGATTTTGATGCTCACAATCATCAAAAGGGGGAGATATTTTAAAGATTTCAATTTCAAAGATTAAAAGGAAGAGATTTTCTGAAGAAAAAGGAGATATACTTTCTGGAATTTCAAATTAAAGACAGATGAAAGTCAATAGATTCTGAAGATTGTGTTTCGAAGACAAATCAAGATGATTCAAGAAAGTTTGTTTTTCTAAAGATGATCCAGAGATCAGAGAGACGAAGATACGAGATCAAAGATTCCTCAAAGTTGAAAGATTCCTCGGATTTTAAAGTTTCAAAGATTTCAAGAAGTTTCAGATTTCAAAGATTTAATGTTCAAGACTTGATGACTGTTCAAAGACATTGCTATAGACTTTTCAAGATTCTTCAAAAACTGATCGGTTAAAGATTGTCAGAGCTTCAAAGTTCAGAGTTGTAAGAGTCAAAATTTTAAGAATCAAGAGATGAAGACGATTGTCAAATTTTTATTAAATCTTGAATACAAAGGGAAAGATTGTTAGTGTATTTTATTGTATCCAAGATTTAATGTGAAAAGTCAAAGTCTGTATGGTCAAAGTCAATGTTTAAGTCTTTGAGAGAACCTTTGTTGTGAGAGTTTCTATGTCTTGAGAGAAGTAGCTGTGTATAAATAGTGTTTAGTGTCTAGAGAGTTGTGGTGGTCAAGCTTGTAACTTGCATATTATCAATATACGACTTGTGACTATTCTCTCTCTACTCTCTCCCTAGATCAAAATTGTCATATAATCTTGATTTGAATTGTGCTTGAATCGAGGTAAAATACATTTACATTCACGGCATCTGTAGATTCAGCGTCAGTGGTAATCTTTACTTTGGTTAATTTCTTAACTTTAGTGGTATTTTTCACCTTGGCAGATTTCTCAGTTATGGTAACCTTCTTAGCCTTGGAGGCATTCATCTTCACTTTGGCTAACTTTTCAGCTTTTGTGGCATTGGGACATTTACTGGAAAAATGGTCAGTAAGTCCACAGTGGTAGCATTTTCTATAGCTGAAAGTGGATTCAAAACCAGGAGATTTAGAAAATTTGAGGTGAGTCGGGCCAACTCCAAGAATGCCTTTAGCATTAGATCTCGGAGGAACTTTCAGTTCCTCTGATTTCTTAGGCTTGATGTCAATCTTTAGCTTTGGAGTAGATCTCTGAATATTATCAGTGATCTTGGATCCAGAACTAGAGTGTTGACTGGTTAAGGGTTTAGAAGAGACCTTATTTAGCTTTGCTACCTTTGTAGCCTTTTGAGGATGATGCGAAATGGATTTCCCTTTATCAGCGAGCTTAGAGCTCTTTGATAAATCCTCAAGGATAGGGTTGGAAGTCGAGGAACACTGAGAGGAAGAAGTGTCAGGGATAGAAGAGACAAACATTCCAAACTTAAGCATGGAACAGTCTCTGCTAGGTTCATCCTTATCAGATTTGTAAGCGAGACCAGTTTTATGATGAGCAGGGATTTTAACACTTATGATCTCAGTGATCTTAGTTGTGAATTTACACCATCCTTCAACTGTGGCCTTTTCAGCTTTGAGAGCAGTGATAGCTTGTTCACGTTCAAGGCTGATGATTTCATTAACGATGACTTGATCTTTTAAACTTTCCGCTAAGAGAGTTAGTTCCTTGATCTTTAAATGGCATTTTTCAAGATGTTCAGTTAAGTCAATATTTTTGTTTTCAGCTAAGGTTTTGCCATTCAGCGCGTTGTATAAGTCAATCGTTAGTACATCAACAGCACGACATCTCTCAGCTTCAGAAAGAGAGGGGTTAGTAGAGATTGATACCTGATAGGAGATAAAGCTAGTGGATGATCCTGATGGTTCTTCCACTTCTTCTTTAATCTCATCCATGAGACAGAGATTAGTGATATCCTCTTCAACAGAACTTGATTCTTCTGATTCAGTCCAACCGTGTTCTTCAGCAATAAGACCTTTACCTTTTCGTTTGAAGCCTTTTAGCTTATGATATTTTTCTTTTATCTTGAGGTATTTGTCATCGTTGGATTTCCTGGATGAAGAAGGATTATAGACTTTCTTTGAACTGCATTAGCTGGCAAAATGGCCAACTTTGTCGCAGTTATAGCAAGTAGCAGTTGCCTTATCAACAGGGGTTGATTTAGGCTTGTCAGATAGGAAGAGAGATTTATTTCTTCTGAAATTGCTCTTTCTTGCAAATCTTTTAAAAGAGTTTGTCAAGAGTGCTAGAGATTCATCAAACTCTGAAAGATTAGTGTCTGATAGATTCTATGAATCAGAATCTAACTCAGTGATAGTGAGAGTAAATCGCTGAGATGGAATAATCTATGAAGATACTAAAGCAACAGGAGTGCTTTTGGAGTCTTTAGAATCTTTAACAATCTTCTTCTTCAGTTGATTTATTTGCTCATAGTTGAGCAAAATCTCATAGAGAGTACTGAGAGAAAGATGATTTAAGTCTTTGGTCAGCTTGAGACACATTGAATAACTGTCCCAGCTTTCAGGAAGACATTCCAAGAATTTAGTGAGGACCTTAAAATTAGAATAGATCCTACCAACAGTCCTTAGATCAATGATTAAACAGTTAAATCTCTGGTGAACATCAGATATGGATTCATTCTTACCACAGATGAAACTTTCATACTGTCTTACCAGGTTGATCTTTCGGGTTTCTTGGATTTCAGTGGTACCTTCGTACTGAACAAATATAGTGCCCCACATTTCTTTAGAAGTTTTCAGATGCATGATGGAATGGAAGGCTTCATCAGGCAAGGCCATTGAGATAATGGTTTTAGCCTTTGCATCTAATCCTACTTTTTTTGTCCTCATCGTCCCATTGTCTTATTTCTTTAGGAGCGAGTCTTTTAGAAATAGCAAGTGTAGTTGCAGTGGCAGGGACTGCAGCTATGATAACAAATGGTTCATAGGGTCCATTCGCTACATATTCATGTATAGTATGATCTACACCTTCTAGAAAGAGCATAATTCGATTTTTCCAGAGAGCAAAGTTGTCTCTACTAAATCAAGGAGGTTTAAAGAGTGAACCATTATCATAATAGTTTGAGCTTGTGTTTAGTGCCATTTTTAAGAATAGCAAGGAAGAAAATAAAAAGCAAGATCTTGTTTCTGAGTTAAACAATCTGCTCTGATACCACTTGTTGGTCCCGAAGGTGCTTAACAAGTTTGTAGAAGGGGGGGGTTGAATAAAAACACAAATTTTTATGGTTTAATAAATTGTTTATTGATAACTCAAATCACAATTTATAGTTTGTTGCGGAATAAGATTAAGTAAAACCTAATCTAAACAAACTTAAGAAACACTAAGAAGTTTGCACTTAGAACAAGAGATAGAGGTTAAGAGAATATAGAAAGCAAGGGTTTGTATATGTGGTTCACTAAGATATAAGGGATAGAAGGTAACACTTTAGAGTAAGGCTTAACCTTTTTATTTATACCCTTTGCATTTAATGCATGGCAGGAGTACTTTACACGTGTCATAATTTGGTTGGTTGCATGCCTCTGACTTATAGCGACATGCTTTTGGCCGAATGGTTAATAGTGTAGTGTTCAGAGTTGTTGTACGATTTGCAGCAAAGGTATGTTTCTTCTGACAGTTGTACTTTTTGTGCAAGGATAAGACAAAAGAAACTTGGAGAGTAAGCTTTGTGACCATCGATCGCTGATTGATCTTTTCTTCAGTGAATCTGAATTGAGATTAGTAATCACTGAAGCTTTTTTCGTATTTCTTTGCGTGTTGTGGACTTGTCTTGGTTTCATTGATATTCGCATCAGATCATGAGTAGACTTGTCACTTGTTCATCACCTTTGTCTTCGATGTCAGCGATGAACGTCTTTATCACGATACTTGTATTCAGGGATTACATTTAACATAATACATTAGAAACTATCAGCGATACTGAATAGACCCAGTATGTAATCGCTGATGGTGAAACACTAATACATACAGATGTTAAACATAATTTTCACTAAGTATTTCTAAGGGTCATCATCAAATCACTGATAGAGTTTGGATAAACAACAACTACCCATTCATTTAAAATGTAAATCAAAAGGATTATATTTGCAAAGCTCTCCTTTTTCGAATCCAAGCACCCACTTTAGTTAAATAGTCAAGAGGCCTCATAAAACCCTTGACTATTTTAATTAACTCCAATGTAAACCATATAAGCTGAAAAGACATATTTTCAAACGCTTACTATTACATGGAACCCATAACATGAATAGTTCTATAAACAATGTTTCATTTGAAGTTTAGTAGCTAAAAAGACCCAAAACAGAATTCACACCACACTAAAGAATGGAAAATCTCAAAGGTTTATACATTTAATGTCAAAAGGAATTGAAGTGCCTTCATCAAAGCTCATAAGATGGGTGAAATTCCAAAAAAAAACTCTCGATTCTAAAATACAGTCAATAAACTGTAACAACCTAAAATTTAGAACAATCAAAATTTGGAAATCCGGAAATATAACGTTTATAAATAGAATAAACCTGGAATAACACAAGAGACCCTATACGTGACACAAATTAATCACCCAATTAAGGGGAATGGTGTTGGTTAAGAGTTACAATCAATACATCAGACACTTATACAACAACCTGTTAATCTAGACTAACAAACTCTAGATTATGGACGGGTGTCGTCAAGATCACCAAAAAGGGTCTAATTACAAATCTCCAATTGTCTCTTCCCACATAAGTGTTCCCAAAAATTGCCATTCGCCGGCAACTGGCACCTAAATCACGAGCTTAATGGCCCGCTACCCTTAGGACCTGCTATACAACACAAACAAGAAGTAATATTAGGTTAATGCTTAGTAAGATCAGTCAATTATTTCATGTAATATGATAAATGAAATTCTGGAGACACAACTCGATGTCTTCCCATAGACCTCCATTTACTACCCAACATTGATCGTACATGAAAATTTTTACCCTGGCGGCATATCTGACTTTCCATGTGGGTGACAGAACACAAAGTAGGTCATCCATCATGTTTAAAGAGCCCCACAACGAACTATGGCAATACCATTAGTCCTAGATTTCACTCGTCCACAAGAAATTACAATTAACGATCATTGGTCGTTGCCCGACTTCAGAGTCCACAACTATTACCCTTTATGATCCCATGCCTATTTCTTGGTACATTTGGGAGGTTACCCTCCCAACCATAACATCCCATAAAATAAAACCCACACATTCACGGAATTACAACCATAGCCCAATTTACCCATGTATTAAGTAATGTAACAGACACCCATGACAATTAATACACCATATACAAACAAGACTTTATAAAATAACTCTCCAAGTCTATCAAGGTAGCATATGTATCATCCTTACCCCTTTGACTCCAAAATTCGTGCAAGGCATGTGATATAAGCCATTCATGTTTACTAGAATATCTTCCAACCACATATTCTCATAACCCTTCAAAAATGGGTGAAACCCTAATTTGTATTCTTATTTTCCAAAGCTTTTCGAGTGATATTCATAAAGAGCAATTTATATTAGTTCATAAAATAATGTTTAAACATGTAAAGGGTTTGGTAAAGAGAATGACTCACCTTGTTTGGTTTGTACAACCTAAGTAGAAGTTGAAACCCTAGTTTGCTTGTAGTGTTCCTTGTACTAGATCAAGAGTAAAGCTTTTCCTCAATCTATGATCATCCACCTAGATGAAGGAGTAATGAATGATCCTTGAAGATCTCTAAGGTGAAATTAATGAGATGGGGTTGAAACTCTTACCTTAAATGTAGAGTAAATTCGTCCACCAACCAGATGCAAAGTGAGAAATGAGAGTAAAGTCGACTAGGGCTGATTTTTATACCCTGGAGGGTTTCGGCGACTGTGCCCTTCGCACAGTTGTGGGGCATTGTCACCCGCGTCCCCATAGCTATGATACACTCACCACGAGATTGACCTGCGATAGTGACCCGGGCATTGTCGAAGGGCACTGTCGCCCGAGGTGTACCGTAGGTCGATGTCCTCCAGCGATTTTGCCCTTGGCGATAGTGACATTCGTCACAATCGCCGGGAATTGTCGTCCCGGTGGTCCAAGGTCCTGAAATTTCAGTTTTGACTTCTAAACCCCCCCCCCCCTTCGATCTGATTCAACTATAATTGGTTCAAGGGGATTTGATGCGAGTATAAAATGAGTATTTCGGGTTATCCTCACCTAAACGTAGGTAGACATACTACTCTACGAACTATAGCTCTTATATATATACACACTTACACATTTATACAAGTGTGTTAATGTACGCTCTAGGATACTTACCAAAAACCCCGGGTCTTACAATCCTCGCTAACTTCGAAATGATTTCGTCCTCGAAATCAAAGTCATGCAAACAAGTGGGGATATCTACTCTTCATGTTTTCCTCAGCCTCCCACGTCACGTTGGCCCCACGACGATGCTTCCATTGCACCTTGACCATCATGACACTCTTATGGTGAAGTTGCTTCGTCTTCCTTTCAAAGATCGGGTCCGGTTCCTCAATGCAACGATTACCTTCATCAACTCGAATCTCTGAAAGATGTATCACACTTTCTTCTTCCGCCAGACACTTACGTAGGTAACAGACATGGAACATGTTATGGATCCCATCCATCTCTGGTGGTAGCTCCAACTGATAAGCTTGGAGTTCCGCACGCCTCAACATGGTGAATGGTCCAAGGAAGAAAGGGCTCAACTTCCCGCGTTTCCCATTCCATAAGATTCCCTTCCACGGTGACACTTTTAGCATAACCCGATCCCCGACTTGAAACTCCATGTGTCGCCTCTTCTAACAGGCATAGCTTTTCTATCGGTCTTAGGCCGCTTTCAATATTTCTCGAATGCCTTTAACCTTGTCAGCCATCTCTTGAACGATCTCGGGACCGACAAATTGTTTCTCCCCCGCCTCGAGCCAACACACGGTGGTCCTACATTTACGACCGTACAACGCTTCGAACGGGGCTATTCCAATACTAGAATGGTAACCGTTGTTGTAGGCAAACTCCACTAGAGGTAGATGACAATCCCAACTTTCGCCAAAGTCGATAACGCACGACCGGAGCATATCTTCTAGAGTTTGTATCATCCGCTCGCTCTGTCCGTCAGTCTGTGGGTGATAAGTCGTGCTCAGCTTCACCCTTGTCCCTAATTCTTTCTGTAGACCGTCCCAGAAATTCGAAGTGAACCGCCTGTCTCGGTCTGAGACTATAGACAAAGGCACTACGTGCCTAGATACCACCTCATCAATGTAAAGCTTGGACAGCTTGTCCATAGGCAAGGTTTCTTGCATAGCTAAGAAGTGGGCACTCGTGGTCAGACGCTCCACCACTACCCAAATTGTATCGTGACCCCTCAAAGTCTTCGGCAGCTTGGTCACGAAGTCCATGGTGATCTGCTCCCATTTCCATTCGTGAATTTCCAAGGACTGCAAACTTCCATACGGTCGTTGATGTTCGGCCTTCACTTGCAAGCATGTCATACATCTCTCCATGTAATTATCTACATCCAATTTCATTACGGGCCACCAAAACTTCAATTTCAGGTCTCTATACATCTTGGTTCTCCCCGGGTGTATAGAGTATTTGGATTTGTGGGTGTCTTCCATAAGTAATTCTCGACATCCTCCAACCTTGGGTAACAATACCCGACCTTGAAATAGTTTCACTCCTCGACCATCCTCCATCAAAAGAGAGCGTTGCTTTGTCATTAGCTCTTCCTTGAGGATTTTCCCCGCTAAGGCCTCTTTTTGGGAGATCTTGATCTTCTCGATTAGCCCCGATACCACATCTATTCTTGTGGTAGTGGTCTTGATGCTTCCGTTGTGTTCCTTCCTACTCAAAGCATCGGCCACGACATTGGCCTTTCCCGGGTGGTAGAGTAGTTCGCAGTCATAGTATTTGAATAGCTCCAACCATCAACGTCATCGCATGTTCATTTCCTTCTGATCGAATACGTATTTCAAACTCTTGTGGTTAGTGAATGGGGTGCATTTGGTTCCGTAAAGGTAATGCTGCCACAACTTCAAGGTGAAGTCTACCGTGGCTAATTCCAAATCGTGGGTGGTATAATTCTTTTCGTGCTCTTTGAGTTGCCTTGACGCATAGGCAATCACTTTCCCCCGTTGCATCAACACACAACCCAAGCCCATTTTGGAGGCATCACTGTAGACCACAAAATCTTCCATTCCTTCGGGTAGAGAGAGGATTGGTGCTTCACATAGCTTTTTCTGAAGCGTCCTAACAACCTTCTCTTGGGTGTCAGTCCACACGAATTTCACATTCTTTCGGCTGAAGGCCGTTCGAGGAGATGCGATTTTTGAGAAATCTTGAATGAATCTTCTACAATATCTTGCTAGACCCAAGAAGTTGCGGATCTCTGATGGGCTCTTGGGCAGTTCCCAATTTGTCATGGCTTCAATCTTTGTCGGGTCTACCTTCACGCCGTCTTGAGTAACTATGTGGCCCAGGAATTGCACTTCCTTAAGCCAAAAATCACATTTCGAAAACTTCGCGTACAATATTTCTTTCCTCAAAACTTCTAACACCTCATGGAGATGTCGCTCGTGCTCCTCTTCGTCCTTTGAGTAGATGAGTATGTCGTCTATAAACACGATCACCAATTTGTCAAGAAAGGGTCGGCGCACCCAGTTCATCAAATCCATAAACATGGTCGGTGCATTCGTCAAACCAAATGGCATCACTAGAAACTCGTAGTGGCCATAACGTATTCGGAATGCCGTCTTTGGAACGTCTTCATTCTTCACCTTCACTTGGTGGTAGCCGGAGCGTAAATCGACTTTGGAGAAGCATCCAGCGCCTTGCAGTTGGTCAAACAAGTCATCGATCCTAGGAAGCGGATACTTGTTCTTAATGGTTGCTTTGTTCAGTTCCCGGTAGTCAATGCACATCCTCAAAGTGCCATCCTTCTTTTTCACGAACAGGACCGGTGCTCCCCACGGTGACGAGTTAGGCCTTATGAACCCTTTTTCAAGTAGGTCCTGGAGTTGTGACATCATCTCTTGCATTTCAGTAGGGGATAGACGGTAGGGTGCTCGAGCTATCGGAGCTGCTCCCGGGACGAGATCGATTCGGAACTCCACTTGTCGATCGGGGGGTAAGCCCGGAAGATCGTCTTGAAAGACGTCGGGGTAGTCACGCACTACTCTTACCTCTTCTAATTTCTTCTTCTCCGCCCTGGCGTCCAATACGTAGGCTAAGTATGAAGAGCACCCCTTCACTAGAAATTTACGCGCCTTTGTCATGGTTATAATTGCGACGTCCCCCTTCCTACTTTCTCCACGACTACGGTACTCGTATCAATTTCTTGGCACACAGGATTTCTGCTTGGTTGAAAACCAACCAATCCATGATAATAACCACGTCGAATCCTCCTATTTCCATAGGTAGGAGGTCAATCGGGAACTCCCTCCCTCCTATCGAGATCACACATCCTTTATGAACACCGCGAACAATGACCTAACATCTGTTCACTACTACAACTACTAAGGCGTCGCTTAAGGTAGAGGTGGGTGTAAGCAATTTATACGAAAAGGATTGCAATACAAAAGACAAATTGGCACCAGAATCGAATAAGGTGCGCGCAGGTACGGAGTTCACAAGAAACGTACCCGAAACCATGTCCGTCGATGCCTTAGCCTCCTCGGTCGACATACGGAAAGCCCTCCCAGTTGCTTTCGGTGGGTTATCCTTCCTCCCTTGACTGCCCCCAGCTTTCAACTTGGGACAATTCTTTCGGTATGGACCCCTTGCATTCATAACACGTCGGTCCCCGGATGGGACAATCTTTGATGGTATGGACAGGCTTCCCAAACTTGAAACATTCACCCGAAGTGATTCAGCACGGGCTAAAATGTTTACTACTACACTTTGGGCACCAGTTAGGTTCGTTTCGAGGTTCGATACGAAGATTCCCCATAAAGGGTTTTGGTCTTTGAGGAGGGCCCGAATAGCTCTCCCACTTCCGCTTTTCACCTACTCGAGCTTTCTCCTCCTTGCCTTGCACAAGATCGTCTTCCACCAGCTGCAACTCTTCGATTGCTTCTTGAATGGTGGCCACCTCAGCGTTTCTCACCGCGGTCTTCATCTCCGCAGGCAAGCCCTTCAAATAGGCCTTGATCATGGCCTTGTCATCAGGGACTAGATATCCTACGAAACCCAACTTCTCCACGAATAATCTAGAGTACTCGTCTATGGATCTATCACATTCTTCAGATTCCGGAATTCGTCTTCGATCCGGTCTAGCGCCCTTTCATTACAACATTTATGCATCACCTTCTTCTTGAAGGCACTTCAAGATAGTTGAGCCAAAACCGTCGGCTCTAGAGTTGACCGGATCATATTCCACCATTCAAGGGCTTCCCCTCTAAACATCTGTGAAGAGAACTTAACTTTATAAGTCTCCCCGCATTTGCTTGAAAGGCTAGTTCGATCTCTCGGAACCACTTCACACAAACAATTGGACTCGATGCCCTCGAGAATTCAGATGGCTTGCAACAAAGGAAGGCTATAAAAGAACACCCCTTTTATGTCCTCCTTGCCCCTACCATGACGTGCTCTTCAGTCTCGATGTTGTTTCCGGTACCCCCGGAACCCATTACTGCATTTTCTGCAACCGCTTCCGGCCTCCGATTCCCGGCGTCCCTATCCTCCAATATTTTCATCAGTCTCTCGTCTCTTTTATCCATGGCCGCGTTCATCATTTGCAAAAATTTGGCCATCATCGCAGTTTGAGGATCAATTTCTTGGATGACGGGTTCATCGCTTGGGCACCACTTCCACCCTACCTACCAACATTTGTGGAATTGGGGGTTCGAGGTCGCCCCCTTGTCTCGATGGGTCGGGAGCCGTCACACTGATTTCCGGAGGATCTTCACGATTAGGCACTCTACTCCGAGTACTAACAATCTCAAACTGTCAACCACACGAGAATGGGGTGAGTATAGGCTAACAGATGCATACAAATAATGTACTACTACATTCATCAACCATCATAACAACAATAGACTAAGTATGCTCACGTAAGGATATATTCATAATTGCATTAGCTACGTGAAATTATGAACATATATTACACAAGAATTCTCATCACCATTATCACAATTCTTAATTAGCTTAATTTCGTTGACTCGATAATCACATTAATCCAGTAAATCTACCCAAAGCCTCACCAATCATAACTTAACGTCTCAGCTTAAGTCTAGGCATCCTACTACCATACCTAGTTCACTTAAACTAGAGCTCTGATACCAACTTATAATATCCTAAAATTTAGAACATGTTGTAGAACAATCAATAAAGAGATGATCAAAAGTCGTAAATTCTCATTAACAATAAACCCTTTAAATAGGGATAAATTTACAATGAAAAGGATATATACAATATGGTAACTCCTAACACTAATAAATTATTTCCTAAATTATTTCCTCAATCAATTCCTTTTGATGAAGGCACAATATTCTTCAACACTCCCCCTTTGTGCCAAGTCAAAGGGATGATGGTGCATAACTCTTGCCTCATTAAAACCTTACGTCGTGAAAAAAACCCATTGGGAAAAATGAAAACCTTAGACGAAGGAAAGAGTACAAGGCACCACTAAACAAATTCTTTAGTTTAGTATCATCCTTGATTCATACATCAATAAAAGAGGTTTAGAAAACGGGATGGTTTAAGATTGTTGCCTCATTAAAACCTTACACCAAGGAACAAAACCCAATGGGAAGAATAAAACCTTGGGCAAAGGAAAGAGCACAACCCATCAATCGTACATGTGTAATAGACACCTTATTTAGTCCATTACTCCCCCTGATTCATACATTAATCAGGGGAGTTTGGAAAGTCTCCTCATTCCAATGCTTTCCACATGTTTCTCAAATGTGGCCTTAGGCAGTGATTTGGTGAACAAATCAGACACATTCTCCCCAGATCTTACTTGATTCACTTGTATCTTAAAGAGAGTCTTTTGTTGTTGATTATAGAAAAACTTTGGCGATATATGCTTTGTATTGTCTCCCTTGATATATCCTACTTTCATTTGTTGAATACAAGCTGCATTATCTTCATAAATGCATGTAGGATTTTTAGTGGTAGAACTTAAACCACTAGCCCCTCTGATATGTGTAATGATAGACCTTAACCATATACATTCTCGAACCGCCTCATGTAGAGCAATAATCTCAAAATGGTTCGATGAGGTAGCTACAAGGGTTTGCTTGGTTGATTTCCAAGAAATCGTCGTGTTCCCAATTGTAAAAACATATCCTGTTTGGGTGCGACCTTTGTGTGGGTCAGAGAGATACCCAGCATCAGCAAAACCTACTAATATATCATTTAGGGTTTCACTATACGGGATAAAATTTTCTCTGTTAATATCTTTAACAAGTGTTGTAACCCCAATTTTCTCTCTATAAGGAAAGAATAAGCCCATGTCAATGGTTCCTTTTATATATCGAAATATATTCTTGATACCATTCCAATGACGTTGCGTTGGCGCCGAGCTAAATCTAGCTAACAAGTTCACTGAGAATGAAATATCTGGTTGAGTACATTGTGTTAAGTACAATAATGTGCCTATTGCACTTAGATAGGGAATTTCAGCTCCCAACGCCTCCTCGTCATCATCCTTCGGACGAAATGGATCTTTCCTTGTATCCAAGCTTCGATCGATCATGGAGTGCTATCCGGGTGCGCTTTATCCATATTAAATCGCCTGAGCACTTTCTGGATATAAGCGGATTGGTGGATAAGGATTCCACAAGCTCGATGTTCTAGTTCTATACCTAGACAAAATCGAGTTTTCCCAAGATCTTTCATATCAAATTCAGATTTCAAATAGCTTGCAGTACCTCTTATTTCATCAAGAGTACCTATTATGTTCATATCATCAACATACAAAGCTATGATCGAAAATCCAAAACTCGTCATCTTTATAAAAACGCATAGGCACAGTTCATCATTCTTGTATCGCTTTCCAATCAAGTATTCACTCAAACGTGTATACCACGTCCATCTAGATTGTTTTAATCTGTAGAGTGAACGTTTTAGTCTAATTGCAAATGCACTTCGTGGTTTACTTGAATCGGGAAGTGGAAGGCCATTGGGCACTTTCATGTATATCTCTGAATCTAGATCCCCATAGAGATATGCAATAACCACATCCATAAGCTGCATTTCCAGTCCTTCGGAAACTACTGTACTAATTAGATAGCGGAACATTATTACGTCCATTACTGGGGAGTATGTCTCCTCATAGTCTATCCCACGACATTGTGAGAAACCTTGCGCCACAAGGCGAGCCTTATATCTTATGACTTCATTATTCTCATTACGCTTTCTGACAAAGACCCATTTATGTCCTACAGGCTTTACACTTGGTGGGGTTAGCACTACCGGACCAAATACCTGTCTCTTTGCCAAAGAATCTAGTTCTACCGGGATTGCTTCTTTCCATTTAGGCCAGTTTGCTCTTTGTTTACATTCGTCAACTGAGCATGGTTCGATGTCATCGTTCTCTATGATCTCATGAGCAATATTATATGCAAATATGTCATCAATGAGTATGGATGATCTTTCCATTAACTCGTATGCATTCTCATAATTCATTGAGATTTATTTGTTCTCTAGAATCAATATTGTCTTCGGAGCGTCCTCCAGTAATGATTCATGGACATAACTATTATCAGAGACATTCTCATGAGAAGGGTTTTCGGTATTGATGACAAGTGGATCAGATTGTGCTTTACTCTCCCTTTTCTTCCTAGGATGAGTATCTATCGAACCAAGTGGCCTCCCCCTTTTCCTTTTGGGAGCCATGGCCTCAACCACACTTCCACTATGTGTGGTTGCAACACTATTTCCAGCGGTGTTGTGCCCCTGTTTGGAGACATCTAACCTTGCGGGTACATTTACAACTGGTATATGTGATCTTGTCACTTTTTCAATATCAGTGAACTCATCAGGTATCGAGTCTGCTACGTTTTGAACATTTAGTATTCGTTTCACTTCACTTTCACATTGTGAAGTGCGGGGATCAAAATGAGACAGAGTGGGAACATTCCATGACAATTCCTGTCGTTCCCTTGGAAAATCATTTTTCTTATCTCCCCCTAACGACGGGAAGACTGTCTCATCAAAGTGACAATCCGCAAGTCTTTTGGTAAATAGATCACCCGTCAGGGGTTCTAGATAGTGGATAATTGTTGGAGATTCATATCCAACATATATACTTAATCATCTTTGAGGACCCATTTTGGTGTGCTTTGGGGGCGCAATTGGCACATATACTGCACAACCAAACATGCATAGATGTGAAATATCAGGCTCATATCCAGTTACCAACTGGTACGCAGAAAATGGTTCGCTAGCAGTGGGTCTAAAGCGAATAAGTAATGTTGCATGTAATATTGCATAACCTCAGGCAGAAGTGGGTAAATTGGTGCGCATAACCAATGCCCTAGCTACCATTTGTATCTTTTTGGTGGTAGCTTCTGCGAGACCATTTTGTATATGCACATGGGGTACGGGATGCTCTACATTGATCCCAATAGACATGCAATAATCATCAAATGTTTGTGATGTAAATTCTCCAGCATTATTAAGTCTTATATACTTGATAGGGTAATTAGGGTGGTGAGCCCTTAAACGTATAATTTGTGCTAGAAGTTTTGCAAATGCAGTGTTTCGTGTGGACAATAGTGCGACATGCATCCATCTTGTTGAAGCATCAACCAGAACCATAAAATACTTGAGCGACCTGCATTCTGGATGTATAGGTCCACAAATATCACCTTGTATATGTTGTAAGAATGGAATGTTTTGCTTTGTGTCTTTAGCATAGGATGGTCTCGATCCTATTTTACATAAGGAACAGGTTTTGCAAAAATTTGGGGCTTTCAAGGAGGCATATTGTGATGATGGCATTGCATCTTTTTCTTTAGAAGTCAATGGTTGCAATTTGGTAGTTTCATGTAATCACCCCATCTTACCTTTCTTTCGAAAGAAAGGGTGTCCGTGTGTATTCTTCAACATACGTATCATCATGTCACGGCCAGGATGCCCCAGGCGGTCAAGCCAAAGCCTATATATGTTACTGTCCCAAAGTTCGTTATTGGTGACAGAATATGATTCAATGACTCGAATCTTGGTAAGGTATAACCCACTAGCTTGACATGTTAATTTCTCTAATATATGTTTCCTTCCGTATTCATTAGAGGTGATATACATATATTCATTTCCATTCTCACAATGTGTTTCAATATGATAGTCGTTGGAGCGTATATCTTTGAAACTTAACAAGGTTCGGTTAGTTTTTGGAGCATAGAGTGCTTTTGTGACTGTTATTTTAGTGTCATTAGGCAACAAGAAAGTGGCAGTTCCTCGACCAAGTATTAAATTGGATGATCCAATCATTGTGGTCATTGAGGATTTATAAGCGGTTACTTCAGTGAATAATAGTCTATTTCTTAGTATTGTATGGGTGGTTCCACAGTCAACTAAGCACTCAAGTTCTCCTTGATACATTCCTACAAGGAACGGAGAATATTTAATAATCTAGTTGTTTTGTTGTTTTCCTTTACATCATTGGTTTGTGTAGTGTATATACTAAAGTCAAAGATTCTTTAATAAATTTCAAAACTAAATCAATAATCTACTAATTCAAACAGTAAATCAATAACCACCAATCCAAATAGTAAATCAATAATCCACTAATTCAAACAATAAATCAATAACCACCAATCCAAATAGTAAATCAATAATCCAAACAGTAAATTAAGCTCACCAAACTATCGGGAAAAAAACGAGTATTGTGTAAATAACTATTGTCTTTAAAGAATGTGCGAGGTAGATTAGTCAAAATTCGAGAGCTCTAGCAATGGATCATTGTTGTTGATATGAGTGAAATCTCCAATTGTTAGGTTGACTTCTCGGTCATTACTTGTTTCTTCAAGGTAGTGAGCTTCTTGTTCTTTAGACTCCCTATATCTTTTGTAGGTGGCTGCTACAGTGTTGCTTGCACGACAATTCTTGTACCAGTGCCCAACGATGCCATACCTATAGCAAGGTTCAGTTCCATCTCGTCCTCGTTTGGTAGGATCGATCATTGGTGCTTTTCCTTTTGATTGTCTTTGATTAGTTGGGCCAACAGTTGTATCTTTGCGCCATGTGTTGGAAAATCCACCACGACCATTGTCGCGACCCTGACCACGACCCTGTCCACGTTATGAATAATTACCACGTGTGTGTGATTCAATATGTTTGGCTACCTGTCCTTTGGAGTTATTTCCACCTCTAACGCTTGCATGATTAGATTCGGGAATTTTCTTTGTCCCGACAGGTCTAGCGTTGTTATTCAAAAGAACCTCATTATGTCTTTCAGCCACTTGCAGTAGGTTGAGAAGTTTGTTAAATGTTGTGATTCTTTTATATCATACTCCAATCGATACTGATTCATTAGTATGATTGCAGATGTAGGAAAAGTGGAAAGTGTCTTTTGAATCATGTCATCTTCCGTGAGTTCCTTGCCACAGAAGTTTAAACGTGCTTTGAGACGCAACATTTCTTTGTTGAAATCATTTATGTTTTTGTAATCGAGTAAGCGAATTTCATTCCACTGTACGATTAGTTCAGGAAGTAAAGAGTCATGAATATTCCCAAATCTTCCTTTCAGTGCGTCCCACAGTTCTTTGGGGGTTTTCAGTTGAAGGTACTCCCACCGAAGGCTGGGATCGATATGTCGTCTCAAAAACATTAAGGCATTTTCTTGTATTTTATCTGATGTTTTGTCTTTAGGGTCTGTAGGGGGGTTGATTGTATAGGTGTAGTCCTTTCCAATAAAGTTAGTCTATAAATCAGATACCCATTTGTGGTATTCAAGTCCTTCAGAATCCAGGATATCAAATTCGGGACGAGTTGGTTCAGCCATCTACATAAACAAGAGATAAGGTATTTTATTTTATGATGATTAAACTTATGAAAGTTCATTATCATGGCAATATAAGATTGAAAATTTGGTATTTTTAAACATTTCTTATGCTGATAATGTTATTTTAGTATTTCAATATCCGGATGAATCGCTAAACACTTTTGGATTTCCAGGTAGGAGGGGAATCACGAGAATCACGAGAATTATTTAAATCCCTACAAACCTTTAAGGCTATTTACACCCGTTTTGACAAAATCTTTTAGTGTCATCCGATCACTTTGTTTATGAAATACACTAATAACATTAACAATTTTGTGGATTTGGCATGAGGCCAAATGTGAGATTCAATTAATACCATTATGGTATATATATATATATATATATATATATATATATATATATAGGGGCTTTTGGCAAGAGGCCAAAAGATGTGTGTTTTAACTTTTAGAATGTAATTATGATTTATGAGAAACAATTAGGATTTCGATATGGCTTTTTATCATTTAAAAGAAATGGGTCTTTTAACAATTAAGTTTATAAGATTTTAATGAGATTTTGACATGAGGCCAAAATAAATTAAATATAAAAGAGTGTAACTCCAAAAAACAATTAGTTATAAGAAGTTATGGATTAAGGGGATATGTGAATATTTATGTAAGCAAATCAATTTAAATAAAGCTAAATAATCAATGTAAACGGAAAAAAAATAGCATGATTAAAATAATCAAATTGAACTCAACAAATTAAAAAAAAGGATACAAAATCTATGATTTGTATGTGCCAGTTTAGAAAACACCAATAAATAATATTGATCATATTTAAAATAATTAAATTAAAACTCAAGTTGAACAAATATAAGGCATAAAGAGTGAGGAATTTAAAGTCTAGAGATTATGACCCAAAATTGTTAAAGTGAATTATGGCCCGTGGATCTAGGCCCAAGATTGGTTATATTAGCCAACTTCTAACTTAGTAAAAAGGAAAAAGAAAAAAAATGCATTCAGACATTTTCTTTGGGAGCAAGAAACCCTACCACAATTCCTACAAGATGTTTGATGAACTAGCAGATGGAGGTTGAGGTATAAATAAGCATGAGAAAAATAGGTTTGTGCATATGATTTCGGTTAGGTTCAAAAGGTTTATTTCGATTTTGTTTCTATATTTTAAAGAAAATAAAGAACATCACCTAGGTTTTTTTCCGTATTTAGGGTTCTAATATGAGGGAACATAAAACTTTTTCGAGAAAAATAAATAAATTAATGTTTGATTTCTTTGATTCGAATGAGATTATATATTCAACAAATCAAAGATATATTATCATCGATAATATACACAATTTCTAACTCCTTTTTTTATATAGATAGTTGAAGCATGAAAAATACATAACATTCGATTTTATAAACATTGATTTTACAACAGAGAAATCCAAATAAATCAAAGGCATATAATTTTTTTTATTTTTTTTATGAAATTTAGTTGCATATGAAGATTAAAAAAAATCATGGAGATGGACATTCATATGCATATGTTGTTTTTCAAACTCTGGGAGTTATCTTAGGAAAAAGAAGCAACTAAAAATCTATATGCATATGAACAATATTTGCCGGTAAAAGAAACATATACATACAAAAAAAATTAACTAAAGATTAATATATTAACAACTAAAGATTGGTTATATGCATAAAAATCTATATTTTTTTTGAACGACAAGTTAACACACGCACACGTTCCCGGGGTATCCGGGCTCCCACTTAATGGTGCCACCCGACTAATCCCCGTCGATCACGACCCAGCCTAATTAAGGGTACCACTATGTGGCAGTCCCATGATCATGGATGTCACGGGATGCTTACCACGGGGTTCGAACCTAGGTAGTCAGGGATACCATCCACTGAACCCCCCAGGATGTTACCTTACCACTGGGCTACAACATGAAGGACGCATAAAAATCTATATGCTTACTTGATTCGTAGCAGGTTAGCAGCAGGAAACAAAAAAAAATCAGCAATAGTAGAACAGCAGCAGTAGAACAACGTGCTGATAACGTGTTGTAGAACAATCAATATAGAGATGATCAAAAGTCGTAAATTCTCATTAACAATAAACCCTTTAAGGGATGAATTTACAATGAAAAGGAAATATACAATATGGTAACTCCTAACACTAATAAATTATTTCCTCAATTATTTCCTAAATTATTTCCTCAATCAATTCCTTTTGATATAAGGCACAATATTCTTCAACAGAACAATCAAAATTTGGAAATCCGGCAATATAACGTCTATAAATAGAAGAAACCTGGAATAACACAAGAGACCCTATACGTGACACAAATTAATCACCCAGTTAAGGGGAATGGTGTGGGTTAAGAGTTACAATCAATACATCGGACACTTATACAACAACCTACAAATCTAGACTAACAAAATCTAGATTATGGATGGGTGTCGTCAAGATCACCAAAAAGGGTCTAATCACAAATCTCCAATTGTCTCTTCCCACATAAGTGCTCCCAAAAATTGCCATTTGTCGGCAACTGGAACCTTACTCGCGAGCTTGACGGCCCGCTACCCTTAGGACCTGCTATACAACACAAAGAAGAAGTAATATTAGGCTAACACCTAGTGAGATCAGCCAATTATGTCATGTAATATGATAAATGAAATTCTGGAAACACAACTCGATGTCTTCCTATAAACCTCCATTTACTACCTAACACTGACCGTACACGAAACATTTTACCCTGACGGCTTATTTGACTTTCCATTTGGGTGACGTAACACAAAGTAGGTCATCCATCATGTTTAAAGACCCCACAACGAACTATGGCAATACCATTAGTCCTAGATTTCACTCGTCCACAATAAATTACAATTAACGATCATTGGTCGTTGCCCGACTTCAGAGTCCACAACTATTACCCTTTATGATCCCATGCCTATTTCTTGGTACATTTGAGAGGTTACCCTCCCAACCATGACATCCCATAAAATAAAAGTCACACATTCACGGAATTACAACCATATCCCAATTTACCCATGTATTAAGTAATGTAACAGACACTCATGACAATTAATACATCAAATACAAACAAGACTTTATAAAATAACTCTCCAAGTCTATCAAGGTAGCATATGTATCATCCTTACCCCTTTGACTCCAAAATTCATGCAAGGCATGTGATATAATCCATTCATGTAAATTGGAATATTTTCCAAACACATCTTCGCATAACCCTTCCAAAATGGGTGAAACCCTAATTTGTATTCTTATTTTCCAAAGCTTTTCGAGTGATATTCATAAAGAGCAATTTATATTAGTTCATAAAAGAATGTTTAAACATGTAAAGGGTTTGGTAGAGAGAATGACTCACCTTGTTAGGTTTGTACAACCTAAGTAGAAGTTGAAACCCTAGTTTGCTTGTAGTGTTCCTTGTACTAGATCAAGAGTAAAGCTTTTCCTCAATCTATGCTCAACCACCTAGATGAAGGAGTAATGAATGATCCATAAAGATCTCTAAGGAGAAATTAATGAGATGGGGAGCTAGGCTTGAAACTCTTACCTTAAATGCAAAGTAAATTCGTCCACCAACCAGATGCAAAGTGAGAAATGAGAGTAAAGTCGACTAGGGCTGATTTTTATACCTTGGAGGGTTTCAGCGACTGTGATAGGATGAATTTGCCCTTCACACAGTTGCGAGGCATTGTCGCTCGCGTCCCCGTAGCCACGGTACACTCACCGCGAAATTGACCTGCGATAGTGACCCGGGCATTATCGTCGGGCACTGTCGCCCGAGGTGTACTGTAGGTCGATGTCCTCCAGCGATTTTGCCTTTGGAGATAGTGACATGGGTCACAATCGTCGGGCATTGTCTCCCCGGCGGTCCGGGGTCATGAAATTACAGTTTTGACCTCTAAACCCCCCCCCCCTTCGATCTGATTCAACTATAACTGGTTCAAGGGGCTTTGATGCGAGTATAAAATGAGTATTTCAGGCTATCCTCACCTAAACGTAGGTGGACATACTACTATACGGACTATACCTCTTATATATATATATATATATATACTTACACACTTATACAAGTGTATTAATGTACGCTCTAGGATACTTCCCAAAACCCTGGGTTTTACATAAACACTTCAACTCGTTCAACAAATCCATTGAAACCTTTTTTAACTCAAACTACCCATGTTAAGGGTTAAAACGTTATTTTGCTCAAATCATCCAAATATCCAATAAAACACATTTGGTGAAATAAATATCTTTTGATATCTCAAAACACCTAATAAAACATTGTAGATCGTTTATAAAGTTTTGATAACCCAAACATGCTCAAATACACAAATATTTACAACAGTTCATCAAAAGTGAAATAAACTCATAGAGGTGTCTTCAAATACAAAAATGGAGATATTTTGACATGTATATAGTTTTACAAATCAACTAAAATTCACCTTGCTAGATTTATGCTAAATCTAGGTTTTACCCCTAAACTTGAGCTTCCTTTGGTGAAGGCTTGAAATCTTCTTGCGAGCTCTTTAAATCTTAGATCTAATGTTCTACCAAGTTCCTAATACCACAATCATTCTAGAAATTTCACCAAAATAGGAAGAAATGGGATGAAGAAAGAGGAACACATAAATCCTAACTTTTGGTTTGAGATAGGAGATCTTACCTACAATTTGTGAGATCCTAAACCTTCACGAAATGCTTCCAATGGCTTTCAAAATCTGACCTTAACCACCCCCAAAACTCAAATCCAGAGAGAGGAAGATGGAGTAGAAAGTGGGAGAAGAGAAAGTGAGAAAAACCCCAAAAATCGCACCTTAAGTCTATAGATGGCCTTTCTGCGGCCTTGCCTGCGACCTAAGGACTCGTTGGAAGTTGCACGTGTCCCCTGACCATGCATCCAATAACTTACATGGCCTGGGTTCCATCTTAGGGCCGCTCCAAGTCGCGGGGTTTATTTTCGCTTTTTTCTCCCGTCTTTCGCATCCGATTCGATCCTCCATTCCACTATAATCCGATCATAAAATCTTATTAAACTTTCATCCTAAAGGTCAAACAACTCCCGAAATTATAAAGGAGAAACTCCAAAATTACGGGTGTTACAACTCTCCCAACCTCGGAAATGATTTCCTCCTCGAAATCTAGACCCGTGACACTTTTTGGTTTAAGTAGTTCAAGACTCTACAGGGTCTCAAAAAGTTTCTATCAAAAACCAAAATCAACCAACCCTACTACCATACCACGATTTGATTCTCAAACCAACTAGCATCATTCAAACATCACTAACATCCATTCCCGGTCACTGATTCCGCAGATAGGGGCATCATATATCCATGCATCACGACGTTACAATAGAGATGACTCATTTCAACAATAAATGACTTCCAATCCATTCAAACTACCCATTCAAAACCTTAGATGAACGTCGATCCATACGAGGCTTCCGCCTTTAACCATTTTCACGGCTAAGTGATAGATCCATTCCAAATAACATCAATAGGACACATTGTGCATTTCCAAGTTTCACACCTTAGAGTAGCACTCCCAAGATCACTGCCTTAGTACCTACTGACTGATGGCGACTCAAAATTTTGCCACCAGTCTTTCTTTTCACAACTAAACCTTTTGACAGAGGTCAGAGCTAAAAGATACACTCCAATTACCAAGGTCTCCACTTTTGTGGAAGGTGATTGATTTAGTATGTTTATCTTCCATTAAAAAAAACACACAATCAAGCCTCGGAAAATATTTATTGAATAGGCGTCGAACTTAAACTCAAGATTGAGACATTTATTGCAGGCAATTCTACAAATAACAACTAAAAATTTCCATTCCTCTCTAAATTCGGCAATCCACAAGCTTCCTATATTGCAACTTTTGGTACTTACTTCTTTAGATCGAAGGTATGCGGGTAACAACCCGCCTAAAACAATGTTAACCAAACACTTTGCAATTCGAACTGCAAAGACTTCACTTTGACTCTAAATCATTTACTCATCTTCCCACTTATTTGGCCCTAACTTGGCCAAATATCGATTTCCTGCAGATTTGGCCCAGACTTTCGACACACTAAGGTGCTAACTGTTCAATACCTCAAAACTCTGATCCTAAAACCCGTCCAAACAATACAATCACGATAACCTCAAATCGTCTTTAAACATCGGCATCACCAATTCTAAGGATTTGGCCTTTAAGATTTCTAAGGATTACATGGATTTCTTGCAAGGCACAAACTAGCTATCGACTGCCACTTCCCTTACTAACTCCTTCGAAATATTACAATGCTTCGCATTAATGGCTGATACCAATGTTTGACTACACTAATAGTAACTTGCATTTGATACAAATTTTCCACACGAGCCCTTTCCACAAGTAACAGGTGGAAAACAAGGCACACCACCAAACGACAGCCGAAATATTATGAACGATTAAGACACCCCCTTGTTTCTCTTTTCTCAGCCCGACAGTTGATACATATCGTATAGAAATCTTCCCCTAGAGTAAGCACAATCACATCAATGAACTTCAAGCATCAAAATTCTTTACTCTACATCTTTCTCATATGGTACATCCAATGCTCAGAAATACCACGTCTCAATTTGTCATCATCTATCAACTCTCTTTTTCTAAGATCTCAACTTCGTTTAATGATAAATCCAGGTTTAACCAAGCGACTTATGTTCCAATATTCCTTACTTGATATTCTAAGACTCGACATAATGCTAATTTGGCTTCCGGAGTCATTCTCTAGCAATCAACAACACACCATGCTCTAAACAACACAACGACAAACAATGCCCAAAGATGACTCACACTCAACTAGAAAAACCATCAACTAAGAACGAAGGTAATGGTAGATGTACCTGGAGTGGACATCATGGTCACTATTGGCTTGGTAGACTCTGGCTCTTGCCCGTTTTCTCGTCAATCTTCGTGAGTGGACAATCTCTCTTAACATAGATTAGTTCTTTGTACACGAAACATATCGTACCCTTGATGGAGCAATCTCGGCGTGAGGGGCCCAATATCCCACATTTGAGGCATGCCACAGGGTTAGGATTACACATACCCGCATGTTTAACTCGGCACTCTCGACACCATTTTGACCTTCTACGATAACCAACTTCTTTTCCATCGTCGTGGTCATAGGACTCCTCGGGTGGACCCAACTGGTCCTCCCATTTCTCTTTTTTTTTTATCTCCCCCTCTTCTTCCTTACTCTGAGCATAAACATATTCCATGAATTGTGCTTCCTCTATCGTTTCTTGGAGAGTGGAGGCCTTAGAGTTTCGTACCATCGTCTTCATGTCGGCCGACAAACCTTTGATATAGGCCTTCAATCTCTCCTTCTCACTCGGGGCAACATGTCACACTAGATCTAGCTTCTCCATGAAGAGATTGGAGTACTCTCTCACAGATATGCTCCCTTTCTTGATAACTCGGAACGCATCTTCTATTTGGTTGATTGCTCTTTCGTTGCAATATTTGTCCAACACTTTTTTTTAATGCATCCCAAGTCAGCAATGAGATTATGGCAACTCCAAGAGTGGACTTGGTGACGTTCCACCACCAGAGAGCTCGGCCTCTTAGCATTTGGGAGGTGAACTTCACCTTTTGTCCCTCCTCACACTCACAAGAGTCAAACGCCTCTTCAATATATTGAATCCAGTTCATACACACTTTTGGATTGTCAGTTTCCAAGAACTTTGGTGGCTTGCTATACAGAAAGGCCTTCTATGAGCAAGTTTTCTCACCTCGTCTGGCGTCGACAACAACATGCTCCTCTGCTCCAATTACATTTCTGGTGCCATCGGAAATCACCATGCCATTCTCAGTGATAGTTATGTGTCCCTGATTGCTGATATCTCTGCCCTCTAACAACTTCATTATCATTTCTTCTTGCCGCTCAATAGCCGAATTCATCAATCGTACGATGTTGGTTAAAAGCTCAGTCTGAGGGTTTACATCCTTAATATTTAGGTTTGTGGAAGCCAAATCCACTATCTGCACACACCCTGGTCCCCCGCCCAACAATGGCGGTAACAGTGGGGGTAGTGCATTGATAGCTCCTGCAACTTAATTTGGAGTCGACACACTCGCCTCTTGGCGTCCTCTTGCGTTTGTAGTCTACTCTACGTATACCATCTTGGACTGCCACACACGAGATCAAGGGTAAGAGATTACACCATTACTAGCACAATAATAAAGACGTACTATTACAAGACTTGTCTGCCTTAAAAAAACGAAAACAGGTCAGCATGCGGGTTATTGGGTCAAATCTTGACCCGCTCGACCTGAATGTAACCCATCCGATTCGGTCGCACCAGCAGCCATGGCTGCACGAATTTTAGAATTTTAAGGTCGAAAATGGCTCATTTATTACTCTTTATTCTTCATTATTTTTGCACAAAACCCTTGGTAACATTTTTTCCAACATTTTGACATAAAGAACAAAAACTTTCATCAAGAAATGAATTCCATTTTCTTATTTAAAGTTTTGGTTTTTAAAACTAAAACTCAAAAAAGTTTGAACATAAAATCGAACGATATAAATGCAAATATGATATATGAGGTTACTAGGGTTTGATAGAGTACTTGAAAACGAATTCAAACATGTAAAAAACTTAAAGATTGGTTTTACTACCTCCAATCGACGAAAAACTGAAAATTTCTACTTCGAAACTTCGAACTCAGATTTCTCTCTCGATAATTAATTGATCATTTTACAAACTATCTCGACTGAAATGTACCTAAATCAATGCTCTATATTTATATGCCAAGAGTTTTGGTGGATTAGTTGAAGAAATTGGACCAAATCGCGATTTTTCGCTGAGAGGTCGCGTTCTCCAAATAGAGGTGTACTGTTGGCAAAACAGGTCCTCCTACTTTGAAAAATATGGCCTTCGACCCCCTGAAGTTTTTGACATTTACGCTCAGCCCCTCCTAACGTAATATTTTATCACTTTTGGTCCAAAACTAATTTCAACTCTTTAACAGTTTACTTAAATGACAGATTTGGCCCCTCTCAACTCAATCCTTTACATTTTTGGTCCAATAAAATAAGATAAAATAAAAACGTTTTATTTTATTTTCCTTTTTCCCTTTATTTTCATTATTTTCTATTTTAAGATTTATACAATTATTTTATTCAATTAATCACACAAATGTTTTAAGGTTTCTAATTAATTTATTTATTTATTCATTATATTAGGTCATCAATATTTTCTTTTTGAAAATTAAAGACTCCTATATTATTTGTTTATTTATTTTAATTATAGTGTTTTACAACCAGCAACCAATAATTTAACTTCAAGTCCCTATACATTTTCGTGCTACCAGGATGAATGAAATACTTTGATTTGTGAGCATCCTCTAAGAGTAACTCCTGATTTCCTCCTAACATTGGTATCCAAATTCGTCCTTGGAAAATCTTGAGACCTCACCCATCTTCTGTCAACAAGTGACGTTGTTTCACCATAACCTCCGTCTTGAGATTCTCTTCTAGGGGTGCCTCGACTTGTCAAGCTTTAATTATCTTGAATAAACTTGATACTACGTCGATTCTTATGAGTGACATTTAAATTCCCCCACTATGACTCTACCAGATTAGGGCATCCACCACAATATTCGCCTTACCTGGGTGGTAAAGCAATTCGCAATTGTAATCCTTCAATAACTCAAACCACCTTCTTTGACGCATATTGTAACACCCGGAAAATCAAGGTAAGTATATTAATGTTCATAATCCATGTACTTTATTGAATTAGTAGAGGTCGAACCCATAGGCGTATAGTAAACTTATTATGACTCAGTTATTGTATCACCCCGACTTTTGACCAAGGAAGTGAGTGGAGCGGACAGTGTTCCACGTGGATGGCCGCGCGACTGAAGTCGCGCCTAGAGCCGCGCGGAGCTTTGTTCCCTTGTGACTCCAGAGGCCGATGCGGATCCCCACGCGGGTTTAACTGCGCCACCATCCGCGCGGAGCCTCTGACGAATTAAAGTGGGAAATCAGCCTCATTTTCATTAACTTCCTCCATCTACTTTCTCTCAAAATTCTCTCCTCACTTATTTCTCCTCAAAATCGATTCAAGAGGCATCCCAACCATCATCCACTATATTTATTGCAAGAATCAAACTTTCCCAATCAAAGATTTCAACCAAGGACCCCAAGTCTCAAGATCATCTTCTTCCTCCATCCTTACTTCTAGGGTTTTTGCAAGTTTCTACGGTTTTTCTATAAAACCTAGATAGTGAGTTTCTATCAACCGTTTACAAATGGGATATATATCTTAACAAGCTACTTGTCTTTATTTCATGTTTCTGTATTAAATCTTGATCACCTGATAAGTTTGACCTAAATTCTACTTTTGATATTTATTGGAGTTTTAGTGAATATTCTTGATGTGGGTTTTGATGAAGTTATTATGGGCTATATTTTGGTCATAAATGTGTGTTACCATGAGATTGAGGGATATTATTGGTGAACTTACATATTTTAGGGTTTAGTGTGAGATCTTATAAATGTATCTAGTTGATATGGAAAATGTATAGAGATGGATGTTGAATGTATATTGGATGAACCATGAGTAAGCACTAGGAGGATGTAGTCTTAGGGTGCCACCATGACGGTATGCACCTAGACCTCCGTCATTTGAAGTAATGCCTGGGAGGTAGTCTTTAGATGTGTCGGGCCTTCGGGATGTTGCTCATGAGAGTGAACATCAAGGTACATTGACTTGGGGTGAAACTCTTTGGTGTGATGGGTCTCCCCCATTGATTTCTGTATGGACCTTTTCGTCTATAATTGATTTAAATTTTTATGCCTTGATTATTGTTCAACTCACTAGGCTCGTTTGGCCTAACACTTGATTGGTTTGATGTGTATCTCAGGTTCTAGTGGCGCGATCGCCAAGAAAGATTAGTTGTTCATAGATGCGAGCTTGGGAATATTTTGGGACACCCATTTCTAGCAGTCATGTTTTGGAGTTTGAAGAACAACTTGAGTTAATCTTTTTCCTATATAGGATTTATATTAGAGGGTTGTTTTTCCCCCACTGCTTATTTATTACAAACTTGTAATTAACAGGAATTTATTGTTTCCCCTTTTGGGATGAGCTCGTGCTATGACATTAATTTAAATACCAAATTTCCTTTTTCGGAAATTTTTGTTATCCCAATTTTTGGGGTGTTACAAGTTGGTATCAGAGCTCTAGTTTAAGTGAACTAGGTGTCGACTCTAGTATACCTAGACTTAAACTGGTTGTGCCTTTAGTATCACTGTCCACATGGGTAGAACATTTCTAGGTGGGGAGAGTATTAGGATTACGGAATTGCATTGATTAAAATTGTGATGATGACAACGAGAATTCTTATGTAATGTACGTTCATGATTTCACTTGGCTAGTGCTATTATGAATTAATGAATACATGAGCGTGCTTGAAATTGTTATTATGATGATTAATCCTTGTAGTAGTACGTACCAAACCGGTTATCTTTTACAGAATTAACCGGTATGACCTTGTTGCATGGCAGTTGACAATGGTAAACACAAGGAATCGGGTGGTGGTGCCCGATGAGGGCAATGAGGCAAGTGTCACGGCCCCGGAGACTTCGAGAAGGGCAAACCCGGCGGGTGCTCCGACTGTTCCTCAACGGACCACCCTGTTGGAGGGAGTAGTGGATCAAGTTCCAAAGGTAAACATAGAGACCGAAAACCCGGTGGTACAAGAAGTGGACCCCCAACCGGTCTTATTGGCCAGCATTATGTAGATGATGAACTCTACGATGGACAAGCAGGATGAGAGACTTATGGAAGTTCTAGAGGACAGGGATGCAAGCAACCGGAGACATGAGACGGTGGGGAACAATGCGGTGATTGGATCGGGCGGTGCCGATAATGCAATCGGGACAGAGGAGCATGTGATTAGAACCGAAAAGAAGAAGGAAGAGGGTTGCTCTTTCAAATCCTTCTCGTGTAGCCGACCTCTAGAATTCTCCGGAACAAGCAACCCAGTGGCATGTATGAATTGGATACAAGATGTGGAAATGACATTCGAATCAAGCGAATGCGGTGACTCTCAAAGGGTCAAATTTGCATCCCAACTGCTGAGAGAGGAAGCTTTAACATGGTGGAATCTCACCCAGAAGGCGCTTACCCCGAAGGTTTTTGCCAAGCTCACTTGGCCAACCTTCAAGAAGAAGATTATGGACAAGTACTGCAACGAAAGGGCCCTTGACAAGATAGAGGAAGAGTTCCAGACTCTGAAGAAAGGCAATTTGTCTATTGTCGACTACTCAAAACTGTTCACGGAGAAGCTCAGTCTAGTAGAACATTTGGCGACCGATGAGAGAAAAAATAAAGGTGTATTTGAGAGGTTTACCGGCGGAAATGAAGACGGGCATGAGGAACGCCCGGGTGAACACTTTGCAAGAGATCATCGAAGAATCTCAATTGGTAGAGGACGACATGGTTCAAGAGAGAGAGGAGAAAGGACATCAAGGAGAGAAGCGGAAGTGGGAAGGGCCAACCGGGCCCGCACGATCATCCAAACCCTTTAGCGGGGGAGGAACATAGAGCCACGATGGGAGGCGAAGTGGTGCCCCAAGTGTAAGAGCAAGCACTTCGGGCCTTGTAATCTGAAGCCTTTCTCTAGTTCGATAGAGTGCTTTAAGTGTGGACGGAAGGACCACATGAGTAGAGATTGTTCCTATCGGGGAGTTTGCTACGAGTGCCGGGAACCAGGACACATTAAGAGGGATTGCCCAAAGCTAGCAAGGGGACAACATGGGAATTCAAGCGAAGTTGCAACGAAGAAGGAAGTTCCACCAAAGGCGCCAAGTCGGGCCTTCCAAATGACGGCGGATGAAGCGAGGGCGACGACGGATGTCGTGTCGGGTACGTTTCTAGTGACCTCTCTACCTACCCGTGTTTAGTTTGATTCTGGTGCGAACCGATCCTTCGTGTCTACTTCGTTTTACAAAAAATTATCTACCCCTGTTAGCTTCTTATTCGATGCTCTAGTGGTAGAGGTGGCCAATGGGGAGCATATGTTAGTTCGGGAATGTTACGTTGGGTGCACTTTAGATTTAGATGGGGAGTCCTTCATAATAGACTTGTTGCTAGTGGACATCGGGAGGTTTGATGTGATTGTTGGGATGGATTGGCCATCCAAGAATGATGTCGGTATATTTTGTTCCAAGAAAATAATTTGAGTACCCTTGCCGAAGGGTGGTGAAGTAATACGGAGAGAAGAATCGAAAAGCCAACATGATCATTTCGTCAATCAAAGCACGAAAGAGCCTAGCCAAGGGGTGTACCTTATACTTGGCCTACGTGATCGTCGTGAAGCTAGAAAAGAAGAAAGTGGGAGACGTGGATGTGGTGTGTGACTACTCGGATGTCTTTCCGTAAGATCTACCCGAGCTACCGTCGGAACGTCAAGTAGAGTTCCACATCGATCTCACTCCGGGTGCCACTCAAATTGCTCGTGCCCCTTATCGACTAGCCCCGACATAGATGCAAGAGATGATGGCGCAACTACAAGAACCTCTCGAGAAGGGATTTATACGACCGAACTCGTCGCCTTGTGGAGCTCCAGTTTTATTTGTGAGGAAGAAGGACGAGTCTATGCGGATGTGTATCGAATACCGTGAACTCAACAAGGTCACCGTAAAGAATAAGTATCCACTTCCTCGGATCGACGATCTCTTCGACTAATTGCAAGGAGCGGGATGCTTCTCCAAGATAGATCTACGGTCCGGTTACCACCAAGTGCAGGTGAAGGAGAGCGATATTCCGAAAACGGCGTTTCGGACGAGTTACGGTCATTATGAGTTTTTAGTCATGCCATTCGGGTTGACTAACGCTCCAACCGTATTTATGGATTTGATGAAAGGAGTATGTCGACCTTTCTTGGATAAATCAGTTATAGTCTTCATCGACGACATCTTGATCTACTCGCGGTATGAGGTGGAGCATCGACAACATTTGTGGGAGGTTTTAGAGATTCTACGGAAGGAGAGGTTATTCGCGAAATTTTCAAAATGCGAGTTTTGGCTACAAGAAGTCCAATGCTTGGGCCACGTGGTGTCGAAGGATGGGGTGAAAATGGATCCGGCAAAGATTGAGGCAATGATGAATTGGGAACCACCGACGCGTCCAACGAAGATAAGAAGTTTATTGGGTTTGGCCAGATACTACCGACGATTTATTCGAGACTTCTCGAAGATCGCATCTCCTCTCACGTCACTGACAAAAAAGAACGTTAAGTTCTTGTGGACCGAAGCCCAAGAGAAAGCCTTTCGGACTCTCCAAAAGAAATTATGTGAGGCGCCAATTCTATCCTTACCTGAAGGATCCGAAGACTGTCTTCTTCGGCTAATGAAACCTCGATCCCAAGTCCATTCCTTGATCTTGCCTAGTTCTAGGCTTAGACGAAAGAGCTCATTCATAGCATGCTTCGAAATTGGGTCTCGGGTGTGTTTTGATGCAAAGAGGGAAGGTGATTGCGTACGCATCGCGAAAACTCAAGGATTACGAGAAGAATTACCCCATGCACGACTTGGAACTCACGGCGGTGGTATTTGCTTTGAAGTTGTGGCGACATTATCTCTACGGGATGAAGTGTACCCTATTCGCAAATCACAAAAGCTTGAAATACATATTTGACCAAAAAGACCTCAACATGCGGCAAAGGAGATGGATGGAGCTTATGAAAGACTACGATTGTGAGTTGCTTTACCACCACGGTAAAGCCAACATGGTGGCGGAGGCTTTGAGCCAGAAGAGTTATGGGAGCGAAGTCAAAATAACTCTTTCAAGGATCGACGTGATATCAAGCTTAATGGAGGACATTAAGGCGAGTCAAGTTGAAGCACTTCGTGAGGAGAACCTCAAAGCCAAGATCATGGTGAAGCAACGGGAACAACTAATGGAGGATAACCGCGGTCTCAAGTTCTTTCAAGGGAGGATTTGGGTACCGAAGATAGGAGGAAACCGGGAGTTACTCTTGGCGGAAACTCACAAGTCCAAGTACTCTATACATACCAGTAGCACCAAGATGTATAGAGATTTGAAGTTGCATTATTGGTGGCTGGTGATGAAACTCGATGTGGCCAACTACATGGAAAGGTGCGTCACATGCCTCCAAGTCAAAGCGGAACATCAAAGACCTTATGGGAGTTTGCAACCATTGGCCATTCCAGAATGGAAGTCGGAGCACGTCACGATGGACTTTATCACAAAACTACCGAAGACATTGAGGGGTCACGACACTATTTGGGTGGTGGTGGATCGTCTCACAAAAAGCGCGCACTTTTTTGGCGATGCGAGAGACGTTGTCGATAGACAAATTAGCTAAGCTCTACATTGATGAAGTGGTGTCGCGTCATGGTGTTCCACTATCCATAGTGTCGGATCGAGATAGTTGGTTCACTTCCAAGTTTTGGGATGGTCTACAAAAATAGTTGGGCAAGAGATTCAAATTGAGTACGGCCTATCACCCCCAAACGGATGGTCAAAGTGAAAGGACCATATAAACTCTCGAGGATATGCATCGTTCTTGTGTCATAGACTTTGGAGGAAGTTGGGATTCACACTACCCTTAGTAGAATTCGCCTACAACAATAGTTACCATTCAAGCATCGGGATGGCACCGTTCGAGGTGCTATACGGACGGAAATGTAGAACACCGGTGTGTTGGCTCGAGGCGGAAGAGAAATAATTTTCGAGGCTGGAGATCGTGCAAGAAATGACGTACAAGGTGAAAAATATCCGTGAGCGTTTGAAGGTGGCCCAAGATCGACAAAAGAGCTATGCGGATAAAAAGAGTACCAATTGAGTTTCAAGTGGGAGAGCGAGTTATGTTGAAGGTATCACTGTGGAAAGGGATCATCCGTTTTGGGAAACGCGGAAATCTTAGCCCTCGTTTCCTTGGACCTTTCACAATATTGGAGAAAATTGGACTTCAAGCTTAAAGATTGGACTTACCACCGAAAATGGTCGGGATCCACCCTACATTTCATGTGTGTTAACTTCGCAAGTGCCTACCAAAGAGGAAAGTGTCATACCTCTGACGGAGATTCGAGTGGACAACGAGAACCGATGCGTGGAGGAGTCGGAGGCCATCTTAGAGTCGAAAACGAAGCAATTGCAACATAAATAAGTAACTATGGTCAAGGTACAATGGCGGTACCACCGGGGTGCTAATGTGACGTGGGAGTCGGAGGAGGACATGAAGAATAGATATCCTCATTTGTTTAATAAATAAGATTTCGGGGACGAAATCCTCTTTTAGGATTGTAACATCCGGAAAATCAAGGTAAGTATTTAATGTTCATAATCCATGTACTTTATTGAATTAGTAGAGGTCGAACCCATAGGCGTATAGTAAAATTATTCTGACTCAGTTATTGTATCACCCCGACTTTTAACCAAGGAAGTGAGTGGAGCAGACAGTGTTCTGCGCGGATGGCTGCGCGAGTGAAGTCGCGCCAAGAGCCGCACGGAGCTCTGTTCCCTTGCGACTCTAGAGGCTGGCGCGGAACCCCATGAGGGTTCAACCGTGCCACCATCCGCGTGGAGCCTCTGATGAATTAAAGGGGGAAATCAGCCTCATTTTCATTAACTTCCTCCATCTACTTTCTCTCAAAATTCTCTCCTCACTTATTTCTCCTTAAAAATCGATTCAAGAGGCATCCCAACCATCATCCACTATATATATTGCAAGAATCAAACTTCCCCAATCAAAGATTTCAACCAAGGACCCCAAGTCAAGATCATCTTCTTCCTCCATCCTTACTTCTAGGGTTTTTGCAAGTTTCTAGGGTTTTTCTATAAAACCTAGATAGTGAGTTTCTATCAACCATTTTCAAATGAGATATACATCGTAACATGCTACTTGTCTTTATTTCATGTTTATGTATTAAATCTTGATCACCTGATAAGTTTGACCTAAATTCTACTTTTGATATTTATTGGAGTTTTGGTTAGTATTCTTGATGTGGGTTTTAATGAAGTTATTATGGGCTATATTTTGGTCACAAATGTGTGTTACCATGGGATTGAGGGGTATAATTGGTGAACTTACATATTTTAGGGTTTAGACCTAAAATGGGATTGAACTATGTGAGATCTTATACATGTATCTGGTTGATATGGAAAATGTATAGAGATGGATGTTGAATGTATATTGGATGAACCATGAGTAAGCACTAGGAGGATGTAGACTTAGGGAGCCACCATGACGGTATGCACCTAGACCTCGACCATTTGAAGTAATGCCTGGGAGGTAGTCTTTAGATGTGTCGGGCCTTCGGGATGTTGCTCATGAGAGTGAACATCAAGGTACATTGACTTGCGGTGAAACTCTTTGGTGTGATGGGTCTCCCCCATTGATTCCTGTATGGACCTTTTCGTCTATAATTGATTTAAATGTTTATGCCATGATTATTGTTCAACTCACTAGGCTCGTTTGGCCTAACACTTGATTGGTTTGATGTGTATCTCAGGTTCTAGTGGCACGACCGCCAAGAAGGATTACTTGTTCATAGATGCGAGCTTGGGAATATTTTGGGACCCCCATTTCTAGCAGTCATGTTTTGGAGTTTGAAGAACAACTTGAGTTTATCGTTTTCCTAGATAGGATTTAGATTAGAGGGTTGTTTTTCCCTCATTGCTTATTTATTACAAACTTGTAATTAACAGGCGTTTATTGTTTCCCCTTTTGGGATGAGCTCGTGCTATGGCATTAATTTAAATACCAAATTTTCTTTTTTGGAAATTTTTGTTATCCCAATTTTTGGGGTGTTACACATATTTAGCTCCTTTTGATCGAAGATGTACTTCAAACTTGTATGGTCGGTGAAAAGAGTGCATCTTGCACCATAAAGATAGTGCCGCTACAGCTTCACATAAGATACCACCGCCGCCAACTCTAGATCATGGGTCGTGTAATTCTTCTCGTGCTCCTTGAGTTGACGGGACACGTAAGTGATTACCTTCCCTCGTTGCATTAACACATAACCCGGACCCATCTTAAAGGTGTCACTAAAGATAACAAAATATTTTGATCCCTCCTTTAGACAGAAGACCAACGCCTCACACAATTTCTTCTGCAAACTCCTGAACGCTAGCTCTTGAGTCTCGGACCGCACGAACTTGACGTTCTTCTTTGTCAAGGCCGTTAATGGCGAAGCAATCTTGGAGAAATCTTGGATAAACCATCGGTAGTAACCGACTAATCCCAAGACTTCTTATCTTATTTGGGCTAGTCGACCAATTCATCATTGCTTCAACCTTGTATGGATCCACCTGTACTCCTTCTCGAGTCACCGCAATGGCCCATAAACTGGACCTCTTGGAGCCAAAATTTGCATTTGGAGTTGTAGTGCATGTATCTTGTTCGGAAGGTCGTCTTTGAAACATCCACGTCTCTAACCTTCACTTGATGGTAACCAGAACGATGGTCGATTTTGGAGAAACACCCCGCCCCTTGCAATTGATCAAAGAGATCGTCAATCCTGGAGAGTGGGTATTTGTTCTTTACTGTTACCTTGTTCAATTCCCTGTAACCTATGCACATCCACATAGAATCGTCTTTATTCTTCACAAAGAGCATCATAGCTCCCCAAGGTGAAGAGTTCGGTCTCATAAACCTCTTACTGAGTAGTTATTGTAGTTGAGTCATCACTTATTGGATTTTCGACAGTGCTAGGCGATAGGGAGCACGAGCAATCGGTGCCACTTCTAGAACGAGGTCAATATAGAATTCATACATTGTTGGATCTGAATTCATAAATTGGATAAGTTTCAATGTTCACAAAATCAACAAACATCATCTTCTTCTTTGATACAAATAATGAAGACAAGGACAAAGAAACGAGAAAAAAGAAAGAAATCTAAACTATCAAGGCTCTAAAACATATGTGTTTTAAAATGCTAAAACTTCTATTTATATAGATGTGTAGAATTCCCAAACTTCCCTCTTAATTATTGTGAATATGGATTACTTGCTAGGCACCTTGTACGGTCATGCAAGGTTTCTTCACTAATATTACGTGGTTGTGTGATACTATTTTATTTCTTTGTTTTGGTTCCAGATGATAAGTATTATTTGTTCGATAATATAACATAATTTCCTTATATTTCTCTTGCGTTTTACATCCTTAAATGGATGACTTGAGTCTTTTTCATTACTATTTTATATCTTTCTTGTTTATGGAGCTTGAAAGTAGAAACGATCTAGTTTGGCGACTTATGGACATTTTTGTTGGGAGAAATCGTATGTAGAAAAACAGGGAGATAACCGCATGCTGCAGCGTCAAGCCACCTCGAGATTTTTGGAATATTCCTAAAATATGCTTCCATCCGATCATGAGCCGGAGGAAATCCTTAAGAGATTTTTCACCCGATCATAAGCCGGAGGAAATCCTTAAGAGAATTTTCATGTGCTTCAACGTTTTACCCAATGTGTAATACCCCCTCCTTTGATGGTTATATAAAGGTCTATTATTTTGTAGAAATGATATTCCAATTTCCTCAAAAACACTCCCAAAGTCCCAACAACTTTAGTTTTAGTTTGTACTTTTATTCTCCAATCATTTGGATAAAGTTTAGCATTTTATATCAGTATTTATTTTTCAGTATTTCTTCTCATCTAATTTATTCTAGTATTATATCTCATTTATTTCTCGCATTTAAATTTATGTTTTTACATTATCGCATTTTAATATTTCGTTGATTTATATATATTCTCGTAATTATTTCAGTCTAGATTTTACATTTCTTGTAATCTTTATTTTTACCATCTTTAATTAGATCATCGTAACGTAGTTTTTAATTTATTATAGTCTTATTTTTATTATCATTTATTTTTATTAGTCGTAAATGTTTATTTTCATTACTTTAAAAATGCAAGGACCCCGAGCGATGATAAACTGACAACCTTCGATGTCGGGTCAAGTTAAGACTAAAACCAATTTTTGATGGTGGAAATTGTTAATTAATAATTCTTTCCAATCATCCATTCAAGGTTATATTTATAAAATCATTTCCTGACAAGTTGATCATTGTTGAAAATGTTAAAGTGTGACGGACCTGATAAGTCGTCTTGACACATCAACTTGAATGATATGAAGATATACTCGAGAGAGTTATTTAGATACGAGGAAACTTGTTTTCATTCCATATAACTTGTATAAGGAATAGATTGTGTCATTGTCTAGACTTTTTCTATTTTGGAAACATTAGAGTTAAGTCTACGTATGCGAGTCTTTCTCCACATTGGAAGAGTGCCTTAGAGAAGCTAATGTTTGGAAAAGTTAATTACAATGTATCACCTAATTTATTTATTTAAAAAGTCTTAACAGATCCCTACACCCTTGCTCCTTTTTAAAAAAGTTTATTTTCATTAAGTAGATGTTAAAAGCCCACCAAAAAATATTTATTCGATTTCGCTATCTGAAATTGTCTTTTGGCTTGACTTAAGGAAGTTCGGATTTTCCTGTGTCCGTATGGATCAATACTTGGTATTTTACCATTTTATTACTTGTTTAAGACAACCATGAATAGACAAGTGTATAGTTGCACGAGTCTCCATTTGCTAATAGTCTGAGAAATTTATTTTCAAATAAATCTCGCGACACCATACAACCGTGCAACAAATATGACTTGCGGCCCACACCTCCATACGGATCTTTTATTGGCTCGAGTTCTTGATCAACATACTTGGTTTTTCCACACTGATCCAACTTGATTTTGCTTGATTACCCGCCTATTTTTATTCATTCTCAATTTTCCAAAGTCCAATCCATTTTCATCATTGCCATTTTAGGAAAAATCCACTATCAAAACTCATGCACACAATAGAAGAAGTACCAAGGTACTCCACTACAATATGATGCATGCACTAAATTCAAATAAAACACTTCTAGAGTCGCAATTACTTTCCCAACAAAATGTTGCACAAAGTTCTCAAATGACAAATGTAAAGATACTAACAAAATCAAAGTTGCATCCTAATTGTCAACTTTTAACATCAATATTACACAATTGTAACATAAGTGTATTAGTTTTATTGATCAATACGAGACGTACATTTATGCATACGTGTAACACCCCAAAAATTTAAAAATAACAGACAAAATAAAACTTCCAAACACTCTTAAATACAAAGCTTTGAAATAACAAATATCTAAAGTTACAAGGAAGAATCACAATAACAATGTATCAGAGTTCTAACAGAACTATCTAATCCCACAAACAGGGACAAAGTTAAATGGATGTTACTAAACCGCCAAAGCTGCTAACTTCACCAAACTGGATGACGTCACTAATGCCATTCTACCGGAACTTCTACCAAGCTCCACTCACCACTCAGATCCATTCTAAGACCTGATATACATGTCGAAAATTAAAAGTGTTAGGCTTAACGCCTAGTGAGTTAAAGCAGTTTTCATCATATAAATCATAAAACATTTAAAATGAACATTTTACTCTAAATGAGGCCATTTTAGAAATACTGATTATAAAGAGGCTTTATTGGCAAATCAAGTTATTTCTACTTTCCAAACATCCATTTTAAATAAATAATCGACGCCCAAATTTCCCCAAAACGCACCCACACGGTATTTCTCCAAAAGACTCTTTGTGTAATTAAATGGTACGTTTTAACACCGAAGGCATGGGTAAGGGAATACCCAAAATAACACATTTCGGTGACGGGGGAGACCCGATTCCATCGACTGTGGCGGGAACACAAAGTTAAGCCACTAATCAACGTTCTCGAGTTTCGCATAGACCATGGATCCCCGTATCCGGCTCCTCTGAACTACCACTGCAAGATACCCAATGAACCTAGCGACCACTCGACCTCTAGATGAGTCTCACCACAAAGTTACAAGTCCCCGTATCCGGCTCACCCTGGGCACAACCGCAAGACTTAGCTCCGTATACGGCTCTCCAAGAGCACCACCGCAAGCTTATATAACAACATGACTTGGGGACCACTCACTAGACTCAAACATGGACATCAAAACTCCATGATGAACATAACGACTCATATGCCTATGGATCCAATGCATTGCAGTCTAAACATTACATGACTCCATATGAATGAACTAGCGCATCCAAAACATGTAATGACCAACATTTGTATAAAAGTTGTTTTTCCATAAAACACTCCATAAGGAGCCGTTTAAACCGGATAACGTCCCAAAACTCGTTAGTGTACAATTCAAGCCGAAAGGCTTCATAAAACATTTGACACTCAAATAGAGCCAAAGTGGCTACATAAGCCGATGTACAACTATACCAATCATTCTTAAATTAAAAGGTATTCGTTCTAACAACTCACACTTTTGAAATCAAAGGAGTTAAGGTTTTCAAATATAGAACCCATAAGTTGAGTAAAGCCCCAAATGACCATATTTCAGTAACCGCTCTTTAAAATCTCCAACACACACTAAAATCCCATTTAAAACCATTTGTACTCCAACTCTTCCCATAATAGGAACCAAAGCAACACAATACCCACATTCATCAAATAGTCGAGAAACCTGAATGGTGGATTAAAATCCCCTTTTTGATGACTCCAACATCTCATATATTATTGTAAACCATTTTCAAATATTTAAAACCCAAATATGTGCAAGTGTACAAATGTTTACACAACTTCTCGAAATGAAGCAAACTCATGGATATACTTTTAAAACCCAAAATAAGTGCATTTTGACATGTATATAGTTTTTAAAAGCAACTAGAACTTACCATGCTAGATTTAGACTAAATCTAGGTTTTACCCACAACCTTGAGTTCCTTTGAAGAGGAGATCTTAGATCCTTACACTAGTTCCAAGCTTTCTACAGATCCAATACTACAACCATTCACAAAGTTATACTCAACCCTAGGAATGCAAAACAAGAAGAAGAACACAAAACCCTAACTTTATAGATGGAAAGATGGGTAGATTACCTTGATTAAAAACTCTTGGATTCACCCAAACACTTCAATCTACTTCCTTCTCTACTTGAAAAGCTTCAAAATACGAAACCCTAGGTTCAAGAATCCCTCAAATTTGTTTTGGGAGGAAGAAGTTATGAGAACAATGAACTTAGATCCCAAAAATCGCGATTAAAACCTTCAGACAGGTTCCGCGACTTGCCCACGACTTACAAGTCGCGGGGAAAGTAGCGCGCTTCCCGAAACTCACTTCCAGTGAGTTACGCGGCTTGTGTCGCGACCCAAAGTCGCGCACTAACCCGTGACACTCCAAAAAATCAAGCTTTCTCGCGATCTTTGCGTCTGATTCGATTCCCGATGGTTCCATCATGAAACTTACCTGATTTCCCGATACCTTAACGTCCCAAGAGTCAACCGACTCTCATAACACCGTCGAGGATAATTCCTGAAATTACGGGCGTTACAATCCTCCCCACCTTGAAGATGATTTCGTCCTCGAAATCTTGACAAGGAATCCCCAAAGCTCCACAGGGCACGGGGCGTTACTAACGAATTCCCAATCTACCAAAACGCGTGACATTCAGACATTTGGATCCTTAGCCTAAAAACATAACTCTCGCTCTTACTAACAATCCTTACTTACGGGCAAGCATTGGTCAAGGGATACCACACCCTTTTTACTTCGCAGCGCAATCTCACACATACATAGCAGGGTTATGAGAAGTGGTTCCACCACCTCATTTGCAATGAAAATTCTTCCCACAGTCTTTCACCTAAAAGACTTGGGCGGATTACCCGATCTCCAACCTTCAACTATTCCTTGCTCCACGAGGTTTGGTGAAGAGTCGTCGACGTACCGATCCACGTATGCTCGAAAGATGCACCCTCGATTGTGCCTTCTGGTAGGTTCCCTTAGAACCCCCAATTAAGAGTCCGGGTTAAGAACGGCCCTACAGATGGCTCTTGCGACAAGACTCTCTAACGAGGACCCAAACCTAGGGATACCTATCACAACTCTAAGATCATTCTTAAGACCACCACTGATCTTAACTTAGCTTTCTCCCAACAAGCTGCAAGGAAGGCCTAACACATTTAACAAAAGATAAAATCACCATCCATTAAAAGGCAAGATCCTACACATGAGCCACCAACAAGATCATTAAGGTTCCCAACTTTTCTTAGAGTTGACAATCCTCAAAACTTCCCACAATCCTCATGACGCTTACAGCCTAGTTCTATCTCTTGACTAGAAGGTTCCGCTAAGCTCCTAATTGACTGCACTCCAAAATCCATTTACTTGGTCACACCAGACCGAGTATCGTCACCACTTGAGAGTTGACTCCACTTATCTTACTAGAGGGTGTACTATCTTACAATACGCCACAATTTTAAGTCTAGGATTTGGTTGGGTCAACAACTCCGCAATAGCCTCGAATCGCCCAACTCATGGTTTCATTAACTTTTAAAAGTTTCGCTTAGCAAGGTCTTCCAAAACGTCACGCAGATCTTCCGTGCGTTCTGTGACCAAATGTTATCTACCGCTTACCTTATTAGCTTCTATAGACAACATTCTGAATTATTAGCGGTCGTTTGCTAACGACTCCTTCTATGGTCACGGGTGAAAACATTTTATTGATCATTTTAAGCAAACCAACACTCGACTCGCCTCAAGAAACCTCATCTAACACTGGTGCTATATAACTCCAATTACCAAAATCTTGGATTTACAATTCTTATGTTGGTCCTCAACCCCAAACAACCACATCAATTGGTCACCAACCCCAGAGCTTATTACTTACACTCCTATTCTCTCCCTATTATCCATTCAAACCTTGACCACATGACTTGACACCAAGAGCCCCCTTACCAGCCCTCTAGGTTCCTAGAAGAGTTAATAATATCGATTTCTAGCATCTGGTATCAGAAACTGGCACCATTTGTCCAAAAAACGAGATAGCGGCAAACCATTCTAACAAAGACTCGAACACTATAGCTTAACTACCCTATGGAACGCAACAAGTGGGGAACGTACCTGTCATCACCGACATGCCATCCCAGCCTGGGCACGTCGTGCCCACTTCCCGATCCTTCACTGATCCCTGCACGAGGGCAATCCTTCTTGATATGACCCGACTCTTTGCACACAAAACAGATAGTGCCCTAGATGGAACAATCTCGGTGGGAGTGGCCTAGCATGCCACACTTGAGACACGTTAAAGGATTGGGATTGCACCTCCCCGCATGTTTGGCTCGATACTCACGACACCACTTCGACTTCCTGCGATGGCTAATTCTCTTCCCTTCTTCATAATATTGGTATTCATGGGGTGGACTCCTCTGGTCCTCCCGTTTCCTCTTTTCTGAAAACTATGCCTCTTCTTCTTCACCCCGGGAGTAAACGTCTTCCATAAACTGCACTTCTTCTATCGCTTCCCGAAGAGTGGAAGCCTTGGAACATCGAACCATTGCCTTCATACCAGCTGGTAGTCCGTTCAGGTAGGCCTTGACTATATCCTTCTCACTTGGAACGATATGTCCTACTAGATCCAATTTCTCCATGAAGAGATTGGAGTATTCTCTCACCGCCATATCTCCTTTCTTCAGGGCTCGGAACTCGTCTTCTATTCTGTCTATCGCCCTTTCGTTACAATATTCATCCAACACTTCCTTCTTGAATGCATCCCACATTAGTGATGAAGCAATAGCAGTTCCCATAGTGGTTTTGGTGACGTTCCACCAAGTAAGAGCTCGACCCCTCATCATGCAGGAGGCGAATCTTACCTTCTGCCCTTCCTCACACTCGCTAGTGTCAAATGCTTGTTCCATCTCTTGGATCCAATTCAAGCACGTCACCGGACTGTCCGTCCCTGAAAACTCTGGCGGCTTGCTGCACAGAAAGTTCTTGTATGCGCGGGCCCTCTCGCTATATTTCATATTAGCAGCAACAAGATCCTCCATCCGGATCACATTCTCGGTGTCACCGAGACTCCGCACATCCAGCTCGTTATTTATTTCACGTCTCCGATCATTGGCATCTCTGGCCTCTAACGCCTTCATTATCCTTCCCTCTTGTTGCTCCATATCCGACTTCATCAATTGAACCACGTTATCCAAAAACCCACCTTGAGGATTTGCCTCTTGAGTTTGCGTCTCTCTTCCTGCATCCGCCATTCTTTTCTGACACACACGAGAATGAGGTTAAGAATCTTAGACCAATACTATAATCGCAACTTATGACATACTAATGCACATCCCAAGCATCATAATAATGGTAGAGTCAAGCACACTCACGTAACAGTATATTCATAATAGCAGTAGTTAATTGAAATTATGAACATAATATACATAAGGATCCTCGTCACCATAGCCACGACCCATGACTAGTGCATTTCTAACGAACACCACAACCCACACTCATCTTAGAAGTTCTACCCATAACGAATAAGTCATAACTTAAAGTCTCAGTTTAAGTCTAGGCATATAAGATTCATACCTTGTTCACTTAAACTAGAGCTCTGATACCAACTTGTAACACCCCAAAAATTTGAAAATAACAGACAAAATAAATTTTCCAAAAAGTCTTAAATAAAAAGCTTTGAAATAACAAATATCTAAAGTTATAAGGAAGAATCACAATAACAATGTATCAGAGTTCTAACGGAAGTATCTAATCCCACAAACAGGGACAACGTTAAATGGATGTTACTAAACCGCCAAAGCTGCTAACTTCACCAACCGGATGACGTCACTAATGTCGTTCTACCAAAACTTCTACCAAGCTCCACTAACCACTCAGATCCATTCTAAGACCTGATATACATGTTGAAAAGAAAATTAAAAGTGTTAGGCGTAACGCCTAGTGAGTTAAAGCATTTTTCATCATATAAATCATAAAACATTTAAAATGAACATTTTACTCTGAATGAGGCCATTTTAGAAATACTGATTATAAAGAGGCTTTATTGGCAAATCAAGTTACTTCTACTTTCCAAGCATCCATTTTAAATAAATAATCGACGCCCAAATTTCCCCAAAACGCACCCACACGGTATTTCTCCAAAATACTCTTTGTGTAATTAAAATGGTACGTTTTAACACCGAAGGCATGGGTAAGGGAATACCTAAAATAACACCTTTCGGTGACGGGGGAGATCCGATTCCATCGACTGTGGCGGTCACATAAAGTTAAGCCACTTATCAACGTTCTCGAGTTTCGCATAGACCATGGATCCCCGTATTCGACTCCTCTGAACTACCACCGCAAGATACCCAATGAACCTAGCGACCACTCGACCTATAGATGAGTCTCACCACAAAGTCACAAGTCCCCATATCTGGCTCACCCTGGGCACCACCGCAAGACTTAGCTCCGTATACGGCTCTCCAAGAGCACCACCGCAAGCTTATATAACAACATGACTTGGGTACCACTCACTAGACTCAAACGTGGACATCAAAACTCCATGATGAACATAACGACTCATATGCCTATGGATCCAATGCATTGCAGTCTAAACATTACATGACTCCATATGAATGAACTAGCGCATCCAAAACATGTAATGGCCAACATTTGTATAAAATTTGTTTTTCCATAAAACACTCCATAAGGAGCCGTTTAAACCGGACAACGTCCCAAAACTCGTTAGTGTACAATTCAAGCCGAAAGGCTTCATAAAACATTTGATACTCAAATAGAGCCAAAGTGGCTACATAAGCCGATGTACAACTTTACCAAATATTCCCAAATTAAAAGGTATTTGTTCTAACAACTCACACTTTTGAAATCAAAGGAGTTAAGGTTTTCAAATATAGAACCCGTAAGTTGAGTAAAGCCCCAAATGACCATATTTCAGTAACCGCTCTTTAAAATCTCCAACACACACTAAAATCCCATTTAAAACCATTTGTACTCCAACTCTTCCCATAATAGGAACCAAAGCAACACAATACCCACATTCATCAAATAGTCGAGAAACCTGAATGGTGGATTAAAATCCCCTTTTTGATGACTCTAACATCTCATATATTATTGTAAACCATTTTCAAATATTTAAAACCCAAATATGTGCATGTGTACAAATGTTTACACAACTTCTCGAAATGAAGCAAACTCATGGATATACTTTTAAAACCCAAAATAAGTGCATTTTGACATGTATATAATTTTTCAAAGCAACTAGAACTTACCTTGCTAGATTTAGACTAAATCTAGGTTTTACCCACAACCTTGAGTTCTTTTGAAGAGGAGATCTTGGATCCTTACACTAGCTCCAAGCTTTCTACAGATCCAATACTACAACCATTCACAAAGTTATACTCAACCCTAGGAATGCAAAACAAGAAGAAGAACACAAAACCCTAACTTTATAGATGGAAAGATGGGTAGATTACCTTGATTAAAAACTCTTGGATTCACCCAAACACTTCAATATACTTCCTTCTCTACTTGAAAAGCTCTAAAAGACGAAAGCCTAGGTTCAAGAATCCCTCAAATCGGTTTTGGGAGGAAGAAGTTATGAGAACAATGAACTTAGATCCCAAAAATCGCGATTAAAACCTTCAAACAGGTTCTGCGACTTGCCTGCGACTTACAAGTCGCGGGGCAAGTCGCCCGCTTCCCGAAACTCACTTCCAGTGAGTTACGTGGCTTGTGTCGCGACCCAAAGTCGCGCACTAACCCCCAACACTCAAAAAAACCAAGCTTTCTCGCGATCTTTGCGCCTGATTCGATTCCCGATGGTTCCATCATGAAACTTACCTGATTTCCTGATACCTTTACGTCCCAAGAGTCAACCGACTCTCGTAACACCGTCGACGATAATTCCTGAAATTACGGGTGTTACAATACGGGAAAATTTTGATCTTGAATGATTAAGTCTCTAAACTAATTTTTTGAATGAAAAAAACCATTAAATTTTCTCATTTTGAATGATGAAGTCCCTGAACTATTTTTTTAATGAAAAAACCATTAAACTTTCTCATTTTGAATGAAAAAACCATTAAATTTTCTCATTTTGAATGATTAAGTCCCTAAACATTTTTTTCCAATAAATTAAATCATCGAACTTCTAAAAATTGGTTACTTACATCATTTTAACCCAAAAAACTATCAGTTACTTTTGACTCTTCGTCTTTTGATAGATAAAAAATAGATCAAAAAGAGGGAGATCGATGGCAGAGGCAACAACGTGTTAGTGTATTAGGGAGATATGGAGAACGGACAACGTTCGGGCAACGGGGAGTGGCAAGGCGGAGCGATACAATTATTTGTGAGGGGTTTTAATGGCGTAGAGTTTGAGAACAGTAAAACTGATTTAGATTTGTTTTTAATTTAAAACTTTCATAGTCAGTTCCAGACCAATTTTTAGAAGTTCGATTATTTATTTATTCACAAAAAATGTTTAGGGAATTGATCATTCAAAATTAGAAAGTTTAATGGTTTTTCATTCGAATGTATAGTTCAGGGACTTAATAATTCAAAATGAGAAAGTTTAATGGTTTTTTATTCAAAAAATAGTTCAATAACTTAATCATTTAAAATGGGATAGTTTATTGGGTTTTTTTTGAACTTTTCCCTTGTGCATACGCATGACAGACAAACATTGCTTCAAAATCAACTTGTCAGTTAAGACTTCGTCATGTATAAGCTTTCAAGTTTAGTTTTAACCACAAACGAACAACAATTGTTTCATTTACGATCAACCAAGCATAACATGATCGTCGATTGATCAACCTTCTCCTCCAAAATCAACTGATTGTCATCATCTTGATCTACATCTCTTCGGCTTATGTTTTGACAATGATGCCCACATACCTTAATTTCTATTTCAGTGAAACTCACATCTTAATCTACCACAAACTAAAGAATTTCTCCCGGTGAACTTGTTAATATTAATTATCTAAGAGAACATTTCTCTATTGTGATAATACAGATCTACCAACCAATTAAATACCCATGGTACCAATTTGTTATGATGAATGTAACAAAGGTTTACGTGGTTCACCAACAGTACATGTGTTGCCTATCCATGAACATGAGTGAGATCAAACTTTTATTAGATGTTTCAGCCAAAGTATATATAGAATTTTAGGGTTATGATCGACAAGGTCATAATATGTTACACGTATAAATAGCAGGCATACTAGGGATGGAGTCAAATAGTCAATTATAGGTGGTTGGTAAATTAGTTAATGATTCACGTCCCCAGGAGCTTCCTCATTAGCGCACACATAATGATGGAGAATATTATTACCTCAATGTAGTTGATATTGGAAGCAGTTTAAGAAAATTGGAAAACCATAATGCATGGGGGATGACATTGATTACTTTATGAAGACATTAAATTCTACCGTTGATACCTAAACCAATTTGTGGCTCAACTAGCCTCAAATATATATATATATATATATATATATATATAGGGTTTGGTTCATTTGAGAAATGGTAAATATATGAGAAATAGAGAAGTAATTCTAGTCATTCATATGGTCAAGATCGGATTTGACTAGTCAAATATTACGGCTTTGACCGGTCAAAAGTTGCGGCTTTGACTGGTCAAAAGTTGCGGCTATCCCAAAAATAAAAGAACAATTTCGTAAATTTTATAAAACACACGGGTTGTGTTCATATATGAACATGTATAATTCACATATGAATTATATGTTCATATATGAACCAGTGCAATTCACAACTGAACTTTTTTAACTGATTCATATATGAACCTTTGTGATTCATATATGAATCAGTTGAACTAACTAACAGATTCATATATGAATTTGTATGAATCACAAAGATTCATATATGAATATGTATGAATCACAAAGATTCATATATGAATCAGTTGAACTAATTAACAGATTCATATATGAATCTTTGTGATTAATACAGATTCATATATAAACTCATCCCGTGTATTTTACGAAATTACCCCTCTACCTTCTATAGACCACACAAGGAATTATCCGGTGCTTCGCGGTCAAAGCCGCAAATGTTGATCAGATGAATGGCTAAGATTACTTCTCTATTTCTCATATATTTACCATTTCTCAAATGAACCTCTCCCTATATATATATATATATATATATATATATATATATATATATATATATATATATATATATATATATATATATATATATATATCACTACTAAATAAAACACTTTTTCCGGCGGAATTTTCCGACTGATTTTTCCGCCGGAAATTTTCGGCGGATTTCCGACGGAAGTCAAACGGGTCAACCAACTTTGACTTTCGCCGGAAATCCGCCAGAAATCCGTCGGAAATTTTTTTTTTTTTTTTTTTTTAAATCAATTATTTTCGGCGGATTTCCGACGGAATATAATTTTTTTTTAATTTTTTTCTTATTAATTATAATTAATTAACTATTTTCGGCGGATTTTCATTAATAAAAATCCGCCGAAAATCCACCGAAAATAGTTAATTAATTATTTTTTTTAATGAATTAAAAAAAATAAAAATCCGTCGGAAATCCGCCGAAAATTTTATAAAATTTTCGGCGGATATTCTATATTTTTTTTAAAAAAAATAAAAAAAATCCGCCGAAAATAGTTAATTAATTATTTTTTTTAAATGAATTAAAAAAAATAAAAAATAAAAATCCGTCGGAAATCCGTATGGCTTTAATTGATCCAGTATGACTTTAACGGATCCAATTGGGCTTTAATGTACCCGACTAAAACTTGTACGTTTTTACTTTTTTTATGATTTTAAACTTTTTGCGGCTCGTCTTTTCTATCAATTCTCAAGTCCTTCTATATTAGTCATAGTTCAGATCTGTCTACGAGACCACGTCGAATAAAATCGTACAAATCTAACATTCAAGTCTTCAAAAATATTCAACATCAACTTGGGCTTTTAATGGATCCACTTGAGCTTTAATGGACCCAATTAGGATTTAATGGATCCAGTTGGACTTTAATGGATTGGTTGGTTTTCAATGCATCCACTTGGGCTTTAACGGATCGATTGGGCTTTAATGTATCGATTGGGCTTTAATAGACCCATTTAGGCTTTAATGGATCCACTTGTGCTTTAATGGTTCCATTTCGGTTTTACTGGATTCATTTGGGCTTTTAACGGATCGGTTGGGCTTTTATCAGATTCATTTGGGCTTTAACGAATTCATTTGGGCTTTAATAAGTCATGAAAGGTTTTGTTGGTCTATATTGGTTCTTACTAGGCTTTAATGGTTCTTAATAGGCTATAGTGGGCCTTAGTGACCTTATTGATCCCAGTACACATCACTTGCATATATGCAGTACATATCTGCATACAAACACATATTAAGTCACCATTGGTGTTATTGGGCCTCAATAAGTCATTAAAGGTTTTGTTGGTCTATATTGGTTCTTACTAAGCTTTAATGGTTCTTAGTAGGCTATAGTGGGCCTTAGTGGCCTTATTGATCCCAATACATATCACATGCATATATGCAGTACATATCTGCATACAAACACATATTAAGTCACCATTGGTGTTATTGGGCCTCAATAAGTCATTAAATGTTTTGTTGGTCTGTATTGATTCTTACTAGGCTTTAATGGTTCTTAGTAGGATATAATGAGCCTTAGTGGCCTTATTGATCCTAACAAACATCACATGCATATATGTAGTATATATCTGCATACAAACACATATTAAGTCACTATTACTGTTATTGGGCCTCAATAAGTCATTAAATGTTTTGTTGGTCTGTATTGATTCTTACTAGGCTTTAATGGTTCTTAGTAGGATATAATAAGCCTTAGTGGCCTTATTGATCCTAACAAACATCACATGCATATATGTAGTATATATCTGCATACAAACACATATTAAGTCACTATTACTATTATTGGGCCTTAATAAGTCATTAAAGGTTTTGTTGGTCTGTATTGGTTCTTACTAGGCTTTAATGGTTCTTAGTAGGCTATAATGAGCCTTAGTGGCCTTATTGATCCTAACAAACATCACATGCATATATGTAGTATATATCTGCATACAAACACATATTAAGTCACTATTACTGTTATTGGGCCTTAATAAGTCATTAAAGGTTTTGTTGGTCTGTATTGGTTCTTACTAGGCTTTAATGGTTCTTAGTAGGCTATAATGAGCCTTAGTGGCCTTATTGATCCTAACAAACATCACATGCATATATGTAGTATATATCTGCATACAAACACATATTAAGTCACTATTAGTGTTATTGAGCCTCAATAAGTCATTAAATGTTTTGTTGGTCTGTATTGGTTCTTACTAGGCTTTAATGGTTCTTAGTAGGCTATAATGAGCCTTAGTGGCCTTATTGATCCTAACAAACATCACATGCTATGTAGTATATATCTGCATACAAACACATATTAAGTCATTATTAGTGTTATTGGGCCTTAATAAGTCATTAAAGGTATTTTATTAGATTGTAATGGTTCTTAAAAAACTTTAGTGGTTATTAATAGGTTATAGCGGGTCTTTGTGGTTTTATCGAGCCCAATACACACCACATGCATACAAACACGTATTAAGTCACCATGGTGTTATTGGGCTTAATAAGTCATAAAAGGTATTTTATTAGATTGTAATGGTTCTTAAAAAACTTTAGTGGTTATTAATAGGTTATAGCGGGTCTTTGTGGTTTTATCGAGCCCAATACACACAACATACATGAATGCAAACACGTAACAAGTCACCAGTGGTGTATTGGGCCTTAATAAGTCATAAAAGGGTTTTATTGGACTATAATGGTTTGGGTCTTACTGAGTTTTGGTGATCTTATCGAGCCAACCAATACACATGAAAAGGAAAATATAAGTTTAGACTTTAAAAAAAAATGAAGTACATGTGTATGTTTCCAAACTTAATCGGTTCATATTGAAATGAAAATACAAATTTCTAAACCTTTTAAACGGCCAATTTTTTTTTGTTTAAAAATTGGATAAAATTAGTAAAAGTAAAAGATTTAAAAATTGGATAAAATTAGTAAAAGACTTTATAAGTATAACTATTTTATACATAATAATTTAATAATTTGTATTCTTAAAAAACAATGATATTTTAAAAATAAAAACTACATCTCCTGTATATTTTCCAAACCTTAGTTCTTATTTTTTCCCACTCAAACTAAATCTTATTTCCCACTCAACTAAATCTATTTCTTAAAAAAGAAAATCACCCCAAAAAATGGCGGGATATTTCCCCCTTCCCAAAATTGAAGACTTTAATTTAGCCCTAAATAAACTAATGTGCCACCTCCCTCCTCTCCATCTTACCTCAGCCATACCCAATTCTCTCCTTTCCAAAATCCATTCTCTTCCTTAAGAAATTTAACCCTAAAGAAAATACATTATTTTCCTTCTAAAATCCTCAGATCGGGTTCGCCATTGTTACAACGACTTCGGTGGCAGGGTTTCGGTGGCCGAGGAGGCCATGGTGGTGACCGTAGTTGACGATTTTGGTTGTGGTTTCGGTGGCCGAGGAGGTCGTGGTGGTGACCGTAGTTGACGATTTTGGCAGGGGTTTCGGTGGCCGAGGAGGCCGTGGTGGTGGTCGTGGTGGTGACCGTAGGTGACCTTCACTCTCTCCCAATCAAGGAGCAACCCATAACCAGGAGACATAGTTGACGATTTTGGCTTCCCCATCTCGCCTCCTCTCTCCTCCTCGACGTCGACCTCCAATAATGGAGACTCAAGGGCAAGGTTGGTACTAAAAAATGATGATTTAGGGTTAAATCTCATCTCTCCTATATATATATATATATATATATATATATATATCTTGTTAGAGATAATCCATTGATAAAAAAAACTTATATGATGAGTGTTGTATTTGAGGAAAGAGTTTTGATGAGATTGTTTGTTGTATCTTTTTGCAGGTTGGTTGTCTTCTAATGGAGTGTGGTTGCAGCTAGATTCTTGAAAAATGGTTCTAAATCTTTAAGTATATTGTTGACTTGATTGTTAACTCCATTTGTGGATTTTGTAGATTTTTTGAAGATATTGCAGATTTTGTAGATAATATTTTTTCATGTCGTTTGCAGATTTTGTAGATTTTTCATGTCATTTATTACCTAATTTCTTTCTAACTTTCTAATCAAATACCATAAAAACCAAGATGAAGAATAGATTACATTCATGGTTCCAAAAAGCTACAAATAAAAGAGATTTTATAAAATCAAAAGCAAAATCAAATCAAAATGGCAGTGAAAAGCCATGTTCATTATGTTAATTGGGAGGGATTAAAGCATGATAATGATGATTCTAACAAAAGTTATGGACCACCTCTTTTTGCATCCTAATCGTACGGTTCAGTCCCAACCCAAAAACACTTGTATATGTTGGTTGCATTATTTTATTTTATTTGCATATTTTGTAGATTTTTTTGGATATTGATATGGGTTATTGGATATTGATATGGTAAAACAAATACACAAAATATCGAAAAATAAATAAATATTATGAACTCAGATATGGTAAAACCAATACACAAAAAAATTTAATTTTTTTTTTAAAAAAATTACAAAAAATTCCGACGGATTTCTGGCGGAAAAATCCGTCGGAAAATAAATAAATAAATAAATAAAATATCGAAAAAGTCGTCCAAAGTATTTTTTTTATTAAATATTTTTTTAAATAATTTAAATAAACTTTTCGGCGGATTTTTCCGCCGGAAATTCACTGGACTAAATTTGTTTAATTAGATAAATAATTATTTTGGGTTAATTATTGAAAAAAAGTTCTGGCGGATTTCAGGCGGAAAAATCCGCTGAAAATTTTTGATCCGCCGAAAAGTCCGCCGGAAAATTGAGTTTGCGGCGCCTCGGTTTTCGGCCGGCCAAATCCGCCGAAAATGCAAATTTCCGGCGGATTTGGCCGTCGGAAAAAGTCAAAAAATTTGTAGTGTATATATATATATATATATAGGGTCAAGTTCACGTGAGACCAAGCTATTTCCGTAAGACCGCGTGAGACCAAGCCTTAAAACATGAAACTTCACACCGAAACACTGTGAAGGTAAAAAACATTCGAACCTTCGTAATGTAATCACACTATGAAAGTAAAAAAACCTAAACCAAGTTAAAAAAATCAAACATTCACAGATAAAAGACTGTGAGGGTATATCTGAACCTTCACAGTGAAGACGCTGTGAAGGTAAAAAAAAAGGAACTTTCACAGCGAAAAACACCATGAACGTAACATTTACGGTGTTTTCCCTATGAAAAGTTCGATTTTTTTTACATTCACAGTTTTTTGGTGTGAAGTTTCATACTTTAAAGCTTGGTCTCACCGGTCTCACGGAAACTGTTTGGTCTCACGCGAACTTAAGTCTATATATATATATATATATATATATATATATATATATATATATGAACGTACGTGAAGGGGAAGGGATTACATTCCCATATGACCAAAGCCAATGCCGCCAATTTCAGTAAACTATGATAGTGCGACTACATTATCAAGGGCTTAATTACAATCAAGTACACAATGGTAAGTCCAGACATAATTGGACTTTGACATAGATAAGTCTATCAATTGATAAATGATGTGGTGATCACCATATATTAGTTTACTACGGTCAAGTAAGAACTTAGGAGGAGATCATTTCACAAAAGGATTACTAAGAAAACTAATATTTTAAAAGGTTGAGGCTCAGCCATAAATAGTTACCCATAGATCTTTTGTCTTAATATTTGGTATCTTACCAAGACTCAAGATTAGGTTAAAGTACATCGTATGAATGTGGTTGAAATTTTGTAATGTTTTAAAATCATCTCCGGATTGGTAAAACTTGAAATCATAGTGTAGAAAGAGGTTGAATCTAGTTCTTAATGGACTTATAATACATATTGTGTTGGAGCATTTAAGTTACGAGAACACTCTTGACAAGGTCCACCCACCTAAAAGTTGAAATGAGGCCGCTTCCTATGAGCTAAGGGGTTGGCTCTGAAGCATTATGAGAATCCAGATATAGACCCATGGCCAGTTAATGGGTCGACTTATAGTGGTGTAATGAATGAGAGGAAAAATATGTGCGAGGCGTTTCCATCTAACATAATAAGGAAGATGATTAATTAAGCTATACTTACTTTAGTTAGACTTGAGCACTTTCACTAAGTAAAGGTTCAAGATGCAAGACTTCACATTTACTTAAGCATAACACCCCCAAGGATTTCAGAATCTTATTAGGTCCCATTGTGTTTGTCTTTTTCAAAAGAAAATCCAAGTCTATTTTGAAAATGATGGGAGTTTGTCGGGGAATTTTTCAAAATAGTGTACAATCTTAGAACATCTCGAACATTTATGCTATACTTTGTCTAAAATAAAGTATTAAAATTAAAAATCTCTAAACAAATTACATTTAACTCAAACATATATTTTTTTTGAAGTATATAATATTTATATACGACAAATGTAACAAATAAACTCACACACCCTCCTCACCTTTGGTGAGGTTTGAACCCCTGACCTCCTAGGAGGCTAGAGGCTCCGATACCGCTTGGCCAAAGCCCTTTGGTAACTCAAACATATACTTTATTTTAGCAATTTTAGCATTAATTATATAATTAAAATTTTCAATATATTCAATAAAAATATTATTTCTCTCTACAAAACATTTATTTTCAATAACGTGGGAAAATATTAAATATTGTTTTTCTCTCCTATGTACAGTTTTAAAGATTTCTCTGAATTTGGAGATTTTCTATTCTCTTTCTTATTTTCTCTATTTTAGCATATGGTGGAGGAAAAGAATTGTTAAATCTCCAAAATCTCTATTTTACCATAGTTGGTGGACATGCTCTTAGTCTTTTGGGTTAAGTCTTAGGAAGAAGAGAAAAGCTCTTTTTGTTGTGTTTCCGCTTGTCTCCCATAAGTGAAGAGTGGAACAAAAGTGTCTATATTAGTAGAACCATTTTCTATATATTTTAATATACTCTAACGGTGGGGGAGCTCCATAAGGGTGCAACACACCCTTATCTGCACACATCCGTGCAGTGGGCATTGGCACAATGTGGCGCACTTTGCATTTCGCACATACGCATGACCACAAGCCGCAAATTTTATTTTGTACAAACTCATTAGCGAGAGCTTGAAGGATGTATCGGCCAACAATCATGGCGGTTGCATGCATGGCGTACTGTTACAATACTTAGGTTGGTAATTAGCGACAACTGGTTAAACAACGTCGGAAGAATCGCAACAGTTCGAAGTGCACCAATAATGACACTCGGATATACTAGTGTCTGTTTGAACAAACGGTCTAACATCGCTAATACTGCCAGGTCTCAAACTGTCAAATATGACCGTTGATGGTTGTTCGCTAGGAAAACGTATATATACCTATAATTCATCGTATCTTGAGAAGCGATTAGCCCAATCTCAAAGCACCTACTATGAGGCCGAAATTCATTTAAGGATAGAGAGTTTCCTCGCCTTGAAAGCAATATAGTAGACCTATCCTATCTTTTCTCGAACCTTTATTTAGTACCCAAAAATTAACAATCAATGGGTGTAACCCTTTGGGAGAGTTATTGGCCTCTTGAAAGCCAGAGTGCCTCATAACCATTCAGTTATCATGACTGAAGATAATATAATCCTATTTTTGTTTTGCTAATAATCTGTAGCATTTTGCAACTTATAGTAATAACATAAATAAAGATACTAAACCCTGATACAGAAAGAAAATGGCCCAGAAACGAGCCCAAAAACATAAACGGATTAGGAATTCATGTATACCAGAGGCTTTTAGAGCCAATTAAGGGTGCATCTCCCCCTGGACCCTAACTCAATGACCGGGCAGCGAAAACCACTATGATGGTTAATTAAGTTGATCATAGGATCAATGCTTAATTGTTCTTAAGGGGATCGTATTTAAGGCTCTCTGATTAATGCCAAGAACTACAAATATACGACAACTAGTTCACAGCTAGCTATAACAACGGTCGTATAAGCAAAAACATTGTTGGCATTAGTAATTATCATATATTCTTAGGTCTCTTTGAGATATGAGCAGCATTGATCAATGGAAAATTCTTGATTCAGGTACTTTGTATTTAGTCCTTCTGTTCACTAATATGCTCCAACTTTGTTACATGTTATTGTTAGCTACTTTGTCTGTCAACAATTCATGACAAGAGAAAAAGGTTATGCCCCAAACTTTTTTAATTGGGCTGCCAAATTTCATTATATTAAGGTTTAAAGCAGCCTCCAGGGAAACAGAAATTGGCACTACGGATGGATGGGAGATGTTGGGAACATTCTCTTGCAAAAAAACCAAATTCCGGCATGCCCAGAATGATCGATAGGTGTGAAGCATAAGTAGAAAGGTTATATCCATTAATTAATTATACGGACGTATCTTAATGCCTCATGGAAAGGTTTTCTTTTTCCTTTTCAGACATGCAAAAACAAAAGAATTCTCATTCTCTTGCAACATTATGGATTATTGAAAGGAGAAGTGGGAAAAAGAAGAAAAAAAACAACCTTTATTCTTGATTTACAATGTATTCTTGAGTAACCAATAAGCTTTAGACATGATAACTTGCTTATATAGGAAAAAGGGTATGATCAAAGAACTTTGAATAGGGATCTCTTTTAAGTACTTATAGAAAAACTTTCCAAATCTGGTAAAACTTTATGCTGCTGAATCTTTTTAAACATCTATATTTGTGGCTCTTTCAATATTTCTTTCTCTATAAAAAGCCCCTTAAGCATCAAATACAACTCATACAATTTCACTTGGCTAGTGCTTCAAGAACTACATCAAACCCACAACATCTCTCATCATCATCATCATGTCAAGGATGATTGAACCACTTGCTGTAGGAAGGGTGATAGGAGAGGTGGTGGACACATTCACACCAAGTGTCAAGATGAATATAACCTACAATCTCAATAAGACCGTCTCTAACGGGCATGAGCTCATGCCTAATCTCATTACTTCTAAACCTCGTGTCGATATTGGTGGCGAAGATATGAGATCTGCATATACTCTTGTAAACACACACACATCTCTCTCTCTCTCTCTCTCTCTATATATATATATATATATATATACATGTCTTTGATCAATTATGTTTGTGCTGACTTTTTTCTTTCTTGTTTTGACTTGCAGATCATGACCGATCCTGATGTTCCAGGCCCAAGTGATCCTTACCTAAGAGAACATCTCCACTGGTCAGATTCTTAGATTTTTCTGTTCACAATATATTGTCTTATATGATCATTAGTGTATATATATATATATATATATATGAACAAACTGTGAACCCAATTCTATGTTTCAGGATCGTGACAGACATTCCTGGTACCACTGATGCTTCCTTTGGTACGTACAGATCTAGCTAATAATTAACTGTTCTCCCTCTGCATGAATAAAATATAGATTAATTCTTTATGTTTAATTAATTATATATATATATATATATAATGCAGGACGGGAGATTGTGAGCTATGAGACACCAAAGCCAGTAATAGGGATTCACCGATATGTGTTCTTACTGTTCAAGCAGAAATCTAGGAAATCCGTGACTCCACCAGCTTCCAGAGACCATTTCAACACTCGTACCTTCTGTCAAGAACATGGGTTAGGGTTACCAGTTGCTGCTGTATATTTCAATGCTCAAAGAGAAAATGCTGCTCGTCGAAGATGATAATAATAATAATAATAATAATATTACATGTACAATAATAAGTACATATATGTGCAATGTATTTGAGGTATCTCAAATGATATCATTTATAACATATATGTAACTTTAATAATAAAGAGGGAAAGGAAGGGATATATATATATAGGGTTAATTAAAATAAAACCTTGAATTTACATGTAATATTTCTTGGGTTATTATTTTGTTTTTAATTTGAGATGTAATTTGAATCAAGTATTTGTAGTATTAACTATATATGTATGAAATCTATTAAGCAATGCAATTAATATTTTCTCGTGCTGTGTAGATTCATTTGGCTAAAAAAAAAAAGTTATGCTTTTGTGTTTGTTTTTAGTAATTTATATAGAAATAAAGAATGAATTACATATATATCAAAATGATATCTAATCTTGAAGGTGAAATTTTCTTATACAAACAAATGTTTGTTTTTTGATGGCACTTTTGATATGTATACTTAGCAGTTGTATTGTCGTTTTTCTTCCATTGCATTGAAGAAGCCTAAATCTTGATCGCATCGTATCGTATGGTTCTGAATCAAGGGAACATTAATTAATCGATATATATATATATATTTTCCCTTCTCAACCCGTCCTTTAAACTGCTTTTCGATTGCATGTGACAAGCGTGCTTAATTAAAAACACGAATCTTGAAGCAAGGCGTAAGTTTTTGTTTTGGATTGCAAACGAAGCGATGATATGCTTAAAAACATATGAATCTTGAAGCAACGTACCGAAAATATTGAAGAATTGAATTGAAGAATGCATGTGAGATCAGTGTGCGTTTGGAAGTAAGAAACATAAGAGATGGGAAGGCATGTGTTTGATGGCCACTATGTTTGGTGATTTCTAGTTTCATGATAATCTTCTTCTCTTCTTTTGTCCGCAACAAAGGGCAACTCTCCCTATAATTATATCATTTCTATTGAATTTCTCATAAAAGATCTTTATATATATATAGAGAGAGAGAGAGAGAGGAGAGGATCAAACGAGAACAATACCTATTTAAAAGATATACAAGAACCAACCAAATCATATATGATTTTACATTAACGCATGAAAAAACCACGCGGACTTGAAGTCGCGGCCAAAGTCGTCTGTGTGGCTTTTTTCGCGTGTTAAATAGATTCTTTTTCATGTTCTTTTAAATAGGTACCGTTCTCATTTTAACCCGACTCTCTCTCTCTCTCTCTATATATATATATATATATATATATATATATATATATATTCATATGTGAAGGATCATGTAAGAAGTTGAATTAACGGTGAGAAGCGTGAGAAATGGATCTGAACCGTTTGATCTCTTTTAATCTCAAACTCTCCCATGAATTGCGGCTTATAAAGGAATTGATCAGGTGCATCTCGTGCATCTTATCTCGGTGCATCTCATCCTAGTGTGTCCACTTCTCATCCAATGGTCGATAACCACTTCTAACTCTTCTCACCGTTAACTCAACTTCTCACCAGAACTCAACCCTATATATAATATATATATACATATATGTGTGTGTGTGTGTATGTGTGTTGGAATCTTTTTTATCCTTAATCTTACTTCTAGATAAGAATTAATTTAATGAGTTCTACATATTTTTACATGGTATTAGAATCAAGGTCAATGTCTTCGTCTATAGTCTTTGTTGGAGGGGGCGTGTTAAGAGTCTCACCTGGGCCCGATCTTGGCCATTTGTCCTCTTTATGTTGGAACATCATTTCTCTTACCAATACCAAAGGGTCATTGGACTAGCAGTATCAGAGTTAATTGGTTAGACATATTCCACATGATATCAGAGTTAATGTCTACCGCTCTAGGGAGTTGGCATTATAGAGCATAAAGTCAGGTTCAGGGAAAAACCTCAAAAAAACGAAAAACTGAGGAACACCCTGATAGCCCTTAATTTGGATGGTTTGCACTTGCACATATAAGTAATTTGTAACATGCACAAGTGCATCATGCACACGTGCAAAAAAAACCAAAAAAACAACTAAATTACTTGTATGTACAAGTGCATTTCGTCTAGATAAGGGTTACCAGGGTGTTCCTCGGTTTTCCATTTTTTTGAGATTTTTCCTTGAACCTCCATCATGGAGCATAATTTTTGTCTAAGAGGATGTTTGGTTGGTATTATTTTAAGTTCTGTATGAATAAAGTTGTATATGTGAATTAATCTGTTTGTATATATCGGGAAGATTTTTGTTTGAAAGATCCATAAATAGAATGAACATGTTTTTTTTTAATGGGAGGGACAAGTTTAGAAAAAAAAAATGATTTTCTATATAAAACTCTCCTTAAAAAACTTCCTAAATAAATAACTTTTTATATGATATTATCATTAATTAAGCCACCTAGCCTATGTTAAATGAGACATGCATGTTAAAGTCTCACATTAACTAAAATTTAACCATTTATCCAAACATCAATTTGTTGTTGAAAAGAAATACAGGGAAGTTTAAATATTTGTAACAAAATAAATAAAATGTAAATATTAATGACATAAAGATATGAGGTGGAATTTAATTTGTTTGATATGGAGGAGAAGTACAAGGGGTTGCAGAGGGCAGTCTGTAAATGTGTTCCACACTTGTGGACCCCACTTTTGGACCAGGCCATACGTGTCGTCGAATGAACTCCTCTCGTACCCACAACGGCTTACATCGTAAAAAACCTACATTTGATTTGCACAAACCGTTAAAACTTATGTTCATTTATTTTAGAGTGAATTACATAAATGGTCCCTCGTGAATGCATGGATTTCACTTTTCGTCCCTTCAGCTCTGAAAGTACATTGGTGGTCCCTAAAAGCGAGTTTTGGAGTCCAAATTCGTCCCTGGTGCTAACGCCGTTTGAAAAGTTCCGTTAGAGCAACCATGTGCCCCTCACGTGAGGGGCATTTTGGTCTTTTCACCTATCATCTTCTTCCCCAACTATTTTCTCCACACATCAAGAACCCTAAAATTTTTCATTGAATACTAAACCCAGAAAGTTCAAACATTAGTTACAAAAAATAAATAAAACATAAACAACAATTAGTTAAAAATCATCATCTTCTTTCTTTGATTCTCTAGCCCACCTGCACCATCTCTTTCCTTGAATCTCTAGCCCACCTCATTTCTCATCCAAAATTGATAATCATGAAGCCCTCAGATCTAGAAATCTCGAAACCATTCTCCCGCACATCGTGAAACCATCCCCCACACAAGAACCCACGAGACTGTTGAAAACCAGAAAAAACCCACGAGACTGATGCTTCGATGAATCAGTGAAAACAGAAACCATGAGACTGATGTTTCGCTGAATCGATGAAAACAAAACTGATGCTCTGATTGAATCGACTTCCAACAAGAAAACCAACGAGACTGATGCTCTGATTGAAGATTTCCAGAAACCACGAGACTGATGAATCGATGAAAACCAGAAACCACGAGGATGATGCTTCGGTGAGGTTCTTTGATTTGATTGTAGGGATTTAGAGTAAACTACCATTTTTGTAGCCCAAATTCGTAAATGGTGTTTGAATGGGTTTTTTCTTGTGTTTGATTGTAGGGATTTAGAGTTAAAAAATGGTTTTTTTTCTTGTTTGAATCTGGGGTTTTTTTTTTTTTGTGTTTGATTTGTGTTTGAATCAGGTCATAACCTTGAATATTTGTTTGATTTGGGTTTTTTTTCTTGTGTTTGAATATGATATTTTCCATTTATGGATTTGATTGCTAATTTCATTGTGTTCTTGATTTCATCAATATTAGGGTTTTGCATTTTTGGGTTTGAGCATTTAGTGGGATTGGGTTTGTTATTTCGATTTGGGTTTGGATTTCATGTATGGTTCGTAATTTGATTTTGAAATCTAGATATGTTTATGGTTTAAATTTGATGTCTTGAGATGATGGTGGTGGAGGTGGAAGGTGGTGGCAATGGTTGGTGTTCTTGTTGAGGAAGAAGATGGAGGAGAATATGGGTAAAAAGACTAAAATGCCCCTCACGTGAGGAGCACATGGCTGCTCTAACGGAACTTTTTAAACGGCGTTAGCGTTAGGGACGGATTTGGGCTCCAAAACTCACTTTTAGGGACCACCAATGTACTTTCAGAACTGGAGGGACGAAAAGTGAAATCCAGGCATTCACGAGGGACCATTTATGTAATTCACTCTTTATTTTAAATAATCCAAGATATCCTTTTCATATAAGCATCCCGTCGAGACGAGGACCACCACCGCCACCGCTACCGCTAATGCAACCGCCTTTGGGTGTTGGTGATCATTGGGATGGCAATAGCAACAGGTGCATGAACGTTGGGTTGTTTGGTTCATGGAATTGGAAGAAATTGAAATGTTCTATTGACCAAATTCCAAGCCATGTTTGGTTTATGGAATGAAAGCGATGAAATCCTTACAATTCCATTGAATTCCACATTTTTAGAAATTCATCATTCCTTTTCTTAAGTGAAGGAATTGAATTCCTACCAACCAAACGTGTGGTCAAATTTCATTCCATTTCCTTCAAAGTCAAATTCTTTCGATGGATTCCAATTCAATCAAATTCCATTCTGTAAACCAAACGTCCCCTTAGATCATATTTATCTAGTCATAAAAAATACGATATTTATTTTAATGAAAACATTTGATTATAAGTTGAAACTCTATAACATTTCATGATACATAGGGTGTGCAAGAATGATCGTTAACCAATTAAAAATGGATCGGTCAGGACCGGTTGGTGCATGCCAATCAAATACTCATTTGTTTTGCTAGACTGATTACATTCGGACCAGCGCATGGACTTGTCCAAATAGTACAAAAAAATTGAAATTCAAAGCACCACAATGCTCTCTCCCATTAGCCGACAAAGATCTCGCTTTTCTGTATTTTTTACTGTTATTGTTATTTACCATTTTTCTGTATATTCTTGTCATTTACTATTTTGTCTTTCTTAGATATCTAAATATATTTGTTGGGTTATAGTTTTTTTTTTATAATAAATTTCTACATTTGCTTTGATTCATGATTTTTGATTATCATTTCGTGTTTCAAATTTAACTATTAATTTGTGTTACAATTTTCTTCGTATTCTGTATTTTCTTAAGTTCCATATTTATTTTACTTTCTTAGAAATGACATTACACCATTTCTGCTCAAATGTGGTCATTAAACTGGGTCCTCAGCTTTATATCATGTGGTCGAAGTAATAGTTGACCATTGGCCAAAAAAGCGAAAAAACACATGCTTGGTAAATATTACAATATAGGCTAGGCAGACTCGTTCCTGACATTTTATAGGCCCTGGACGAGATGAAAAATTGGGCCCTCCATAACTACGAAATTATTTTCAATATATTGTTTATATCATTAAACATAACATTGAATTAAGAAATATTAATATTTCATATAAAACCGTTTTCCCGGTATTCCTAGCACAAGATCAATCAATAATTATTTCTAAATTAATATTATCTACCATATCATTTTTACATAACATCGTTAATCAGTTCCACCATCAAAGACATCTTATGACATACCTTTAATATATAGATTGAAATCATTTGACGTCACTATGTTGATCATTCGGAGTAACACTTTAATGTTTTTCATCATTATTTTAAACTTTTAGGGTTGAAACAAATTTTTTAAGAACCATCAATCTTAGAAACAAAAGTTCATGTTAGTTATAGATTGAAATCTTATTTTTGTTTTAAAGATAGGAGAATACTTAAGATTCATACACCCAATATTAGGTAATAATGAGTCAATAATGTATGAAAAAAGAAGTGTCTTTGAAATCCTAAATATATAGATATATGTTGGGTCGTCTCATATATTTCGGTAATTGTTTTCAAAAGGTAAGAGTTTTCTTAGTTAATAACAAAAAATATACTACATTCTAACACAATAATAAAATTCATGCAGATGGAATAAATGAAAAAGAGTACGTGGAAAATGAGTTATGGAATATATATCAAGGATTATAGGCAAAAATAGTTTTTAAATATTAATACTAGATAAAAAAAAACTTAGAGAAATAATAAACAATACTATAAAATGAAAGACTAAGTAATTTTTTACAAATTTTCTTGTCCAATGCTATTAATTAATACATGTTTGAGCCTTTAATATAATGTTAAATTCTTTTTGGATCCTATTATATACTAATTTTTCTTATCTTTCTTATTTACAATTTTTTTAACTACTAATATATAGTATATATTAAAAAAATTGGGTCCGTATTTCCTTTGGGCCCTGGGCGTATGCCCGACCCGCCCTTCCCCAGGGACAGCCCTGAGGCTGGGGGAAAAATAAAGTTCAATGCAAAATATGTGGTAGCATAGAACATGTCTAAGACATTTTTTAAAAAAGGATATGAGATATTGGGTATAATTAAAAAAAAAATATCCTTGCATTTTATAATAATATAATTAACTAAAGTAGCAAACAATTAAGAATAAAGTTCGACCATAGTGATCGAATTAGTCATTTATATGGGATCAAATTTTATTATGTTTATGAGTGTCCGACAACTATTAAAGATACATTAGCATGGTGGAACAAAAAGAAACCACAATTTCCGATTTTGACCACCATTTACTATACCCATGATTTACTAATTGTCCAAGCTAACATTGTAGCTTCGAAATATGTTTCTTTTCCTTGTTGTGGCAAGATGCTAATGGAACGAAGAACACGACTTACACCATAATTGGTCACGATTTGCATTTCACTCGAGAACTATTTGGATTGAATACAAGATATTGTTTTACTCTGGTCAAACTTGCTAACAACATTGAAGATATAGCCAAAAAAGAAAGAAATCAATATTCAACAATGCTGACAACAACTAAAGATGATAATTTGGCACAAAACACTGATCAAGTTAACAAAGTTACGGTTAGAGACCAAATGCGTAATAAAAGTGAAACCACAATGACCATGGCTGTTATTATTTCCTTTGGGGGAATTAATCCATAATTTTCATATTATCCATGGACCAAATTACGACTTTACTCTTCATTTTATGAGTTTTATGTATTTCATTTAGAGTTAATTATGATTTTCCTCCCTATGGTTTGTTAATAATTTTGATTTTCTTCTTTGTGGTTTAAAAAATTGCAATTTTCATTCATATGGTTTGCAACTTATTACTACTTTTATCTCTAAACTAATTTCTATTTTTGTGTATGTTTTCTATCAAAACTCATCTCCGTCTATTCTTATTTATTTCTAATTGAACTTTACTAGGTTTTATTGTTTGTTAGTGGTTCATATTGGGCTATGGTGGTTTAGTATTCTTATCGAACCGACTGCACACAACACACATATATGTGGTACATATTTGTACACAAACACATAATAAGTCACATATGGTGTTAAGTCGGGTCTTAATAAGTTATAAAATTTCATATTGGGATATAATGGTGATTTAGTGGTTCATATTGTAATATAATGGTTCTTAGTTGTCTTTTCGACCTTAATAGACAACACATACATCTATGAGTGAATACGTGCAAACAAACACATAATCAGTCCCCATTGGTGTTATAAGGTCTTAATAAGTCATAAAATGTCATAATGGTGGTTGAGTGGCTTATATCAGGGTATAATGGTTCTTAGTTGTCTAACTGACAGGAATACACGACACATGCATCTATAAAATTTGATATGTGTAAATAAGCACATAATAAGTCCTTACTTGAGTGTTTGGGCATTAATAAGTCAACAACGATCATAACAGGCTTTGATGGGTTCAATTGGGATTTGACGGGTATATTGATCTTATATCGGTTATGTTGGGCACTTGGGCTTAAATCGGTTCAGTTGGGTTTTAATCAGTTCAGTTGGGTTTTAATAGATTATATTAGGCCTTAATAAACTAATTAATCAGATTAAGAAAATGTTGATTAATCTGACTTTCTTAAAAAAAATGGGAAATAATTTCTGACGGATTTCCGACGGAAATGATAAATCCGTCGGAAATGTCATTTTCTGGCGGGAGACTTTTCGACAGCGTAATCCGCCAGAAATCCGCCGGTAATTCCATTTTCCGACGGATTTCCAACGGATTTTGCCGTCGTAAATTACCTTTTTTCTAGTAGTGTTATTTTTCCATTTTTTTTTAGATTTTCCCCTTAAACATACCCGATATCTATATATGTATAAGTGGCAAAATTAATGAGTTAGAAAAGCTACAAAACGAGTTGCTTCAAATTGGATTAATCTACTAACAATTTTTCTGTCATTATAACAATTAGAATGTTAAATGTAATTAGAAAAACCATTACTAAAATAATAATCCAAACATTAGTTTTAAGTAAATAATTAAGAGCATCTCCAACAGTTTTTCTCTAAATCTCTGCCAACATGTAACGGCCCAAAAATTTAACAGGAAAAATATAATGAGATGAATCCCAAACGGGTCCCAGTACAATAAGATAAACAAGAATTAAGATAGAAACAATAGCGGAAGTCTATTACAGCCAATAATCTCTAAGTCTGGACAAATATCAAACATCTAAACTTTCGCTTTCTATCCGCAATCAGCTACTCCGCTTCTACACCTTTTCCTTCCCATTTGAGGAAACACCACTACCAATCTTTCCTGAAAATGGGTTTTAAAACAATTTGAAATGCGAGGGTTAGACCATAAGGTCTAATGAATTCCCAGATGAACAAACTTTAATTAAAAATTTTAACACAGAGAAATGCTACAATTTATCAAGTGTACATAGCAATAAACCCGAATACCGCAAGTGAAGTATCATCACATGTCACTCTTGAAAAGACCGCGATCGGGGCCCAAGCAGACTCCCTTCTCGCCTCGGGGCCCAAGCAGACTCCCCTCATGCACTTGTGCAGAAAACGAATTTCACGCACAAAGGACTGTTCGTAAATTTCCAAGGAATCAAGGATCCTTTGACCATAGTTATTCATTCCACAAAATGAAACACGAATCATAAATAAGATATATATCAAATATAACACAAGGATATTTGATAAAATAAAACCAAGTCCAAAATTAACCCATATCAGCAGTTAGCAAATTCATAATTATTTAAACAGGTAACAATCAGTTGATGGGAATTCACCTGGTCGCAAAATATTGCACTTCCAATTTACTATCGATCTCCTTAGGGTATAATCTTCCACACTCTTCTTGCTCTTTTTGCTCAGAATCTCCCTTTTCTCCCAGAGTCATGCCTTACGCTCGAGTAATCACGAAGTAACAAGATGCACGCTTAACCCCACAAATCGATAGTCGAAAAGGCATGAGCATCACCAATCAGACGCAAATATTCTAGTCTAACCACCACTCAAGTAATCACGAAGTAACAAGATGCAAGCTTAACCCCACAAATCGATAGTCGAAAAGGCATGAGCATCACCAATCAGAAGCAAATATTCTAGTCTAACCACTACTCAAGTCCCAACTCCTGTCCCCATCGATCCCTCTAGAAAGGCACATAATCGAAGTCGGTCACAAAACAGCCGTTGGGTTACTTCCATCTCTTCGATCACAGAACAAGTACAAACATTCCCCAACGATTTATAAACTTAAATCGTAGATGTGAGATGCCTAATACCACCGACCACTCGCTACAATCAAACTCCCACTAACAATTATAAGTCGTCAATTAGAATACTAGCACATGAACATTCATGAGTCTGAAGGTAGACTTATGGACAAGATGATTTTCTCTATAAACGTTGGGGTCCCACTATACATATTCCCTCTCAAGAGTTCTCAAATCCTTCACATGAACTTAAACCCACCACTAACATAGAAGGGAGCTATGAATGAAACTTTATGGTTTCTCCAATTGTTCTTATAGTAATAAAATCAAAATCCACAGCGATTTAAACCTCAAACCCATGACTAAGATTATATTTTTCTTCCAAAATCCACTTCTAAATTCGAAATGCAAAGAACCCTAGGAAAGAAATATAAAAGATAACCATACCTTGACAACGACGACTAACCACACTCGATTTCTTCAAAGATTTCCGTCAACAATCTCGTTTCTCCTAAAAGCGCCTCCCACCCCCTCTCAAGAAAAAAATACGCCTGGAATCGATGGAAAGAGATGAGAAGTTTTAGCCCTTGTATATTTCTAGAAAACTGCAAATTTAATCCCCAAGTTTTCAATTCTCACCACGATCCCCAATTTTAAATAAAACGAGATTTCTCTTTACATTCATATTCATGTTGTCACTTGGGTTTTTTCCTTTTGTATTTATTATATATCTCCACAATCCATCCAATTCCGAAGGAAAACATCCAAGAAATTGATGATTCAGTGGTTTTAGCAACACCAATGTTATGTTAGTACAAACCATCTTTCCTTCCTTCCTGCCTGCCTGCCTATTCATTACAATCACCACAATAACAATATAACTTCTTTTTTCCTTTTCTCTCTCTACAAGCCTAAACATCCTAAACATCAAACAATATATCATACCAACAATGCATTATATATCACAAACTATCCCACCAAGACCCCCCATCATTTCCCATCTTCAAATCAAATCAAGTATTGATCTCTGAATTGCACTGCTGCTCCCGACTGCAGCTCCTCCTACCCCAAAACATGCTCGAACAGCTCGTTTTTTCCAGCCTCAGCGATCCCAGTTTCCCATCCTCCCCTGAGCCTGAGCCTGAACCCGAGCTGCTTCGATGAGGAGCTGACCCATCTTCACCCTCATCGTCTCTTGTTTCAGAAGATGGGCATGTTCCATCGTTGCAGGTGCATAAAGGAATGGCAACCGAAGGAAAAGGGCTGCAAGTAACTGGGCAAAATAATTCTGGAGATACAGAAGCAACACGATTCTTGCTAATCTCAGTTGGTGTAGACTCGGCTGCTTCTCGAGGGTGAAGCATGCAGGGGGTACAGAATCCAAGGGAAAGATGTAGTTTGATTTCCTTTGCTGGAGAGCCCGGCAATCTGGAAAAAGATATTATGCCATGGCGGCAAAGGGGGCAAGGAATGGATCCAGGTGGACCTAATAATTCACAAGGGTTGTTGCTTGTCGAGCACAGGTAAAGGGCGCATCTCACACATAGTTCATGCCTGCAACCTGAAAGCAAATGCATCCAACCGTTAAATGCTTCTTTAATGTTTCTTTTGGGGACAGGATTATGTGACAATTGCAGCATTTTGCCATTCTCTTTATGACTTCATGATTAATATTAAATCACATATTTATCCAAAAATAAGTGTCCACTTTCCAATTCTACCCTTAATTATGAGATGGAGAAATTCATTACTCACTCTATTATTAAGGGTAAAATTGCCATTAGCTAATTAAAAGTGTAATAACTACACATTTCTAAAATTGTGTGCCTTTTTCATTGTGGAGATCTATTTTGGGACGGAAGAAGTATATGATTTAGCTATTGTTCATCTATAGCTAATCAAATAAGTAACACATGTATGCCTAGCAGCCTAGGCACATTAAACTTATCCCATTAGGCAAGAGGTCTTGGCACAGGCTATGACCTTCGCAAAGATCGTTTTGTGACTGGCATGACTGTATGTGGAAGAAATGGAAATTTACAAGGTTCACAGATACATTTTATGCCTTCCATCGTCACTATATCAATTAAAAGTTACCAATCAGGATATTTTTTTGTATGGATGATCAACCACATCAAGAATTTGAACTAGAAGAGAAGTCAGAACTCTGTTTCCTTCAGGAACAAAAACCAAAGCAAGAAAAGAATAATAATTGACCAATTAACAATTCCATAAGTATTCATTTACGAATTTGATGTAACAGGCAGAAGATCGTTGTAAAAGCGGACACTGTATTGGGGTAACAAATAACACTTAAAAACTTTTATTACCAAACTCTTTAATGTCTCCATTTCTTCTAAACCAATATGTTTATGTTCTCTCTTCTGTAATCAAGTTTTTTGAAAAACAACTAGATCTACCTATAGGAAATTTATAGTATTCGGAGGGTTTGAGGATCCCATATGACTGGAAGCACAACTTTGTAACGTAATTCTTAGGATCCAAAACTATAAATCAAACAAGAAATAAATATGTTAAGATAGCAAACCTTCAGCAGCTACTGTGCAAGCTCTCTCCAGGCAGACAGCACAAATATCAGTGTCATCAGAAAGACTAGCTGACGACTGCAAACCACACTCTCTGCAGAGAATTGCCACAAGTTAATTCCTGTTTGCTTGAAAAAATTGACCCCACATGCCAAAATCACTCACAAATACGTTGCACACCTAAAAGGAGTAAAAAAACATGCACCCCAAGTTTCTTAAGGGATTGTTAACTAACTGATTAACTACCTGTTAACTTTTACTGTGAATACCTCCTATTTTCTTATATTCTATCACGGCTGCCTCCAAAAATAAAGTAAACATGCAAGAGAAAACACATGTATTGCCTTCAAAGCCGAGGCTCAAAGTCCATAACACACAGATTAAAGCAACATCAGAAGTTTACTTGGACTATATACATTGATGACTCTGACCTTTTACAAAATCTAGTTCATCCTATTTCTTTTAACTTTTTAACTACTTCAAACATAGAATGTAATGATCGTCTATTTGCACCTAAAAGCAACAGTTGATGGTTCAATAAAACATGTAGAGTTTAATTTGAAAGGATTGAAGGCATATCATTATCCTAAAACAGTTTGGGACAGAGGGTTTCTTGAATATGTTGCACATACAGATAGTTGGGATAATAGTGGGCCAGTCAATTAGTGAGGTAAGTCGGTCGTTAAGACAAGTATAAATAGAAGGAGGGTGGAAGTGATCAGGCATTGGTTTTATATTTTGTAACTGGCAAGAGCCTCTTTGGAGAGAACCAGCTCTCTCGAAAAAGCTGGAAATCAATCTGTAAGCGTTTGATTGTTGAATAAAGATGAAGAGAGTGCAAAATAATACAGCTAGGGCTTCCCATTTTTAAAGCTGGTTTATAAATTTCATTGTGGATGGAATTGACTCATCCATTAGTTCAGATCTAGTTATAGAACTCCTTGACATAAGAAATCAATAATTTAAATTAGGGATCTCTACCGTTAAACCATAAAAATACACAAAATATATGCGCTTTCACAAATACACTTGTAAAATAATACTGAAGTTCTACCACTTGGGGACAGTAATATAAGATTACCAAGAGTTCACAATGCATCTAATTGCATGTATCATAGGTAGAGATGGTTAGTTGTGAATACCTAGCTATGTTCAGTACACTCATGAGAGGCAATGATAAATAATTAGATGGCGGGAACATGGGTATTGCCAGGTCAGAATTTGGTGCCAATAATGGTTCAAGCCAATGACGGCCCCACATTCTCGCAACATCAAGAGGAAGCCACCTGAAATAGCATAAAGGTTTTCATGAACAACAACACATGGAGTGTGGCAGGGAGTAGCAAATACAAACTAGTAAAAGGCCCAAAAATACAAAAAGACAGCTGTACCCATTGCAGTTTAATGTCAAGCGACTAGCACCTCTTGCAAGTAGAATCTGAATAATTTGAGGCAAATATATTAACATAGACAATAAGAGAATATATTTAGAACAATGTCATCAAGATGATATGATAAAAGTAATATTTACCTGACAGCATTTTAAATTTCCACCACAAGAGGCATAGTGCAAAGGAGTGCTTCCAGCCCCTACAAAACAATGCAAGAAAGGTTACAAATGGCAGGTAGAGCAAAGTAGCATGAGGTACAATTTATTAGATCTCGAATGACCAACATACCTATCAAATCCATAGATGTTCCATAATGGAAAGTCACAGATGACATCTTTGCATGAAGATCTAGAAGAAGCTGTACACAATCAGCATACCCATTTAATGCAGCCATGTGAAGAGCCGTTATACCACCATCAGCAGCTTTATTTACAAATTTCACCAGTGCACTACAATGACCAAGAAGATGATATTATTTAAATAACCGATAATGGTTAAATGTTCATAATGTAACTGAATATCTGTTTCACGATCTGAATGAATATTGAACCAAAAGGTGACCCATGCATTTTGCAAGGAGGTCGTATCTGTAACACAATTTTTTGTCGCAAAGGAGTAATCATACCACTATAGTCATCTTCTTAAACACCATTTGCATCAAAAAAAAATTAATTTAAGACCATGATAATCTACATAATGCAGAGAACTGTGTAACTAATTCTAAACCTCTGGTCATATTTGTTTTTGGGACCATTGCCTCCATCATCATTCACTTGTGCATCTATAGCTTCAAAGGGAACACTAGGCACAAAATCAGCTACAACAAGTCGTATGCAGCGTACATGCCCATTCACAGCTGCGAAATGGAGAGCAGTTCTCCCACTAAGATAGTCAGCCCTCGTAACCTAACATACACAAATTGAAACAATCAGTGACTATTTATTCACCACTAATATTCTCTAGTTCAATAGAATTAGTAAAGTTAACTTACATTGCATCTAAAGAGCAGAAGGGTTTGAACAACTTCCCAATGCCCATAGCGACAAGCTTGCATCAACGCTGTCTATAGATCACACACATACACAGCAATTCAATGATCACAGAAACTCACACAGGTACACCCACATATTTTCGCACTAGTTCCTAGATTAAAAAGTTTCGGGTTCAGAATCTTCAAACAAGCAACTATCTATGATGCTACTCAAGGCAAACTTTCAATCATCTTATTGGAAATTGTGTGTGTGTGTGTGTGTGAATTTCCAATAGCTCTTAAGCAAATTAACGAAAATTGGATATTAAAATCAAGTTATCTGATCATAATGATTCCTAGAATTCACATCAGCTGAATACTTAGGGTTTAAGACCTTGAATTCAATGGCTTGAAAGCAAAATCAGATTAAAATTTGAACTAAAATACCGTCAATTCCAAAACAAAAAGGGTCAATAAAAAAAGACCTAAAAATTCTTTTTGCTCTAGAATCTTCAATTACACTAACAAAACCAAAATTGAGCTGATCTTCAGAAAGATGACGCAATTAATAACCTTTTACACAAGTTATGTGCATACACACTTAGCACAAGTAATCGAGATCGAAATGAAGGTCGTTACCTGGCCACAATAATTCCTCGAATTAACATCAGCTCCATTATCAAGCAACAATGCAACAATCTACAAATTAGAAAGGAGGCAGAAGCCGTCAGAAGTAGTTGTAAACATACAGAAAACGAATTAAAGGGGGAGAGATTGAGAGAGAATGTAATAAACAATTGTACATCGTTGTGGCCTTTAGCGGCTGCAAAGTGAAGAGGAGAATTAAGGCCTCCAAAAGTGGAGTATTTGGCAAGACAAGGGTTACAATCAAGCAACATCTTAGCCTCAACGAAATCTCCGTCTCTGGCCGCCGACACCAATCGCTCTCCGGAGGCGGAGCACCCAAAGGAGTTACCCATTTCCCCCTGATTCTTGTTGTAACGAAAAGAGTTTATGGATCGGAAATCAAAAGGGTATATGTATGTATATAAATCAAAAGGGTTTAACTTGTGAGAGTAGTAGAAATTAGGTCAACTGTCAGTATGTTGTAGAAAATCAGGAGAATTTGGCAAGTATCAAAAATCCAAAAGAGAAGATGACGACGACAAATTGGTAAAATAAGGGTTGGATTGGAGGTGTGAAGTTCAGGGGGACTTTGTGTTGTTGTTGGAGAAATCTTGTTTCTCTTTCAATGCTACCTAATATTTTTAGCTTTTTCCCAATATGTTCTTTTTTGAAAGGATGTTATGTTATGTGTGGACATAATCCAATCATGCAATAAATATATTTTTAAATTGCAAAACCATTAAATGGATGATGATATTTTTTAGATGGAATCATCAAAAATAAGGGTGTTCAAAAAACCCATCAATCTAATTCAAAAAAAATTAATTTGAGTTAACCTGACATATAATCGATACGAAATTAAGACAATTTGAATCTATTGTGTTGATATCAGATTAGGCCTAAAGTAACCCGATAAAAGCTTTAGCGACTTCTCTAAAATTAGTTGTATTTCTCTTTAATATGCACAAGTTACCAAAACCAACTCGCCAATAACGAGTAATGGAACTCATAAGAGAACATTATTGGAAAGTTACATGTAATACCTAAATATTTGATGAACGCGTAGATTCTCTTGAATGATTGATCGTATTTCGAAAGAAGAGTTCCTTATTTTTATATTTTCATTGTTTTTTTTACTTTGTTCAAATACAACACGACCAAACCTAAACGGGTTGGGTTGGATTGGGTTGGGTTGAAAATGTTCAAACCGCCAACATTGGGTTGGGTTGTTCATATGTCTTCAACCCGATCAACCCAACCCGTGAACACCCTAGACTCAACCCGTCAATCTAATCTGAACCTAACCCAAAATTAGTAGGTTGGATTGAGATTTTCAACCCATTTAAGTAAATGGGTCAACACGTCTAACATATTTATTTAAATGGGTTTGGTTGGGTTGGGATGAAATTTCTAACCTATTTACAACCATTTAAAATGTTGTATAGTTTTAATTTATTTTTAATTAAATATTATTATTTAATTATAATATCTATTTAAAATTTTATATAATTTTATTCTGTTCAAATATGAAATATGAAGTCAAAACCTAGTCGCTTCCTTTCCAAACGTCCATACCTAATACATGTCGCCTCCTCTCAAAAACGGAAAAACCTAGCTAACTGTCGACGCCCATACGTGATATGACCTGCGATTGACCAACGTGGCGACGTCCATACTATGTAAATATGTTTTTGTTGAATTTTAGATGTCTTTGATTTCTAATCAATTTGATGAGATATTATACGTGGATGACCTTCATAATGTTGTTGATTTTGACCATCTTTCGTTTAATTTTTTAACATGTTTTTGTCTATCCGCAACATTTTTCTTTTTTTATTGATATTAACATTTTTAGTTGATTTGGATTCTTTAATGAGTTGGAGCATGTGTACATTATTTTCTATTTATGTTTTTTGCTTGTATCTCTGTAGTTCTTCGCATAACCATTTCTGTTCTTGTTTATTTAACCTTTGATGTGTTGGCTTTTTGTGATGTGCAACTTATATATTATTGTTGAGTTTTAGTAAAATGCCATTCTAAAAATTGGTTTTGACCACCAAAAGCCATGAGGTTGTGGCTCTCTCTCTCTCCCTTCACTTATGTTTCTTTTCTCTATTTTTCCTCTATCAGCGTCGGTCACACACCATTAATAACTATCGTCACTATCATTCTCGTCGTGTTGAACCAAGGCAGAAATCAACGGTTTCTGTCCCTCGCTCGTCCGAAGAACTCGAGGCTTTAATCCATCTATTATCCGTACTCAATCTTGGCGGTGTGAAGACCAACTGGATAAGGGTCAGACATTTTTACCGGGCAGAAACTGTGTCCACGACCTATTTTTCGCCTCGTTCAATCTCATCAACGCTAACCCAAAACCCATTAAAGCACCAAAAATCACATCGTTTGGTCTCGAGTTCGACATACGCGGTCGTAAAACGGAATATGGTTACAAATCTAAAAAAAACACTAAATGAAAATGAGAGAGGTTCACTTACCAGAGACCAACAATTGCGTCTCCAAAACTTTCTGTACCAAGCTTGAATCGAGTACTTCAAACTCTTTTCTTCTTGCTAGACTCTCGCCAATTTTTCTCGTTTCCTTCTTTCGAACTTCACGGGAACAATGAAGAGAAAGTCTTCTGATTTGTGTTTGGGAAAAAGAGAGATTTAAACTCTCTTTTGTTAGAGATAAACTCAACAATTCAAACTCCTTCTAACTTCCAGAAGATAAGGACGAGGGTCTCTCCCACGTCCTTCACTTGACTTTTTCAACCTATATTCTTAACCCTCAACTTCTACCATCATTTTTTAGTCCATAACTTTTACATGATTTACAAACAACCCCTAAATTTGGGGTGTTACAACTCTCCTCACCTTACAAAAATTTCATTCCCAAAATTTGCATCAGGTTGGAATAAGTGAGGGTACCTCATTCTCATCTCGTATTCAGGTTCCCAAGTCATCTCTGACCCCTTATGATACCTCCATTTCACGAGCACTAACGAAATAATCTTGTTCCTCAATCTCTTAATCTTCATGTCTATCATCTATATTGGCTCTTCTTCGTAACCCAATTTATCATTTATTTGTATATCCTTGAAGGATATTGTTGTCATTTTGTCTGCTAGGCACTTTCTCAAGTTCGACACATGGAATGTGTCATGAATTCCTTGGAGTTGTTCTGGGAATTTCAATCGATAATCCACTCGACCTACTCTACTAGTGATCTCAAAAGGTCCAAGATACCTTGGACTCAACTTTCCTTTTTTTCGAATCTAACAATGCTCTTCTGTGGTGATATCTTCAATGTCACCTTATCACCCACCTCAAACTATAATGGCCTATGCCGCTTATCTGCGTAGCTTTTCTATTTGTCTTGTGCGACTTTTAGTTGATCGCGGATTTGAATGAAATTGTCTAAGGTTTGTTGGACTATCTTTGGACCAGGTAGCTGCTTCTCCCCAATGTCAGTCCAACAAACTGGTGTTCTACATTTCCTTCCATACAATGCTTCAAATGGTGTTGATTAAATGCTTGTATGATAGCTATTGTTATAAGAAAACTCAACTAATGGCAGATGATCATCCTAGTTGCCCCCAAAATCAATTACACGTGCTCTAAGCATGTATTCAAGAGTCTGGATTGTTCACTCACTTTGACTGTCTGTCTATGGATGATATGCAGTACTCTGATTCATTCATGTTCCATCTCTCGTTGGAAACTCGTCCAAAACCTTGATGTGAACCTGGTATCTCTATCTAAGACAATTAATAATGGCACTCCATAACTTGACACTATCTCACTGGTATATATTCGAGCTAACCTCTCTAAGGTGTACTTCTCGCTTATTGGTAGAAAAGTAGCCGATTTTGTAAGTATGTCAACAATAACCCAAATGGCGTTATGCCCCCTTAGGGTCTTCGGGAGCTTTGTTACGAAGTCCATTATCACCATTTCCCACTTCCACACTGGTATCTCCAATTGCTCTGATACCAATTCAGATTTAAAATTGCACTTCATATGGAGTGCAAAGTTAATACTGTCAGTGCAAAGTTTAGTAGTTAAATTCAGATTCAAACTTGACTTCTCTTCCTAAAAGTCAAGTTAGGGGGAGATTGTTGGGAACTGAAATAATTGCTTAAGTATGGTTAATGTTGCTAGCACAACTGGTTACTATTGCCAGTACAATATGATTACTACTGCTAGTAGTTAGTACTGCTGGAGTTAGTACTGCTGGAGTTAGTACTGCCAGATCAAAGTTAATACTGCTGAATGATATTAATACTGCTCATGAAGTTAGTGCTGCTTATGAGATGAAGGCTTCGTATGGCAAGGATGACAGATGTATTGACTGAAGATAATCATGGAAAGTCTTGGAGATAACTATGGAAGATTATATTGAAGATCTTTTATTTATTTTTTATTATTATCTTTTATCTTCAGTATATGCATAGAATAGTTTTGTAACATCAAGGATAACAACATTCTGAGTTTTTGCTTTCATAGAGAGAATCAACCTCAAGGTTTAGAACCCTAGTTCTAGAGAAGTAGAATTCGTATTGGTGAGCCTGTTCATCAATATTGAGGTTGTGTGTGAAATCTTGTAGCTTTAAATCATTCAATAAAGTTTACAATTTGTGATTTCTGATTCACTGTTTCATTGATCTTTGAATATTAAAGTGTTATTCCGCAAACTCCTTTAATATTGTTTCTGAGTGTTTATTCTTGTTAAGAATTCAAATCCTGACAAGTGGTATCAGAGCAAGTATTCTTAGAAACCTTCATTCATCATGGAAAACACAGTTGAATCAAACAGTACTCTTGTCTCAAAGGTTCCAATGCTCAGATCTAATGAGTTTGACATGTGGAAGATAAGGATCAAGCAATACATTCTCCTCACAGATTACTCTATGTGGGACATCATTGAGAATGGACCATCTGATGAAGGAAAAATTGGTGCAGATGGAAAAAGAACACCACCAAAGACAGATACAGAAAAGAAGATAAGGCAGACAGAGATGAAAGCCTTGAGCACACTGCTCTTGGCTATTCCCAATGAATATCAACACCAATTCTGCAATTGCACTGATGCACAGATGCTTTAGAATGCTCTAGAGAAAAGATTCTCTGGTACCAAAAGTACCAAGAGAAATCAGAAGGCAATACTTAAGCAATTGTATGAAAATTTTATGTCAACTAAGAATGAGTCCATGACTCAAACTTTTGACAGGTTTAACAAGCTGATTGGTGAACTAGCTAATATGGGAGTACAGATTGATCAAGATGATGTAAACAGAAAGTTCTTAAGGTCCCTTGGAGATGAATGGACCATGTATACTGTTTCATTCAGACAGAATGAACAACTAGAAGAAAAAGAACTTGATGATCTGTACAATGACCTTAGAGTGTTTGAATCTGAGGTGGAGGCAAAGAAGAAGCCTTCTGGATATGTTCATAATGCTGCACTCCTATCAGCATCAACTGATTCTATTGCTAACCCTGAATCGGTTAATGCTGCTAATGGAGCAAATCAAGAAAAAGGCACTGAATCTGTTTTTGAAGCCTTTCTGTCCAGCCATGGAAACTCTTCTTTAATCAATGATGACTTGGAACAACTTCATCCTGATGATCTTGAAGAAATGGATATTAAATGGCAGATGGCCATGCTTTCCATGAGGGTAAAAAAGTTCATCAAGAGGACTGGGAGGAATAACTTCTCCCAAAGAAGAGAAGATGGAGCAGGTTTTGACAAGTCAAAGGTAGAATGCTATAAATGTCATATGAAGGGACACTTTGCCAGGGAATGCAGAAGTGGAGTGTCTCACAATAACCACCAACAAGCTCAAACTGGTAGCTTCAACCAGAACAAAAACTCTGCTCAAGCCCTTGTTTCTCAACAAGGAATGGGGTTTGACTGGAGTGATCAAGCAGAAGAGGCTATTCAAAATCAAGCTCTCATGGCAGAGGTATCTGATCTCCCAACTGAGGTAAGTTCTAATCTCTGTTCTAAAACTTGCATAGACACTGTTAAAAGGTACAGGGATCACAACCAGAATATGAGTGATGACCTTAAGAGGTTAGAAAAAAAAATAAAAGATCTTCAATATAATCTTGCATAGTTATCTCCAAGACTTTCCATGATTATCTTCAGTCAATACATCTGTCATCCTTGCCATACGAAGCCTTCATCTCATAAGCAGCACTAACTTCATGAGCAGTATTAATATCATTCAGCAGTATTAACTTTGATCTGGCAGTACTAACTCCAGCAGTACTAACTACTAGCAGTAGTAATCATATTGTACTGGCAGTAGTAACCAGTTGTGCTAGCAGCATTAACCATACTTAAGCAATTCTTTCAGTTCCCAACAATCTCCCCCTAACTTGACTTTTAGGAAGAGAAGTCAAGTTCTTCAGATGCTTCCAAAACTCCATTATTCATATCCCTGTATCAGCATTCAACCCCAAACTTTGATTAATTGTTCTTTGGATCAAATACCTTGCCATCTCTGAATCTGGTGCACAACCAAGCTTTTTCTTTAACATAGCATGCAGCTTTAATCTGTTGTGGTTGTAAACTCTATCCACTAGGAAGTATTCTATGTGATTTGTATCCATAGTCAGGGCATATACTCCACTAGTTTCATATAGAGTCCAGTTGTTAACTTTTTGAAACACATTTCTGATAATATCCTTCACTTCTTCTGGCTTGAACAACATACATAGATACTCTATCACAAGTTTTGTGATTGGTATTCTTGGAGCTTTTAGTTGATCAGCATACAATTTCATTCCTACTTCAAACATCTCCTCTAGATCAGATCTGGAACATGTTCTGACAATCTTGGCCCAAGTCTGATATACTTCATACTTCTCATCTTTCCTCTTGAGCCTGATATACTCTGTTCCATCAACTTTCAGTGTATCCCAATGAATGATCCCTGGAGGCTTAACACCAACAGGTTCAGCTGATATAGGCTCAAGCACTTTTTCCATCACTACCATGTACAGATTCACATCAGCAGTACTTGATGGTTCTTCCTGTTCAACAGACTTAGGTGCCCCTTCTTCTTCAACTCCTCTCTGTTCTTTCTCAGCTTCTTCCACTCTAGGTTTCTTAGTTGGTGTTCTTCTTGCCATCATTTTAGTTCTTTTCAACTTCCTCAAACTGTCACCTAGAGTAGCTTCCTTCCTTGGTGATTCTTGCTCATCAGGGAAAGGTTTTTGAATTTGAAGATCATGTCTTTCTTTCATCTTCTTTTCTGCTTTAACTCTTGCTCTGTCATTTTCTTGTAACTTGGTCATCTCAGCTTCATACAAACCTTTTATTTGTTCAAAAGACATCTTTGTGAACATTTCCTTTTTAACTCCCACAGCACCTTTGAGAAAAGTAATCATCTTCTTTCTCTCTTGAGTGCCAAGGAAGGTCTGTGAAGGTTGTCTCTTCTTTTCCCCCATTCTGATCATTCCATGCTTCTTTAGAGTTGTAGCTTTCTTCTTTGCTATTTTTGTTGCAAGACTCTTTTGATAAGCTTCATTAAGTTCTGCAGCCAGAGCTTTTGCCATCTCCCTGTCTTTTTCCACTTGAATCTTTTCTTCTTGCTCAAGTTCAGCCTGAATCTTCTTGGCCAATGCTTCATCTGACTCAACCAACTTTTGATTTTTAATTGGTTGATCAGATTCCACCATCTTAGCTTTGCCTTTGTCCTTGCTGTTTACTTTATCAGCACTAACTTTCTTGATAACTTCAACATTGTCTTTGATGACAACTCCTTTGGTCTTTGAAGTGACCTTAGGAGTATCATGTTTAGCTTTGATTAATGCTTCAGCTGTCTCAAGTTCTTGCACATTGCTGCTAAGAAGATCTGTTAATACCTCTTGAACCATTTCTGCTGCTTCATTCAATTCAGCAGTATTAACAGTTTCTGCTGCTTTGCTTGTTTCAGCAACATTAACTGTTACTGCTGCAACATTAACTGTTACTGCTGCTTGTACAAATTCTGATTCTGTTTCTACTGCTTGCTCCCCCTCAAAATCAAATTTCTCCCCCTTATCTTTAGCATCTTCCATGTTTACATCAGCTTCTGACTCCCCCTTTTTGGGAGCATCATCCACTGGTTTCCTTCTCCTGAGCACAAATTGTTTCCTTTTCTTTTTCTGTACCAATCTCTTCACCATTTTCTTCAGTTTGGTAATCTGTACTTGTTGAGACAGAATTACCAGTTTCATCTCTTCTATGTCTTTGCCTTGCTTGATTACATCCAGATTGATGTTGCCCATAGTTTCCATCAATTCATTATAGTTATAACTGTCCTCACCTCCTTTGGGTGTTTTTACCACCTTTGGAGGATCATTGGATCTTTTTGTAGTAGAGGTCTTCTGCCTAGCAGAAACACCTGCTACCCCCTTGGTTTCTTGGCACCTGGGACCTTTGGATGATTGCTCACCCAAAGTTGCCATGGGGAAGGTCTTATTGATGTTACCACTGGCCTCCTCTGTGCTAGCAGGAGTAGTGGCAGCCTTTGCACCCATTTGCTCATTCATCTCCTCAGTGAGCACCTCTTTGGGGTTGGGAGACACCCCTGTGGTTTCCCTATAGATATTCTCTAATGGAGAATTCTCCATTAGAGGGCTTAAAGGCTCTGTGGGTGAAGGTACAAGAAGGGAATGAGCCTTCTTTACCTTTTTCCTGATGTAGGTATTGGTGATTGGAGAAGTTGGTTTTTGAATAAGGGACTGTGGGATTGATATGGTGATTGAAGGTTGGGATTGGCTTTCAGTGGGATGTTCTAATGAGGGCCTTGACCCTGAAGCCATACCTTCTGGATTGTGGGACACCACCATCATTGTAGAGAACAATGGGGTGTCAACTCCTTCCGAGTCCAATGGAGATCTCTTCATATTTGAAAATACCTTGCCTTTGGGGATTTTAGGTACATATACCTCATCAAATTGAGGCATATCTTGGGTACATATAGAAACTCTTTTTATTTCCCAAGTTTGACACAAGGTCATTGAAAATCATTTTTGAAAAATTGTACTTTCTGGCAGTGGCCAAGCAAACCAAAGCATAAGCAATGGTACTACTGAACTCACTCCAGCCAGTAGTCTTTTTGGAAATACAATGCATAAGGGTATGAACAAGAAAACGCCATTGGGTATAAAATTTAGCTTTTGAGAATTTGAAAACACCCAATTGGCCTCCATACCCCATTCTTGAAAGATTGGAGAACAAGTCCTCATTAGGAATAGAGGTAATACCTGCAGCATCGTCTAGTCGTAGACAGATGCGAATCACCTCTTCAGAAACTGACAAGGGTTTGTCACACACCCTTGTCTGGATTAACTGCATACCATTTTCTGTAACAGCAGTGGCATTCGCCCAAAATTGTCTCTGGTGCTCTATGTAGATTGTTGGAGACACTGTAAGAGCATAAGCGATATGGCTGGACTTGAGAAAATCTACTATCTGGTGAAATCCATCAGCCTGCTCCGGCTTTTGAAGCATTGCGATTTCGTTGTGTTCATCAATGAACGCCATGGATGCCATTGAGCTTGAGTGTTCTTTCCTGAAACTTACTAGGTGCTTGAGAGAAAAAGGGTTAGAGAGAAGATGAATAGGATTCAAAGAGTCGTTATGAGCTTTAGGCGGGAAAAAGGGTATTTATAGTATTCGGGACAGAAGCAGTATTAACTTGGAGCAGTATTAACCACTAGTAGTATTAACTAACTAGCAGTATTAACTGAGAGCAGTATTAACCACTAGCAGTATTAACTAACGAGCAGTATTAACTGAGAGCAGTATTAACTACTAGCAGTATTAACTAACTAGCAGTATTAACTGAAAGCAGTATTAACCACTAGCAGTATTAACTTTGCACTGGCTGTATTAAAACTGCACTGGCAGCATTAACTGCACTTACACTGTTGAAGCTTGTGATAGTCTGAGCAAGGTAATAACTTCCTGAGAAAGATGATTAGTAACACTAAAGAATAACAAATAACATGTATGTAAACATTTTTTAAATCATGAGCTTATTCAGAGTTGATCATGCCCACACTTGTGACCAAGAAAGTGAATCTACCCACATCAAAAGCTTTAGTGAATAGATCAGCAAACTGGTTGTCATTATGAACTTTAGCAACTTGAATAAGCTTCTTTTCATTACAGTCTCTAATAAAGTGATACCTGATCTCGATGTGCTTTGTTTTGGAGTGCTTGACTGGATTGTTAACAATGCTTATAGCACTGCTATTGTCAATGAAGATTGGAGTGTGAAGAAAGGTTACCCCATAGTCCAGCATCTGATTCTGAATCCATAGAACCTGAGAGCAGCAACTTGCAGCAACAATGTACTCAGCTTCTGTTGTAGATAAGGACACTGTGGTTTGCTTCTTACACTGCCAAGATACTAGTCTTGCACCCAAAAGCTGACATCCACCTGAAGTAGACTTTCTATCCATATTAGCACCACCCAAGTCACTGTCTGAATATGCAATCAAGTCAAAGTTGGATTCATAAGGATACCAAAGACCTAATCTAGGTTGCCCTCTTAAGTATCTGAAAATCCTCTTAACAGCTTGAAGATGTGATTACTTTGGCTTGACTTGGAATCTGGCACACAGACACACTGGAAACATGATGTCTGGTCTTGAGGCTGTGAGATACATGAGAGATCCAATCATTGATCTATATAGATGGACATCAACATCCTCCCCCTCAAGATCAGCAGTGATCTGTTTATGAGTCTCCATAAGTGTGCTTGTTGGCTTTGAGTCTGTTAAACCACACTTATCCAGGATGTCTTTCACATACTTTGATTGACTTATAAAGATCCCATCTTTCTGCTGTTTCACTTGAAGCCCAAGGAAGAAGGTAAGTTCACCCATTGCACTCATTTTAAAGCTCTTGTGCATCAACTTTTCAAAGTCTCTACACATCTGATCTTGTGTGGATCCAAAGATGATGTCATCCACATAGATATGAACAAGTAGGATGTCCTTCTTACTCCTTTTAATGAAGAGGGTCTTGTCAATTATTCCCCTTTCAAACCCATTTTCTAAGAGATAGGTGGATAGAGTATCATACCATGCTCTTGGGGCTTGATGTAGACCATAAAGTGCTTTCTTCAGTTTGTATGCTCTGTCAGGATATAATGGATTTTCAAATCCAGGGGGCTGACAGACATATACTTCTTCATCAATTGTACCATATAGAAAGGCACTCTTCACATCCATTTGATATACCTTGAACTTCATGTATGAGGCATAGGCTAGAAATAGCCTAATTGCCTCTACCCTTGCAACTGGGGCAAACACTTCTTCATAATCTATGCCTTCTTCCTGAGTGTACCCTTGTGCCACAAGCCTTTCTTTGTTCCTGATCACAATTCCTCTCTCATCCTTTTTATTCCTGAAAATCCATTTGGTGCCAATAGCTCTATGACCTTTTGGAAGGTCTACCAAGTCCCAAACTTCTTGCAATTTGAACTGCAGTAACTCTTCTTGCATAGATTCTATCCAACTGGAGTCTTTCATTGCATCAAAAACCTTCTTAGGCTCAATCTGAGATAGAAAGCAAGAGAGTACTGTGTGTTGTTGATCCTGCAGCTCTTGAAGTCTGCTTTGATTCCTTGTTATCATAGGAGAAGAGATGTCTCCTATGACCAGCTCTGGAGGATGGTTCTTTTGAGTTCTAGTCTGATGACTAGGTTCTTCATTGATTCCCACTTCTAAATTGGACTCATTTAAGTCAGCTGAGGTGATCTCATCAGCTGCTTCTGGCTCTTTATGCACTTGATTCTCCTCATCTCTTCATTCTTCTTCACTCTGAATTGGTTCAGTCATAGTCTCTTTTTCACAGAAATCAACAGGTTCCATTGTAGGTATGGGAAAGATCACAGGCTGAGGAATAATGTCTTGTACTTGTACTTGTTCATCCCCCGATCCTCCACATCCTGAACCTGCATGATCATCACTATTGACACCCAAAGAGTTAGTTAGTGAATCAATGTCAAACAACCACTGAGGACCTGAACCAATAGGATTTGGTGTGTTCTCATTGCATTTGACATTGTCACTTTCCTCAATTATTCTAGAAGAAGAATTAAATACTCTATAAGCCTTACTCTGAGATGAGTAACCAACAAGAAAACCATCATCTGCCTTGCTATCAAACTTTCCTAAGTGAGTTTTGGTATTGAGAATGGTACAAGGACACCCAAAAGGTTTGAAAAATCCAATAAATGGTTTTCTTTTATTTAAAAGCTCATAGGGTGTCTTGTTTTTAGGCTTGACTACTAGAACTCTGTTCTGGACATAACAAGCAGTATTAACTGCTTCAGCCCAGAAAGTAATTGGAAGTTTTGAATCAGCTAACAGAGATCTAGCAGCCTCAATCAGTGTCCTATTCCTTCTCTCAGCAACACCATTTTGTTGTGGAGTCCTAGGAGCATTGTATTGCCTCTCAATTCCTTTTTCCTCACAAAAGGTGTTTAGGTCATGATTTTTAAATTCAGTACCATTGTCTGACCTAATGACTTTTACTTTTTGATTTGTTTGGTTTTCAATTCTTAGAATAAAGGATTTGATCAGTCCACTTGTCTCATCCTTAGTCCTTAGAAAATATACCTAGGTAAATCTAGAGTAATCATCAACAATAACTAAGCAGTATGATTTCTTACCTATACTCATAACATTTGTAGGCCCAAACAGATCCATATGCAACAACTAAAGAGAATTAGAGATAGTGTTCAACCCTTTGGACTTATGAGAAGTTTTGTGTTGTTTGCCTTTGAGACAGGCAACACAATGATCATCACATGAAAAGACTTTTGAAGGTAAACCGCTTACAAGGTGTTGGGAACTGAAGATGTGACCAAGTCATTAATGCTGCTAGTTCAGAGTTAGTACTGCCAGAGGATCTCAAAGTTAATAATGCTATGTATTACTACTTATAGTAGAATTAATACTGCTAGTCAAAGTTAGTGCTGCTTGAACAAAGTTAGTACTGCTTAGCTAGTTAGTACTGCTAGTGGTTAGTGCTGCTTAGTAGTTAATACTACCAAGACTCAGTTAATGCTTCCAAGGTGATTAATGCTGCTTCTGAGATAATTTGAAGATAATGTTGAAGAGATTGCGTCTGGAGATAAACATGGAAAGCTTGAAGATAATTATGAAGATTATTTTGAAGATCTTTTTATGTTTAGTAATTAACTTTTATTCTTCAATATATGTATAGATTTGTTTAGAATAGCTAGGTAACTTTTGTGAGAATAATTCTGAGTTTTTGTTCTAGAGAGAGAATCAACCTCAAGGCATCGTTCCTAATTCTAGAGAAGTAGAATTCGTCTTGAAAGATCCTGTTCTTCAAGATTGAGGTTGTGAGTGAAAAGCTTGTAACTTGAATCTTTAAGTAAAGTTTGCAAGTTGTGATTCATACTGTTTTTCTGTTTATTGAATATTAAAGTGTTTTTCCGCAACTTCTTTAATATTGTTTCTGAGTGTTCATAATTCTTGTTGAGAATTCGATCCTGACAAGTGGTATCAGAGCCTGTTCTCTCAGAAACATTCATTCATTCATCATGGAAAACTTTGCAGAATCAAACAGTACTCTTGTCTCTAAGGTTCCAATGCTCAAACCCAATGAGTTTGACATGTGGTAGATCAGAATCAGGCAATACATTCTCCTCACTGACTACTCAATGTGGGATGTCATTGAGAATGGCCCCTCTACTGAAGGTCAGATTGGACCAGATGGGAAAAGACGTCCACCAAAGACAGATGGTGAGAGGAAGACCAGGAAGACAGAGATGAAGGCCTTGAGCACTCTGCTCTTGGCCATCCCCAATGAATATCAGCATCAATTCTGCAACTGCACTGATGCTCAGATTCTCTGGAATGCTCTAGAGAAAAGATTTGCTGGAACTAAGAGCACCAAAAGAAATCAAAGGGATGTTCTGAAGCAGCAGTATGAGAACTTCACTTCTTCAAAGAATGAGTCTATGACTCAAACTTTTGACAGGTTCAACAAGCTTATTGGTGAACTGGCTACTGTTGGAGTGAAGATGGAGCAAGATGATATCAACAGGAAGTTTCTCAGATCTCTTGGGGATGAATGGACTATGTACACTGTCTCATATAGACAGAGTGACAATCTGGAAGAGAAGGAACTAGATGATCTGTATAATGATCTAAGAGTTTTTGAATTTGAGGTAGAAGCTAAGAAGAAGCCCACTGGGTATATTCATAATGTTGCACTTCTATCAGCATCCACTGATACTACTGCCAACCCTGAAGCAGTTAGTGCTGCTAGTGGAGTAAATTCAGAAAAAGGCACTGAAACTGTCTTTGAAGCCTTTTTGTCCAGTCACAGCAACAACTCCTTGATTAATGATGATCTGGAACAACTTCACCCTGAAGATCTGGAGGAGATGGACATTAAATGGCAGATGACCATGTTATCTATGAGGGTGAAGAAGTTTATTAAAAGAACTGGGAGGAACAACTTCTCTCAAAGAAGAGAAGATGGAGCTGGTTTTGACAAGACAAAGGTGGAATGCTATAAGTGCCACATGAAGGGACACTTTGCTAGAGAGTGCAGAAGTGGTGTGCCAAATAACAACCACCAACAAGCTCAGAATGGAGGCTACAATCAAAACAAGAACTCTGCTCAAGCCCTTGTTTCTCAACAAGGAATGGGGTTTGACTGGAGTGACTAAGCTGAGGAAGCCATTCAGAATCAAGCTCTTATGGCAGAGGTGTCTGATCTCCCCTCTGAGGTAATTTCTAATCTTTGTACTCAATCTTGCATAGACACTGTCAAAAGGTACAGGGATCACAACCAAAACATGTGTGATGACCTCAAAAGATTAGAAAAGGACAGAAGAGATTATGTGTTGATAGTTGAGAGGTTTGAAGAACAAATCAAAGGCTTCCAAGCCAATGAACTTCAACACTCTTATGACACAAACTACTGGAAGTGGGAAAAGAATGAGTTAGAGACCAAACTGTCTAAGTCCAAAGAAGAGAATGATAAGTTGAAAGAAGAACTAGCTAAGGTTAAGCTTGATGTAGAAAAGTTTTTATATGCTTCAAAAGCAATGGATTCTCTTCTAAAGGCTCAGATTCATGATAAGATGAAGCCTGGTGTTGGATACAACAACACCCCCCCTCCTTACAACAACAACTACATCCCTCCTACATCAGACTTGTTAGAGACCAAGGAGAAAAAGGACTTGTCTGAGGAAGCCTTTAAGATAGATCCTTTGGATGAGGTGGTTGTTGAGGATATGACTGAGAAAGAAGCCAGTGAGAATAGGAACAATGCTGTGAGTAAAGAGATACCCTTAGAAAATAACAATGTTACCAATGAGGGTGATGGAAGGATCTGGGTCAAGTCTAAAGAGATAGAGAAGACCAAAGGAAAGGCCAACAAGGTCCATTACAAACAGACCACTGTTGTGAATCCTGGCCCTTGTAAACAGTGTGCTTGCAATAAAACTGAGAGCCTAAATTCTGGTACAAAGAGAGGTAATCAAAGAAACTGGAATAATCAATGGGCTCAGAAACAAGGAGTTGATCTGAGTAAAATAATCAGACCAAAACCTTGTTTCATATGTGGCAAGTTGAATCATTTGGCTAAGCACTGTTTCTTTAACCCTATTAACCAAAAGATGAACTTTCAAAGATTTGTGCAAAAACCTGTTGGTTATAGGAAGGCTGGAAAGAAACATGTAGTTAAGAAATCTGTTGAAACCAAAGGACACATGAAGAAAAATGTTTTAAAAGAGAGTATTAAAATGTGGGTGCCTAGAAGCACTAAAACTGTTAGTACTGCTACATCAAATAGTACTGCTGACAGGGATAGTGCTGCCAGAAGCAATACTGCTGCTACCAGTGTTAGTACTGCTGAGAATATTAATGCTTCTAACACTGTTAGTACTTCTTCAAAGGTTACTACTGCTAACACAGTTACTGCTGCTGACACAGTTACTACTTCTAACAAGGTTAGTACTGCTAAGCATGCAAGTGCTGCTAATGCAGTTAGTACTTCTAAAACCAGTACTGCTTCTAGCAAATGTGCATCCAAACCCATTATTGTGACAAAGTACTCCAGCAATGAGGAGTCAAAGTTTAAAAATCTTGTCAAGAAGGAATGTAAATATTTTGATGAGAAAGGGGTACCCAAGACCACTTTGGCTTGGGTTCCTAGTCAATACTAACTGATTTATCTTATGTGCAGGGCAACCAACAGCTTAAGGGGAAGAGCATCTGGCATGTTGATAGTGGTTGCTCTAGGCACATGACAGGCAACATGTCATACCTTCAGGATTTCAAGCATATCAATGGAGGACATGTTTCATTTGGAGACAATCTTGTAGGTGGAAAAATAAGTGGAAAAGGTAATGTTACAAAAGGTAAGATGACATTTGAGGATGTCTACTATGTTGATCAGTTAAAGTACAACCTGTTAAGTGTATCACAGGTTTGTGACAAACAACATAGTATATTATTTACCAATACAGAATGTATGATCCTTGCTCCAGGATTCAAGGTAGTTGATGAAAGCATGATACTACTTAGAACTCCAAGAAAGGACAATGTTTATTGTCTCGATATGGACAATGTTTCAAGTGATTCATCCCTGAACTGTCTTGTTTCAAAAGCTTCTGTGGATGAATCCTCTCTTTGGCACAGAAGGATGTGTCACATGAACTTCAAGACAATGAACAAACTTGTTAAAAACAACCTTGTAAGAGGTTTACCATCAAAAGTCTTTTCATGTGATGATCATTGTGTTGCTTGTCTTAAAGGCAAACAGCACAAAACTTCTCATAAGTCCAAAGAGTTAAATACATATTCTTCTTGTCTCCAGTTATTACATATGGATCTGTTTGGTCCTACAAATGTTATGAGTATAGGCAAGAAATCATACTGCTTAGTTATTGTTGATGATTACTCTAGATTTACTTGGGTATATTTTCTAAGGACTAAGGATGAGACAAGTGGACTGATCAAATCCTTTATCCTAAGAATTGAAAACCAAACAAATCAAAAAGTAAAAGTCATTAGATCAGACAATGGAACTGAATTTAAAAATCTTGATCTAAACACCTTTTGTGAAGAAAAAGGCATTGAGAGACAATATAGTGCCCCTAGGACTCCTCAACAGAATGGAGTTGCTGAGAGGAGGAATAGGACACTAATAGAGGCTGCTAGATCTCTGTTGGCTGATTCAAAACTGCCAATTACTTTCTGGGCTGAAGCAGTTAATACTGCTTGCTATGTCCAAAACAGAGTATTAGTAGTCAAGCCTAAAAACAAGACACCTTATGAGCTCTTAAATAAAAGAAAACCCTTTATTGGATTTTTTAAACCATTTGGGTGTCCTTGTACAATTCTCAATACCAAATCTCACTTAGGAAAGTTTGATAGCAAGGCAGATGATGGATTTCTTGTTGGTTACTCATCTCAGAGTAAGGCCTACAGAGTTTTTAATTCTTCTTCTAGAATAATTGAGGAAAGTGACAATGTCAAATGCAATGAGAACACACCTAATCCTATTGGGTCTGGTCCTCAGTGGCTGTTTGACATTGATTCACTAACTAACTCTTTTGGTTTCAGTAGTGATGATTATGCAGGTTCAGAAAGTGGAGGATCAGGGGCTACACAAATTCAAGACAATAGACCACAATCTGTGATCTTTCCTATACCTATAAAAGAACCTGTTGAAGACTGTGAAAAGGAGCCATCTACTGGACCAAATCAGAGTGAAGAAGAAAGAAGAGATGAGGAGAGTCAAGAAAATAAAGAACCAGAAGTAGCTGCTGAAATCACCTCAGTTGAGTTGAATGACTCCAATCTAGAGGTGGGACTCAATGAAGAACCTAGTCATCAAACAAGAACACAAAAGAATCATCCTCCTCAGCTGGTAATAGGAGATATCTCTTCTCCTATGATGACTAGAAATCAAAGCAGGCTGCAAGATATGTAAGACCAACAGCATACAGTGCTTTCTTGCTTTATATCCCAGTTTGAGCCTAAGAAGGCTTATGATGCTATGAAAGATTCCAGTTGGATAGAAGCCATGCAAGAAGAGCTGCTACAATTCAAGCTGCAAGATGTTTGGGATCTGGTAGACCTTCCTAAAGGTCAAAGAGCAATAGGCACAAAATGGGTCTTCAGGAATAAGAGAGATGAGAGAGGAATAGTAATAAAGAACAAAGCAAGGTTGGTGGCACAAGGGTATACACAAGAAGAAGGAATAGATTATGAAGAAGTATTTGCACCAGTGGCTAGGATAGAAGCAATTAGATTGTTCCTGGCCTATGCTTCTTATATGAAGTTCAAAGTCTATCAAATGGATGTAAAAAGTGCATTTCTATATGGCTCAATTGAAGAAGAAGTATATGTCTGTCAACCACCAGGGTTTGAAAACCCAAGCTATCCAGACAGAGTATACAAACTGAAGAAAGCACTTTATGGACTGCATCAAACACCAAGAGCATGGTATGACACTCTCTCATCCTATCTCTTGGAAAATGGCTTTGAAAGGGGAGTCATTGATAAGACTTTGTTCATCAAGAGAAAGAAGAAGGACATCTTGCTGGTCCAAATCTATGTGGATGATATCATCTTTGGATCCACAAGAGACAATATGTGCAAGGAGTTTGAGGAACTAATGCATCAAAGGTTCAAAATGAGTTCCATGGGAGAACTTACTTTCTTCCTTGGACTCCAAGTCCAACAGAAGTCAGATGGTATATTTATCTGTCAGTCCAAGTATGTGCAGGACATTCTAACCAAGTTTGGTTTCTCAGACTCAAAGCCTGCCAGCACACCTATGGAGACACACAAGCAGATAACAGCAGATCTTGAGGGGGAGGATATGGATGTTCATCACTATAGATCCATGATTGGCTCTCTCATGTATCTTACAGCCTCTAGGCCAGATATAATGTTTCCAGTCTGTGTGTGTGCAAGATTTCAAGTTAGGCCAAAGCAATCACACTATCAAGTTGTTAAGAGGATATTCAGATATCTCAAAGGGCAACCTAGATTGGGACTTTGGTATCCTCATGACTCATCATTTGACCTAATTGCATACTCAGACAGTGACCTAGGTGGAGCAAACTTGGACAGAAAATCTACTTTTGGAGGATGCCAGTTTTTGGGTGCAAGACTAGTATCATGGCAGTGCAAGAAACAAACCACAGTGTCCACATCTACAACAGAAGCAGAGTACATAGCAGCTGCAAGTTGCTGTTCTCAAGTCTTATGGATTCAGAATCAAATGCTGGACTATGGGGTAACCTTTCTACACACTCCAATCTTTATTGATAATAGCAGTGCTATTAGCATTGTTAATAATCCTGTCAAGCACTCAAAGGCAAAGCACATTGAGATCAGGTATCACTTTATAAGAGACTGCAATGAAAAGAAGCTTATTCAAGTTGTAAAAGTTCATACTGATAACCAGTTTGCTGATCTATTCACCAAAGCCTTTGATGTGGGTAGATTCACTTTCTTGGTAACAAGTGTGGGAATGATCAACTCTGAATAAGCTCCTACTTAAAAAGTGGTTCAATACCTGTATATAGTTTATGCTTGGTGTTACTAATCTTCTTTCTCAGGAAATGTATAGCAGTACTCAGTTTATCACAAGCTTAAAAGTGTAAGTATGGTTAATAATGCCAGTACAGTTTTAGTACTGCCAGTACAATTTTACTACTGCCAGTGTTCAGTTAATACTGCTCTCAGTTAGTACTGCTTTCAGTTAATACTGCTCTCAGTTAATACTGCTTTCAGTTAATACTGCTCTCAGTTAATACTACTCTCAGTTAATACTGCTCTTAGTTAATACTGATTTCAGTTAACACTGCTCTCAGTTAACACTGCTCTCAGTTAACACTGCTCTCAGTTAACACTGCTCTCAGTTAATACTGCTTTCAGTTAATACTGCTCTCAGTTAATACTGCTCTCAGTTAATGCTGCTCTCAGTTAATACTGCTTTCAGTTAACACTGCTCTCAGTTAACACTACTCTCAGTTAATACTGCTTTCACTAAATTTTTAGGGTTAATACTGCTTCTAATCCACAAGCTATAAATACCCTTTCCCCGCCTAAAAGATCATAACGACTCTTTGTCTACTGTTCATCTTCTCTCTCACTCTTTTCTCTCAAGCATCCAGTGCTCGCTAGTCAAGAATCCTTGCGTACAGATGGATTCAATGGTGTTTATTGATGAGCACAACGAGATAGCCATGCTCCAAAAGCCAAAACAAGCCGAAGGTTTTTACCAGATAGTCGATTTTCTGAGGTCAAGCCACATCGCTCATGCTCTCACTGTGTCTCCTACCATCTACATAGAGCATCAAAGGCAATTCTAGGCCAATGCCACTACTAGCACTGAAAACGGAGTGTCGTGCATCAAAACAAGGGTTTGTGACAAACCCTTGACAGTTACTGAGGAGACCATTCGCATCTGTCTACGTCTAGACGATGCTTCAGGTATATCTTCTATTCCAAATGAGGATTTGTTTTCAAACCTCACCAGAATGGGGTATGAAGGCCAAATGGGGATTTTCAAGTTTTTCAATGCTCAATTTTCACCCCAATGGAGGTTCTTTGTTCATACCCTGATGCACTGTATTTCCAAGAAAACTACTGGCTGGAGCCAATTTAGCAGTACCATTGCCTATGCTTTGGTATGCTTATCTACTGCTCGAAAATATAACTTTTCTCTGATGATCTTCAATGATCTTGTCTCAAACCTGGACAACAAGAAGAGTTTCTTCATGTATCCCAGGTTTGTACAGGCAGTTATAACCAATGAATTAACGGATATACCTCACTTTGATGAGGTATATGTACCTAAACCCCCTAAAGGCAAGGTCTTCTCAAACATGAGAAGATCTGCTAGGGACTCGGAAGGAGTTGACACCCCATTGTTCTCAACAATGATGGTGGTGTCCCAACCACAAGAAGGTATGGCCTCAGGGTCAAGGCCCTCATTAGACCAACCCACTGAGAGCCAATCCCAACCTTCCCTCTCTCAAAATTTTCCTCAGTCCTTTGCTGCTAAACCCACTCCTATGATATCCAAGACTTATGTCAAGAGAAAGGTACACAAGGCTCCTTCCCTTGTTGTACCTACTATTAACCAAGAGCCTCAAAGCCCTCTATTGGAGCATTCTCCAATAGAGAATATCCAAAGGGAAACCACTAGGGTGTCTCCCAACCCTAAGGAGGTGCTCTCTAAGGAGATGAATGAGCATATGGGTGAGAAGGCTGACACTACTTCTGCTAGCACAGAGAAGGACAGTGGTAACATCTCTAAGACCTTCCCCATGGCAACTTTGGGTGAGAAATCAACCAAAGGACCCTGGCGCCAAGAAACCAAGGGGGTAGTTGGTGCTTCTGCTAGGCAGAAGGCCACTACTAAAAGATCCAAGGATCCCTCAAGGATGGGCAAAACATCCAAAAAGGGTGAGGACAGAACTGAAACTGATGAATTGATGGCAAAAGGTTCCAATGATCCATCAAGGGTGGGTAAAACACCTAAAGAAGGTGAGGATAGCTATACTTACTTGGAATTGATGGAAACAATAGCCAACATCAATGTTGATGTGGTTAATCAAGGAAAGGAAATCAAGGCATTGCAGCAAGTGGTCATCTCCCAACAAGAGCAGATTTCAACACTCAAGCAATTGGTGGGAAAACTCATTGCCAAGAAAAGAAGAAATCAGTTTGTTCTAAGGAGGAGAGAGGGGGCAAACAAAAAGGAGGAGGAGAATGCTTCCAAAAAGGGGGAGAGTTCAAGCTCAGAAAAGATGGATCAATAGATTGAGGGGGAGAATGTTGAAGCAAAGGGAGAGTTTGTTGAAGAGAGGGCTGAAGAAAAAGCTGAAGGTGTGATAGAAACAGAAATATTTGCTGAAGCAGCAGAAATTGGCAAAGCAGCAGTAAATAAGGCTGAAGCAGCAGAAACAACACCAGCAGCAGTAACAACCCCAGCAGTAGAAACTGTTACTACTGCTGAGCCAAAAGGAGCAGCAGAAACTGTTAGTGCTGCTGAAACTACACAAGCAGCAGTAACAGGGTTAACACCTGAAGAGATTGAAGTAGCAGAGATGCTTGTAAAAGCAAAGAATGACACTCCCAAAGCAAAGGGAGTGGTCATAAATGAAGGGGGAGCAAAGAGAACAGAAAAGAAAGACATGGCTGCAGATGCAAAGAGAAAAGGGAAAGAAAAGATGATAGAATCTGATCAACCAACCAAAAAGCAAAAGATGGTTGAGTCAGATGAAGCATTAGCCAAGAAACTGCAAGAAGAGATAAATCAAGCAGAGAAAGAGCAGGTTGAGAAAGACAGAGAGATAGCCAGAGCACTAGCTAATGAATTAAATGAAGCATTTCAGAAAGGTTTGGAAACAGAGAAAGAAAAGCAAAGGGCAATAAGCATGAGAAAGGCTATGATGGCCAGATCAAGTGCAAAGAAGAGAAGGCCTTCACAAACTTACCTTGCAACTCAAGAAAGAAACAAGATGATAACTTTCTTGAGGAGTGCAATTGGTGTGAAGAAAGAAATGTTTATAAAGATGACTTTTGATCAAGTCAAGGGCTTATATGAGAAAGAAATGGGAAAACTGCAGAGTAATGAAAAGGACGGAGTGGAGTTTGAAAGGAAAGCCAAGGAGAGGCATGATGTGAACATTAATCAACCCTTCCCTGAAAGTGAAGAGGGAACTCCAACAAAAGAAAAGGCAGAGATTAAGGAAGAAGAGACTTTAGCTCAGAAGATCAAGAAAATAAAAAGAGTTAAGTCTATTGCTTCTAAAGGTCCTAGATCAGAGGAAAGGAAAAAGGAAGAAAAGAAGAAGGAAGCTACTATAGGGCAAAGTCAAAGGATTCTGAAGAGAACCAAGATGATGGCCAAAAGAAAGAAAATTGACAAGAAGCCTAGAGTAGAAGAAGAGAAAAAGGTTGCTGAAGAAGAAGAGGCACCTAAGAATGAAGAAAAGAGAGCTGACTCTCAGGAAGTACCACAGAGTTCAGATGTAAATATGTACATGGTGGTAATGGATAAAATTCTAAAGCCTATCACAGCTGAACCTGTTGGATTCAATCCTCCTGAAGTTATCCACTGGGATACTATGGAGGTGGATGGTAAGGAGTATATCAGGCTGAAAAGAAAGGATGAGAAGTATTATGTGTTTTCAACATGGAATAAAATTGTCAGAGAATGTTCAAGATCTGATTTAAAAGAGATGTTTGAAGTTGGTATGAAATTACATGCAGATCAGTTGAAAGCTCCAGGGTTACCAATTGTGAAGTTGGTTATGGAGTATTTGTGTATGTTATTCAATCCAGAAGCAGTAAAGCATATAATCAGAGATGTGTTTGAAGCTGTTAGAGGATGGACTTTGTATGAAAGGAGTGGAGTCTATGAATTGGCCATGGATACTTTTCACATGGAGTATTACTTGGTGGATAGGGTCTACAATCACACAAGTCTGAAGCTTCATGCCATGTTAAATAAGAAGCTAGGTTGTGCACCAAATTCAGAAATGACAAAGTATCTAATTCAGAGAACTATCAATCAGAGTATGGGACTGGATCCTAACACTGGATTGAATCAATGAAAGTTTTGGAAGCATTTGAAAAATTGACTTCTCTTTCTAAAAGTCAAGTTAGGGGGAGATTGTTGGGAACTGAAGATGTGACCAAGTCATTAATGCTGCTAGTTTAGAGTTAGTACTACTAGAGGATCTCAAAGTTAATACTGCTAGGTATTACTACTTCTAGTAGAATTAATACTGCTAGTCAAAGTTAGTGCTGTTTGAACAAAGTTAGTACTGCTTAGCTAGTTAGTACTGCTAGTGGTTAGTGCTGCTTAGTAGTTAATACTGCCAAGACTCAGTTAATGCTTCCAAGGTGATTAATGTTGCTTCTGAGATAATTTGAAGATAATGTTGAAGAGATTGCGTCTGGAGATAAACATGGAAAGCTTGAAGATAATTATGAAGATTATTTTGAAGATCTTTTTATGTTTAGTAATTATCTTTTATTCTTCAATATATGTATAGATTTGTTTAGAATAGCTAGGTAACTTTTGTGAGAATAATTCTGAGTTTTTGTTCTAGAGAGAGAATCAACCTTAAGGCATCGTTCCTAATTCTAGAGAAGTAGAATTCGTCTTGAAAGATCCTGTTCTTCAAGATTGAGGTTGTGAGTGAAAAGCTTGTAACTTGAATCTTTAAGTAAAGTTTGCAAGTTGTGATTCATACTGTTTTTCTGTTTATTGAATATTAAAGTGTTTTTCCGCAACTTCTTTAATATTGTTTCTGAGTGTTCATAATTCTTGTTGAGAATTCGATCCTGACACAAGGTTGTTTTTAACAAGTTTATTCATAGTTTTAAAGTTCATGTGACACATCCTTCTGTGCCAAAGTGATGATTCATCCAAAGATGCTTTTGAAACAAGACAGTTTAGGGATGAATCAGTTGAAACATTTTCCATATCTAAGCAATAGACATTATCCTTTCTGGGAGTCTTAGTAGTATCATCTTTTCATCAACTACATTGAATCCAGGAGCAAGGATAATGCATTCAGAATCAGTAAATAATATACTATGCTTTTTGTCACAAACCTGTGATACACTTAACAGGTTGTACCTTAATTGCTCAACATAGAATACATCTTCAAAGGTCATTTTACCTTTGGTTACATCACCCTTACCACTGATCTTACCTCCATCTGGAGTATTTCCAAAGGCAACATGTCCACCATCAATTTTCTTGAAATTCTTGAGGCAAGACATGTTCCCTGTCATGTGCCTAGAGCAACCACTATCAACATGCCAAATGCTCTTCCCCTTGAGTTGTTGGTTGCCCTGCACATAAGATAAAAACAATTAGTATTGATTGGGAACCCAAGCCAAAGTGGTCTTGGGTCTCCCTTTCTCATCAAAGTATTTACATTCCTTTTTGATGAGATTTTTAAACTCAGAGCACTCTTTACTAGAGTACTTTGTCAAGATGATTGGCTTAGCAGCACAAACATTAGAAGCAGTACTAACCTTAGAAGTACTAACAGAGTTAGCAGTACTAACAGAGTTAGCAGTACTAACAGGTTTAGCAGTACTAACCTTGTTAGAAGTACTAACAGAGTTAGCAGTATTAACATTAGAAGAAGTACTAACAATGTTAGTTTTAGCAGTACTAATACTCTTAGCAGCACTAACATTGGTAGCAGTAGTATTGCTTCTAGCAGGACTATCATTGTCAGCAGTACTATTTGTGGTAGCAGTACTAACAGTTTTAGTGCTTTTAGGAATCCACGTCTTGACACTCTCCTCAACAGTCTTTTTCTTCATGTGGCTTTTAGATTTAACAGATTTCTTAGCCACATGGTTCCTTTCATTCTTCCTATAACCAAAGGGTTTTTGCACAGATCTTTGAAAATTCATCCTTTGGTTCATAGGATTGAAATAACAGTATTTAGCAATATGATTGAGCTTTCCACAAATAAAACAAGGTTTTGGTCTATTGATTTTACTCAGATCAATCCCTTGTTTTTGTGCCCACTGATTATTCCAGTTTCTTTGATTACCCCTCCTTTTATCATGATTTAGGGGCTCAGATTTAGTACAAGCACATTGTTTGCAAGGAACAGGATTCACAACTATGGTCTGCTTGTAATGGACCTTACTAGACTTTCCCTCAGTCTTCTCTATGTCCTTAGATTTTATCCAAATCTTTCCACAACCCTCATTGGTAATAATGTGATTCTCTAGAGGAATCTCATCACTCACAGTGTTCTCCTTACCCTTACCAGCTTCTTTCTCAGTTTTGTCCTCAACAACTACTTCATCTAAGGGATCTATCTCAGTGGCTCCCTCAGGCAAGTCCTTCCTATCTTTGGTTTCTAGCAAGTCTGATGTAGAAGGGATGTAGTTGTTGTTGTATGGTGGTGGTGTGGTATTGTACCCAATTCCTCTTCTCATCTTGTCATGAATCTGAGTTTGTAGTAAAGAGTCCATTGCTTTAGAAGCATTGGAAAACTTTTCTACATCTAGCTTAACTTTGGCTAGCTCCCCTCTCAACTTTTCACTCTCCTCTTTAGACTTTGTCAGTTGGAGTTCTAGATCCTTTTTCTCCCACTTCCAGTAGTTTGTGTCATATGAGTGTTGAAGTTTATTGGCTTGGAAACCTTTAATTTGTTCCTCAAACCTCTCAACAATTCTCACATAGTCTTTTATATCTTTTGCTAACCTCTTAAGGTCATCACTCATATTCTGGTTGTGATCCCTGTACCTTTTAACAATGTCTATGCAAGTTTTAGAACAGAGATTAGAACTTACCTCAGTTGGGAGATCAGATACCTCTGCCATGAGAGCTTGATTTTGAATAGCCTCTTCTGCTTGATCACTCCAGTCAAACCCCATTCCTTGTTGAGAAACAAGGGCTTGAGCAGAGTTTCTGTTCTGGTTGAAGCTACCAGTCTGAGCTTGTTGGTGGTTATTGTGAGACACTCCACTTCTGCATTCCCTGGCAAAGTGTCCCTTCATATGACATTTATAGCATTCTACCTTTGACTTGTCAAAACCTGCTCCATCTTCTCTTCTTTGGGATAAGTTATTCCTCCCAGTCCTCTTGATGAACTTTTTTACCCTCATGGAAAGCATGGCCATCTGCCATTTAATATCCATTTCTTCAAGATCATCAGGATGAAGTTGTTCCAAGTCATCATTGATTAAAGAAGAGTTTCCATGGCTGGACAGAAAGGCTTCAAAAACAGATTCAGTGCCTTTTTCTTGATTTGCTCCATTAGCAGCATTAACCGATTCAGGGTTAGCAATAGAATCAGTTGATGCTGATAGGAGTGCAGCATTATGAACATATCCAGAAGGCTTCTTCAATTGCTGCAGGCTGCCCGACGGTTTTTGGTGCTCGGTCTTTACTTGTAGACACGTAAGACATCTCTCCACGTAATGTGCTACTGACTCTTCATACCCGACCACCAGTAACTTTCTTTTAGATTTTTGTATGTGTTGTCACTACCACGATGTATCGAATACCGGGACTTGTGTGCTTCAACGAGTACTAGTTTTTTCGTCTCTCTACTCTCGAGATCCATGTTCTATTTTGAAACCTCAAAACTCTATCAAAGTCGGTTGCTAAAAGTTTGACTTGGCCAATCATCCTTTCTTTCTTGACATTCTCTTCTTGAAGGGCTTCTTGCTGTAACTGATGAATCTGATCCTTTTGGTTGAGACTAATATCTATCTGCATCGCTCGAACTCTTATCGGTTTCGATCTTTCTTTTTTGCTCAAAGCATCGACGACTACGTTTTCCTTCCCTGGATGGTAGTGTATCTCACACTCATAATCCTTTAGAAACTTTATCCAACGTCTCTGCCTCATATTGAGTTCCCTTTGGTCAAACAGATACTCAAGGCTCTTGTGATATGTGTAAATGATACACTTCTTACCATAGAGGTAGTGCCTCCAAATCTTGAGACCAAAAATCATTGCTGCTAACTCCAGGTCGTGAGGAGGATACTTCTTCTCATGTTCTTGCAATTGGCGTGATGCATAGGGGATAACCTTGCCTCTTTGCATCAATACACAACCTACCCTAACTTTAAGGCATCACTGTAGACCATATAATCTTCTGATCCCTCAGGCTATGATAAGATCGGTGCACTGCTCAACTTTTATTTTAGTTGTTGGAAAGTTTTCTCTTGTTCTTCGCCCCATTCAAACTTACTGGACTTTTTGGTCAATGATGTCAAAGGGGTTTCTATTTTGAAGAAGTCATGTATAAACCTCCTATAATAGCCTACTAGTCCAAGGAAACTTGATATCTCTATAGCGGTCTTTGGTTGTTCCCAATCCATAACTGCTTCAATCTTTGCTGGGTCTACCTTAATGCCATTCCTGTCGACTAAGTGACCAAGAAATTGTACTTCACGAATCCAAAACTTACACTTGGAAAACTTGCCATATAGTTTTTCCTTCTTCAACAGTTCTAGGACCAACCTGAGGTGTTATGCGTGCTCTTCCGGACACTTTAAAATAGACCTGTCAAAAATTGACACGACACGATAACCCGACACGAACTCGACACGAAATAAACGGGTTTGGGTAATACATTTCAACCCGTTTAAGTAAAACGGGTTGACACAACACGAAAATTAAACGGGTAAGGTCAGGGTTAAAATTTTCAACTCGAAAATGCCCCGAATAACCCATTTAAATATATATATATATATACATATATATTTTATAAGTTTTTAATGTTTTAGATTTTTAATGTTTTAGATTTGGTTAGAACTTATAAGTTTGAACTATAAAATTTGGATTTCTAATGCTTTCATTTGAATTTTGGATTTGCACTTTTTTGTGAATTTTCGATTTTTAGTTTTATAAATGTTAAACGGGTTAGGCGGGTCATGTCGGGTTAGGCGGGTCGGATTAGGGTTGGGATTTTCTGACCCATTTATTAAATGGGTCGGGTTAGGGTTAGACACTCTCAACCCGTTTAACTTTGAACCCGACACGACACAACTCGTTTCCCAGGTCTACTTTGAATAGATCAGAATATCGTCAACAAAGACGATAACGAACTTATCTAAATATGGTCCACACACCCTATTCATCAAGTCCATGAACGCAGCTGGCGTGTTCGTTAAACCAAAAGGCATCACGAGGAACTCGTAATGACCGTATCTCGTCCTAAATGATGTTTTTGGAATATCTTCATATCGTACTTTCAACCGATGGTAACTTGACCTCAAATCATTTCTTGAAAAATAACTCGAGCCTTGTAGTTGGTCGAACAGGTCGTCTATCCTTGGTAAAGGGTACCGATTCTTTATAGTGACCTTGTTTAGCTCTCGATAGTCGATGCACATCCACATCGATCCATCTTTATTCTTAATAAATAAGATAGGTGCACCCCATGGTGACGAGCTGGGGTAGATAAAACCTTTAACCATAAGCTTTTGCAACTGTTTCATCAATTTGTGTATCTCCGTTGGTGCCAACCGATATGGGGACTTAGCAATCGGCGATGTCCCTCGCGTCAACTCAATCTTGAACTCAACCTGACACTCTAGTGTAGTCCAGGAAAATCTTCAGGAAACACCTCTCGATACTCACTTATAATCGGCATGTTTGCAATTTCCCCAACTTTGCATCAATGTCATAAGCTAAGTACGCAACACATCCTTTCTTAAGGCACTTGTTTGCCTTAATTGTTGAAATGACGCCCATCTCCCTCTTCTTATCTCCATATACGTGGATGGTCTCTCCAGTCGGAGTTTGTATTCGAATCCTCTTATGATTGCAGACAATTTGAGCATGGTTTTCAGACAACCAATCCATGCCTAACATTATGTCAAATCCACCAAGGCACATAGGCAGTAACTTAATTGGAAAATATCTACCGTCTATATTGATCGTGAAATCCTCAATGATTTCCTTAATGCTGATCTGACCATCGTCAGCCGTTTCTACAATGAAGTTCTTTCCTAACTTACTGGCAGTTCTAATTGGGTAATGACAAAAACCAGTAGATACAAAGCTCCTAGTAGCACCAGAATCAAATAAAATATGAGCAATGACGTTGTTGACAGGAAACGTACTGACACAACATCGGGTGTCTCCTTTACTTCTTCGAGGGTCATAGTATATGCTTGGCCCTTAGCCTTAGGAACCTCTTTCCTATTACCTAAGCCTTTTCCTTAACCATTTGCAATGGCTTTGACAGTCCCCACATGACCTCTTTGTAACATTGGCCACTCACTTCTAAGATGCTCAATTGAGCCACATTCATAACAGGCATACCCCCTCTACAATATTTCATAGAGTGGCATGGCTTCCCACAACGGAAACAACACATACTACCAGTTTTGCATTTCTCGGGATGTCGTCTTCCACACTTAGTACATGTCTGGTACACTGTACCGCTCGCCTTGACTATTGACCCTAAATGGCTTGCTTGGACCCTTTACTAGGTCCTTCCCACTTACATTTTCCCTCTTTATTTGATGTTGTCATTGGACTACTACTCTTCTCAGTTGTCTTTTCCATCTCAACTGCTTCAACATGTGTCTTGGGAGCGGACACTTCCACATACCTACGAATGTCTGTTTTGTGATGTCTACAAACCGGTCTATCTTCCTTTGCTCAGTAGACGATTGATGGGAAGCAAATCTAAACTTCTAAGTAAACAAATTCACATAAACTTGAACGGCATTACTGTCTTGTTCTAACTATAGAAACTCGATTTCCAAACGCTTGATTTCAACCCTGGAGCAGTATTTGTCAGTCATAAGCTCCTTCATCTGTTCCCATGTCATTGTAGTATCTCCAGATTCTCCCCTGACTGACTCTTCTAAATTCCACCAGTGTAATATTGCATGATAGAATGTGGTTGTAGCAAATTTAACTTTCTATTCAGGCAAAAACTCACAAATGCTAAAATATCTGTCAATCTTGTTGATCCAGTTCATTAGTGCCACTGTACCCTCTTCACCATGAAACTCTTTAGGGCGTGTACAATTGAAATTTTTGTAGCTTCATCCTTTCCCAGTATTATCATCAATCATTTCCACTTGTGGCAGCCTCGTTTGACATTCAATCCCGGCACCAGTGGCTGCCAACATACCAGACAATGTAGCCTGTAATACCCGAGTTATCCTCTCCATTAGCATCTCGTCCGTAATGGGCAGTGCCCCTCGGCCTGTTCCACGAGGCCTACCATGACCTCGTCTACTGGTTACACTTACTTGCTCAAATGGGGCTAGAGTTTCACCCTTACTTTGACCTCGACCTCGACCTCGACCTCGACCCCTACTAGCAGATGTTATTGGTTGAGTGGATGTGTCAGCATTCTCAGTGCTAGTTGTGGCAGTACGTACTGCACCTCTAGTCATCATTCTGAGTACAAACATACACACAATTAAGTATTAAAATAAATGAATCATGTTAATTGTTTGTGCATAAGCCACACACACACACACACACACACACACACACACACACACACACATATATATATACTAAATCTGACATATATCACTAAATAGAACGTTGGTTCTCCAATATTAATTCAACGACTGGGACCTCAGTCCCTTAAACTGGTCAAATAATGGAACCTCAGTTCCAATCACGACAACATATTATATATATGGGAAAGAGGCCATGCACGGGCTCTGCCTCATAGGACGCTACACGTGAAATCATTGATTGCCAACTACAAGGGAAATAGCTAACTCACTTATCTCTACTGCTAAACTCAATGCAATGTTGTGCCATTATCTACCGTGCTCAGACTGTGTAATGTTTATGTTGTGTTATTCATTGGTACCTATATTGAGGCCTCATCCTAACATCTAAAAGTTCAAGCTTAGGCTATATATCATAACTTATTTCTCTTGAACCACTGCTTTAATACCAACTTGTAACACCCTCTCTAGATCCCAAAAGGTATTATGGAAAATAAACCACAATAATGCTAAAAATGGAATAAACTCAATATCTCATCCTTCAATTCAATAAAAGTCTAAACCATTTTCGACAAATACATCAAACTCAAGTTAAGAGTGGAAGCCTAAAACTAAATGACAAGAGTCAACCAACTAGTTCATCCTATACCAAACTATTTATTACGACGTAAATAATATTAAACGCAACCTAGTGATTGAGCACGCTAACGAACTACGACGACTATATCCTCTTTGCTAGTTCTCGCATGAGTGCCTCCTGAGATAAACAAAATGGATCAACTTAACAAAGTTAAGTGAGTTCATAAAATACTAAGAAAACATAATAATAAGCATTGCATAATAACAAAGTTCAATTAAAACTAATTACCATGTATATGACTGATAAACTAATCAATTATAAACTACTATTGTTCAATATACTACCTGTACGTGAACCGTTAGGTACAAATACTGAACTAAGCAACATAACTGTTTCCAACCGGGTAACCAGTTCTGAGTATCGTTGAGCTTAATTGTGTCATTAATTCTTACTAAAAATTATCGCTTGTCAGTAATGTAAAATAACAATAACGATAATATTTACAATGGCTAAACGATTAAATAATTTAACTACATAAATTGTAACAAAACTAATTGTGTATCCTCCCCTTGGGGAAATGAGTCATGAAAATTCACCTCGATTGCTAAATATTTGGGTTACGGTAGATTTCTGGGAGTTTGGTACGAACCGAACACCTAAACAATATGGTGCCAAGGTTACACTAATAATTATAAATTAAATATGACATAAAATTAAGGTTTCGACGAACCAACAATCTAACTTATCTACACTTACTTGACAACCTCTAAAATAATTTAATTTACACCCTTAATTAATCATAAATATTAATTAATATCGTTAATGATATTGATTAAAATTAATTATATGGCCAAATTAGAGCCCATGGCTCATCTCGATGCCATAACATGCATGCATGGCTAAAATGTCGTTCTAAAAGTTGGTTTTGACCACCAAAGGCCATGAGGCCGTGGTTCTCTCTCTCTCTCTCTCTCTCTCTCTCTCTCTCTCCTCTTCACCCTGTTTCTTTTTTTTCCCCTCTATTAGTGTCGGTCACACACCAAGAATAGCTATCGTCGCTGTTTATGCCAAAAATCTCCCAAGGAAAATTTAAGGTAAATGTGGAGCTTGATCCAACCAAAGAAAGTAACAACAATAATCGTACAACTATAATAAAAATAAAGTAAATGAGACGAGAGAATTGGTGACGCGGAAAACCCCTAAAATGGGTAAAAACCGCGGACGAGTGTGAGTCATCGTGCACTATGGACGTCAATTAGGGACGTCGGCCTTGTTAACAAGTGTTACAAGTGAAATGTAATGTAAAACAATACAATAAAGTAAAGTTAGTCGTGCGTCGTGTGTAATTAGATTTTGGTCGTGCGTCGCACAACAAACGGCAATAAGCTTTATGAACTTCAAGAGAAACTAAGCGAGCTGGAGAACGTAATTTGTGAGCTTCTAAGGTCTGAGAATCAGATGTCCGAATGTGAGGTTCCATCTTCATATTTATACTCCATTTCTCCGTTGGCACGTCTTGAATGCTCATTAATAGAATGACCGTTTAATATTGATGATTTCGTCAGTTATGTCCGTTGCTACTGATGATAGTCTTCCGTTATAATCTTTAATCATAAATGTCTTTGAATCCTGCATTAAACATGATATAACGTATGTTGTAGGTTAGTAACTGAAATCAAGTCGTACGACAGCGTTTGTCGGACGGATACTTAGTCGCTTTAATCAAGGTAGATCAAAGGAAGGGCATTGATTATCTCTCTGGTCGTACGACGATGGACTGTTGGAATTTCTACCCAAACAGTTTGTCCCCAAATTTAAAATTCAAGCGGCAACTTTTTGAAATTTAAATTTAAAAATCAAGACACATGTCATAAAGAACGTGGGTAGTTCGCATGGAACTGAATCGATTTTGTTTCCAACTAAGTAATGACGTCATTTTCCTGCAAAATAGACGGTTTAGACAGCTAATATTGGACAGGTGTCACGTATTCATTGGATGTACTCGAAAGGTTGCCTGACACGGGCGACACGTGTCGATTCGTCGACTGACGATTTGATTTTTTGGCGATTCACTTCCCATTTTTCAGTATAAATAAGGATTGCTTTCAATCCTTTCCTTTTTTATGCTTACCTTCTTTAATACCTTATACCTCCGGCGAGATTTACTTTCCGAGCAATCAGAATCCTCTCCATTCTAAATTCGAGGTTTAGAAGTCTATTTAAGGTACAATTTCTTGTTCTTCCCTTTGTGTCGGTTATATGCATAGGAAGTCCATAGCTAGGAAGCCTAGGAAAGCTTGGGATATTCTTAGTTATTGGCGTGTGACTCTAAATATCCCTAATTTCCAGATGTCGAGCGAGCCTGTGAGTATATATAGGTAAGAAGAAAACCTAGATTATTTTCAAAAATTGGCTAGGATTCCAGATGGAATCAATCTGGTGTCGTCGGAAGATTTAAGGCCGGATGAGGTTCCGAAGGGGTACTGTGTTTTATACGAGTATCCCTTCAAGATAGGTTTTACTTGGCCATTTAGCCCTTTGGTCAGGGCGTTTTTAGATGCGTTCGACTTGACGCCTGGACAGTTAATGCCTCAATTATGGCAGATTGTCCATGTTATCGGGCGTCTTACGGCCGATTGGGAGGTTCCGTTCAATGTGAACGACCTCCTGACTGCTTATAGCGTTCGACCGGATAATTATCACCGGTACAGCCTATTCCCTCGATCGAAGGGAGATAACGTATTGGTGCATAATACCGCGGTGAATGATCGTGGCTGGAAACGTCAATACGTTTTCCTCCAAGTGGCGTCTGTGAGCGATGAGGACATCCAATGGTTGTCGTCCGGATGGAACGAATCGGGTAGGCTAACTGCTTTGTCGTGCGTTTTTGTCGTGCGTTTATATTAATGATGTCTTTCTTTGTCTGGCAGCAATTGACTTCACTAAAGTGAAGCCAAATAGAGATTCTCTAAACAAGATTGAAAGGATCTTGGATAGGAGTATTGCTGATCGTTCGTTTTCTGTTCGGTCGAATGACGAGGAGGACGAGGTCGTTTTTGTAGCCGAAGAGACATTTGTTGAGGGTTCTCGTCAGGAAGACGAAAGGAGAAGAGAAGAAGAAAAACAAGAAGAGAAGGAAGAAGAAATGACCGGTAAGTCGTTCGACAGTACTTTTACTTTTATATCGGATGTCATTTCTTTTTTAACTTGCTTTCTTCATTCAGAGGATGCAACTGTAAAGTCGTCTGCCCTTAAGCGAACCGAGCAACTGGAGCTTGCTCGTCAAGGCAGGGAAAAGTCAAGGAAGAGATCTGCTCCTTCTACGGGGGTAGACCTCAGGCGTGTCCGAGGCAAACCTCGGTCTTCACCCAAGAAGACGGGTGACGTTAGTTTGTCGTCTTCTGCAGGGACGACACCGGTGGAAGGAACCGTTGCTGGGGTCGAGCTCGGAGGCTCGACTCAGGGGACGAAGGACACTCCAATGTCGGGGGTGTCGGGCGTTAATAAGCCTTTTCTTGCACCTTCTTCCCCCTCCAAGGGTGAGGAGAAGAACAAGGAAAAAGTGGGAGAGACGACCTTTAAAGTCGCTCTCCCTTCTGACTTTATGGCAAATGACGTCCTCGAAAGAGACGTCATTTTTCCACACTTGGGAAACTTCCTTCTCCCAACCTTCTACGACCGATACAAGGAGTCGCGGGTTGAGGACACTGGGGCGCACGCCGCTGGTCTTTCTTTCATGGTACGTCTTACTTATTCGTTATTCCCTTCATTATTTTTCTTATTATTAACTCTTTCTTTGTTGTCGTGCAGGCTTTCCAAGCCTGTCTGAGCTTCTTCGCTCAGATGGAAGGTCTCAGGACGTCCTTCCCCGAAGTCAAGAAAAGGGCCGATGAGGCTCTTGAAAGGGAGAAAGTCGCGTTGGAGGTGGTTAGGGCTGAGAAGGCAAAGGTCGAGGGCCTTAAGTCTGAGCTCTCTGATGTTCGAAGTCTACTATAGATTTCGGCTCGTTAGAAGGTTAAGCTTAGGGATCATCTCCTTGAGCTTGATGCGTCGTCGACCAAATTGGAGATCGAGAAGATTAAGGCCGTCACTGCTGCTGCTACTTCTGCTGATGAAGTCGCGTCTCTCAAGAAGAGGGTCGAAGAGTTGGAGGGCGACGTTAAGGATCTGGATGAAGAGAACAAACAAATAGAGGCTTTCTCTCGTCTCACGGCCCGAGCCGCCTTGATGAGACGTCATCTAAATGGAAAAAATCCCACGACGTCGGCCGCTGATGAACTCAAGACCTACCTTGAGACTGTAGGTACCGAAAGGGACCTTGACGATGATGACTACTTGGAGGAGAGCGATGGTGTGGGAGAGGTGGCAGCAGAGGAGACCGTCGTTGTCCAGGGACAACCTGACGTTCCTCCTACTTAACTTTTTTGTTCTTGGAACTTAACATTAAGGGTCGGCCGTCTGTGGTCGTCCCTTAACTGTGTAATTTTCTCTGCTAATGACAAAGTCTCTTTTGTACATCGATGTTTGTTACTTGCTTTTCTTTGTCAAACCTATCTCTTATCACACGTCGAGTAATTTTAAAATATAAACACAGTATATCATACGTTCGACCAAACCATCATTCATTAACATGCTATAATGAAATCGATTGAGATCCATGATCGACCAAATGCAATCTAAATATCGAACGTCAAATGAAAATTTTAACTTTTATCAATGATTACGAATGACCGTATACTTGCGATCGTGTGAGTATTACTCGACATAAAGGTTTTAACTAAGTCGTGCGTCCCTGCGAAAAACAACATTAGTGGGGTGGTCGTTGGCTTGATCAACGACCCTCCGATGCTTAAGTCAGTAATCTTCCTTAAGAAATAATCCAAGGAAATAAATTCGGAATTTAAAAGAAATACCTCTTTTAATGAACTACGTTCCAACTTCGTGGGATATCTCGACCGTCGAGGGTTCAGATTTTATAAGCTCCCTTTCCCACGATGTTATAGATATGGTAAGGGCCTTCCCACTTAGTGGAAAGTTTACCTGCATTGAGCTCTTGAGTGTTTTGAAACACTCGACGTAGGACATAGTCGCCTTTTTGGATAACTTTGATTTGGACATTTTTGTTGAAATGTCGCTCGACCGCCAGTTTTTGTGACGCCATGCGGATGTGTGCTACCTCTCTAAGTTCCTCTAAAGCGTCGAGGTCATAGCTCAGGTCGACCAAGTTATGCTCGACGGACGTATGTCTCGAAGTCGGTAGTCGTACTTCAATAGGTAACACGGCTTTAAATCCATAGACTAATGAAAAGGGGGTTTGTTCTGTGGACGTACGTGGTGTTGTACAATTGGCCCATAAAACGGAAGGTAATTCTTCCACCCATTTTCCTTTGGCAGCTTTGAGTCTTTTCTTGATTGAATTGATAATAGTTTTATTGCTAGACTCGGCTAGTCCATTCGACTGTGGATATCGAGGTGTAGATGTTACCAAATTGATGTTTCTTTCTTCACAGAATCTTCGCGTCCGATCACTTATAAATTGCGTCCCATTGTCGCACGTTATTTCGGAAGGAATTCTGAACCTACAAATAATGTTAGTTTGGATAAAAGAAACGACTTCTTTGTCCCAAACCTGGGAGAAAGCCGCTGCTTCTATCCATTTAGAGAAATAATCTGTTAAAACTAGAAGAAATACCTTTTGCCCAGGGGCAGGTGGTAATTTCCCAATGATGTCCATTCCCCACTTCATAAAGGGCCATGGAATCAATGTCGAGTGCAAGAGTTCAGATGGTTTATGAGACATACCTGCGTGTCGCTGACATGCGTCACACGACTGTACATACCTGATCGCATCATGCCTTAATGTCGGCCGATAGTAACCTTGTCGCGATATCCTGTTGGCTAGACTGCGACTTCCTGAGTGATTTCCATATTCAACATCGTGCATATCTTGTAGGATTTTCTGGACTTGCGTCTTGTTGGTAATACATCATAGATTCAAACCAGTCGAAGATCTTCGATATAATTGTCCTCTGATCATGACGTACCTTGATGCTTTAAACCTGACCTTTCTTGCTTCCATTCTGTCATCAGGCAATTGATCGTTCTCTGTATAATTTTTAATGTCGTCTGACCAGGAGCTTTCTTCCTCAATTGGTGAGACCAGAGTATTACCATCGTCTTTGACTGTTGGTGTTGCAAGGTGGACTATTGGGATATTGTCGAATGTCGTTTGACTAAGTGCTGATCCCAAGTTGGCTAATGCATCAGCTTGAGTGTTCTGATCTCTTGGTACCTGTTCGACTATGAAGCGACTGAACTTCTTTGCTTCTTTCTTTACTATTTTATAATAATCAACCATCCTTGAGTCTTTTGCTGCAAATTCTCCATTAACTTGGTTAACAACTAATGACGAGTCGCTCCGGACATGTAGACATGTTGCCCCCAAGTCATGAGCAATTTTCATTCCTGCAATCAATGCTTCGTATTCTGCCTCATTATTTGTTGCCTTGAAGTCGCACCGTATGGAGTACACTATTTTGCCCGTCTTGGGCTTGAAATCCAGATCATAATTGCTGAGGTAGATGCTCCATTTAGCTAATCGTCCTGTTAGTTCAGGTTTTCTTAACACAAACTTTAATGGAAAGTTAGTTACCACAGTTATAGGATGTGATTCAAAATAATGCCGTAGCTTCTTAGCGGCCATGACTAACGAAAGCAAGAGTTTTTCTATAGACGAGTACCTGGTTTCAGCGTCTAGTAGAGTTTTACTTACATAGTAGATTGGCAATTGTCGTCCGTCGATTTCTCGTATAAGGACTGCACTTACCGAATTAATGCTGACGGCCATGTAGAGTTGAAGAGCTTCACCTTTCTCAGGTTTAGAGAGGAAGGGAGGTGATGTCATGTATTTCTTGAGTTGTTGCAACGCCTCCTCATGCTTATCAGTCCATTCGAATCCTTTGTTTTTTCGCAGGACATTGTAAAATAGGTGGCATTTATCGGACGACCGAGAGATGAATCTGTTTAATGCTGCTACACGACCTGTTAGACGTTGGACTTCTTTAAAATTTCTGGGCGATTTTATCTCAATAATCGCCTTGATTTGATATGGATTAGCTTCGATTCCTCGTCGTGTGACCATGTAACCGAGGAATTTGCCAGCTCGAACTCCAAAAAAAACACTTTGTCGGATTTAACTTCATTTTGTATTCACGCAAAATGTCGAATGACTGCTTCAAATGTCCTATATGATCGTCCGTATGTTTCGATTTGACGAGCATGTCGTCGATGTATACCTCCATAGTGTCGCCCAAATGTTCTTTGAACATCATATTCACTAGCCGTTGATACGTCGAACCTGCATTCTTAAGACCAAAAGGCATTACTTTATAATAATAAATACCTTTATCTGTCATGAAGGCCGTTTTTTCCTGATCATCGGAATGCATCAATATCTGGTTAGATCCAGAATATGCATCCATGATGGTGAGTAATTCGTGTCCAGCTGTAGCGTCGACCATAGAATCGATGTGTGGCAACGGAAATGGATTTTTTGGACAGGCCTTGTTAAGGTCTGTGAAATCAATGCATACTCTCCATTTGCCATTTTTCTTTTGGACGACAACAACGTTGGCGAGCCAATATGGATATTTAACTTCTCGTATCTTTCCTGTTTTAAGCAAATTATCAACTTCGTCGTTGATAACTTTATTTCTTTCAGGGAGGATAATTAGTCAATGGAGGGGGCACATTCCAAGCACCGGCATAAGCATTCGTAGTCCTCATCACATTGTTTCCATTCTGGTTTCTTAGATGCTCGATGGTTTCAGCCACTTGTCGAGCCTGGGCTGTTAGGCGTCAATACGAGCACGAGCAACAGTCAGCTCCATATTCATCTAGGCTACAACATGATCTTGGGTTCTTCATCTGGGCCACAACATGATCTTGGGTTCCTTGGAATGCCATTATCCTGAGTAATTACAAAAAAGAGGACACTCGAAGGAAAACGTTAATACGTCGTAAGATTATCGAAGATTTTCTTTGGATGGGGCCCCATGGTGGGCGCCAAACTGTTTATACCAAAAATCTCCCAAGGAAAATTTAAGGTAAATGTGGAGCTTGATCCAACCAAAGAAAGTAACAACAATAATCGTACGAATATAATAAAAATAAAGTAAATGAGACGAGAGAATTGGTGACGCGGAAAACCCCTAAAATGGGTAAAAACCGCGGACGAGTGTGAGTCGTCGTGCACTATGGACGTCAATCAGGGACGTCGTCCTTGTTAACAAGTGTTACAAGTGAAATGTAATGTAAAACAATACAATAAAGTAAAGTTAGTCGTGCGTCGTGTGTAATTAGATTTTGGTCGTACGTCGCACTAAAAACGACAATAAGCTTTATGAACTTCAAGAGAAACTAAGCGAGCTGGAGAACGTAATTTGTGAGCTTCTAAGGTCTGAGAATCATATGTCCGAATGTGAGGTTCCATCTTCATATTTATACTCCATTTCTCCGTTGGCACGTCTTGAATGCTCATTAATAGAATGACCGTTTAATATTGATGATTTCGTCAGTTATGTCCGTTGCTACTGATGATAGTCTTCCGTTATAATCTTTAATCATAAATGTCTTTGAATCCTGCATTAAACAGGATATAACGTATGTTGTAGGTTAGTAACTGAAATCAAGTCGTACGACAGCGTTTGTCGGACGGATACTTAGTCGCTTTAATCAAGGTAGATCAAAGGAAGGGCGTTGATTATCTCTCTGGTCGTACGACGATGGACTGTTGGAATTTCTACCCAAACAGTCGCTATCATTCTCGCAGTATTGAACAAAGGCAGAAATCAACGGTCATGTCCCTCGCTCGTCCGGAGAACTCGAGGCTTCAACCCCTCTCTTGTCCGTACTCAATCTCGGCGGTGTGAAGACCACACCAGACAAGGGTCCGACATTTTTACCGACAGAAACTGTGTCCACGACCACTTTTTTGCCCCATTCAATCTCATCGACGCTAATCCAAAACCCATTAAAACAACAAAAATCACATTGCTTGGTCTCGAGTTCGACACTACACGGTCGCAAAACGGAATATGGTTATAAATCTAAAAAAACTAAATGGAAACGCGAGAGGTTCACTTACCGGAAACCAACCAGTAGCAGAGGGCCTTAGGGGGGCCAAGGCCCTGTGCTTTTTTCACTTCTTACCAACACTGAAAGATAGTATTAATTTAATGGGTATATAACCCCTTAGCTTCACACAATCACTTAACATCAAGTTCATAAATAACTTCAATTAATCTTTTATTTGGATAATCTTTTTGTTTGTGATTATTGAAGAATAAATATTGTTTGTTATTATAATTAGAGGTAAATATTTTAGTGATTGTGTGTGTCTAAATATTTTGAAGCTTACTAGATTTTAGTTATTGAAATAACTTGTTAATTTTTGTATGATTGATAATTGATACGTAGATCAAGATTGAATCATAAAACCTGAACCAAAAACTTGGTTTAACTTATAACATCATTGAATGTTTTAAAATGAGAGGTGAGTTTTTAAATGACTCGTTGGTTTCGTTAACGAAAAATAAATTGCTTAAATATTTTAGTTCGAAGAAAATCTTGCAAGATTCAAAGCCGCAAAAAATCGACAACTTTCAATTTGATGAATAATGTTTGAAGAATTCATAAAAAAAATTGTCGGTTTTTAGAGTTTTAATATGCTCGATTTTGGATATTGTATCTCTGTTTTCAAGAATATATATATATATATATATATATATATATATATATATATCTATTACAACAAAGCAAATTAGACTTGTTTATGTGATTATAAAGATTAGGTTCGGCCCCCGGGGTTAGAAGACTTGTGTTCCGCCCCTGAAACCAGCGATTGCGTCTCCAAAACTTTCTGCACCAAGCTTGAATCGAGTCCTTCAAACTGTTTTCTTCTTGCTAGACTCTCGCCAATTTCTCTAGTTTCCTTCTTTCGAACTTCACAGGAACAATGAGGAGAAAGTCTTCTGATTTTGTATGGGAAAAAGAGAGATTTAGGGGTTGTTTTTTTTTTTTTTAAAACCTCTTAATGACTCTTAAGTCTGAATCACTCAGACCTTTTTACACACCACCTCTTATTAATCATAACTAAAATAAGACTTCAGACTTTAGACCTCTTAAAAAACAAACAACACCTTAAACTCTCTTTTGTTGGAGATAAACTCAACCATTCAAACTCCTTCCAACTTCCGGGAGACAAGTTCTACCATCATTTTTTTAGTGCATGACTTTTACATGTTTTACAAACAACCCCTAAATTTGGGTTGTTACACTAATCCTTTTTATTTTATTAAAAATTTTAAAATTAAATTGGTCAACTCAGGTTCAACACATTTATTTAACATGTTGGGTTGAGAATCTCAAACCATTTAATTGAACATGTTGGGTTGGATTGAGTTGAGATTTTTAACCCATTTAAGTAAATGGGTCAACCCGAACATAACCTAACCCATTGCCATCCCTATCATCAAACATCACTAATAAAAAAATGTTTTTGTCTAATGTATGGTCATAACTAGACTTTCAGTCGCAGATTCAAAAATTTTAATAACAAGGTTGAAAATTGAAATTTATACATTGAAATTTCTGGTGGTCAAAAGTATATGTAATATATAATAAATTGAATTTTTTTTTATCATATATTAACTATTTCTTTAATAACTTTATAATCAAAATATTAAAATAATATTTATGTTATTCACTCAAGTCGAATGATATTTTAATTATTTAATTATAAATATAAAAACCCCATAATCTTCCAAACATCGTATAAATTATTTAAAAAGAACGTAAATAACAACTTATTAACTATATGAAATCGTTTAAAACTAATAAAAACTAAAAACGTAAAATCCATCTTCAATCATCTTCTTCAATTTCAATACTATTTTCATTGATTCTTAACGTCGTATCTTTGTGGAGTCCTTGAATATTGGCTTTTTTCTTCATCGGGTATATTGTCAATGACGTAGGGAAATTTAACCTCGAGTGATTGCGTATCTTATATCCAGTTGTAGCTATTTAAGAAATACTTGAGACAAAAGCAAATTTCGAGTAATTATGTATCTTATATCCAAGTCATAGCTATTCAAGAAATCATTGTGGCAAACACAAACCTCCGGCAATTTTGGTACAAGTCATATTATTTGTTCCAAAAGCACCCTTCCACTAAATAAAAGGAGGATTCCTTAGGCATAGGTTGGGCAATTTATGATCTAAAATGCATTAGTCCATAAATATGTCAACACAACATCATTTTGGAGGATAAGGATTTCAAATATGTTGAGCCACAAAGGAGACTAAACTTTGTGATGAAAGTAGTTAAAAAGAAGATACTTAAGTGGTTAAATGTTGGAATAATTTACCCTATGGCTAGTAAGCCCTGCCGAATATGTTCCAAAGAAAGGAGGCATGATAGTTGTAGATAATAAAAAGAATGAGTTAATCACAACTAGAATAGTGTCAGAATGGAGGATATGTATGGGATATAGGAAGCTTAAAAAAGCAACTCAGAAAGACCATTTTCCTTTTCTTTTCATTGACCAAATGTTGGATAAGTTAGTTGGTAAAGAATATTACTGTTTTTTGGATGGATATTCTGGCTACGAACAAATTACTATAGCACTTGAGGATGAAGAAAAAATCACATTCACTTGTCATTTTGGTACTTTTGCTTTTAGGAGAATACATTTTGGACTTTGCAATGTCCCTGTCACATTTCAAAGATGTGTGATGTCTATTTTTTCTAATATGTTAGAAACCATCATGGATATATTCATGGATGACTTTTCTGTCCATGGATCTTCATATGATGATTGTTTGAAAAAACTTCAAACAAATTGCTCCAAAGGTGGTACTGTTTAATTCAAGATTAAAACTTTTTCCTAGAAAGTTGAGATCCAAATGAACTGGACCTTTTGAAATCCACCATGTTTTAAGTTATTGAGCTAAGTGATCCTAATAGTTGATCCATATTCAAGGTTAATGGACAAAGATTGAAGACTTACTTGGACGATGCAACACCAAAGAGCAATCCTTTGTGGTGCAAATCCAACCCATTTTATCCCTTGAATTTTTGAACTAATATGTATATATATATATATAGTTCCTTTGATTTTCGTTTATTGTGGATAGGTGTAATCGGTGTGTTCTTATGCAAATTGCTTGAAATTTTAATGAAGGGGGATTGTTGTAAAAAGGGTTGCTACAACAAGGTGTGGGCCTAGTTGGTAAAAAAAATGGGACGGTTGTAGTTGAGTGTTTTCGTAGGGAAAATAAAAAGTAGTCTGGAAAAATGATTTTTCCACTGATAGATTGTAAAACTCTCAAATCTGGAAAGAGCGACTAACTTAATATTCGATAAAACATCAAATGAAGGATATATCCATTTCTATAATTCAATACTTTTTTATCTCAAATAGCAAACATAGATTTAACATCAACAAAATGGAAAAGCCAACCTTACGTCAAGTATAGGCCAAAGTCAGGTCTTACTAAAACCCAAATATGGTCGTTATTCCAAAGTACGGAAGACATTTCCAAATGGCTAAATCATTCCCGTGCATCTAATTAACACTCCACTCTTCACGGTCTTGTTAATACCATTCCCAAACAAGAACCCGATGCACATGCTGACAAATAAAAAGGGTTAGGCTTAACGCATAGTAAGTTCAAGAAATTTCATCTTTAATATAAAATGATAAAACTGAAAGAATGTTATTCAAATCACAATTTCTTAATGAAATGTATTAAATATAAAAGCAACATCTTTCCAAAACCCAATATTTTCATGATGAAAACTCTTCAATCAAAATACCCATTTAACATGAAACCAAAAGCCAACATGAAACCACAAGGGTGTGGCGTGGTGGTAAGAGCCTGGGGACTTCATAGCGGTTGCTCGGGTTCGAGCCTCACACGCAGCATTTGTGCTAAATATTGTCACAGGTGTCATCCTTGTGGCCACGAGATGAATGCCCGCGGGCCAAAGGCCTGTTTTCCGGAGATTAGTCTGGGCCCAAAGTGGTATGGGATACTCCTTTCCAAAAAAAATCCAACACACATAAAAATTGCAAATAAGGCTTAATATCAAAATATTGAAAACATAGATAAACTCCATTATCTAAAATACCAAAACACGGATAAGTTCCAAGATACCAAAATCATAAATTATGGATACTCCCCGTACCCAAAACAACAACGAAAACATGGATAAAACACTCTCCAAAAATAACACCTTTTGGTGATGGGGGAAGCCCAATTCCATTAAATGTGATGGAACACAAAAGTAAGCAACATATTTATGTTATATGAGCTTCACTATCTATTAATGGTCATTGAGTTCAACCACCCTGTCAGGATCTAATTCTTAACAAGAATAATGATCTCAGAAACAATATTAAAGGAGTTGCGGAATAACACTTTAATATTCAACAATCAATGAAACAATGAATCACAAATCACAACTTGTAAACTTTATTGAATGCTTAAAGTTACAAGATTTCAAACAAAACCTCAATATTGATGAACAGGCTCACCAATACGAATTCTACTTCTCTAGAATTAGGATTATAAATCTTGAGGTTAATTCTCTCTCTATTAAAACAAAAACTCAGAAAATTGTCTTTTTAAAACAATTCAGATTAATTCTATACATATACTAAATATAAAAGATAATTACAAAATATAAAAGATCTTCAGTATATTCTTCTATAGTTATCTCCAAGCTTTCCATGAATATCTTCAATCAATACAGTTGTCTTCATTGCCATACGAAGTCTTCATCTCATAAGCAGCACTAACTTCATGAGCAGTATTAATACACAGCAGTATTAACACTCTGAGCAGTATTAAGATCAGTAGTACTAACTACTAGCAGTACTAACTTTGCTTAGCAGTAGTAACTTTTCTCAGAAGTAGTAACCAAGTTGTGCTAGCAGCATTAACCATATTTAAACAAATTCTGAATTCCCAATAATCTCCCCCTAACTTGACTTTTAGGAAGAGAAGTCAAGTTCTTCAATTATGGTCTTGAAGATGCTTTCAACACTACAGCTTAGTTGCCCAAATTTGGATTCAGACCCAGACTTTGATTGATTGTCCTTCTTACCACAATTCTGGCCATTTATGATTCCTTTGCACACACTAGCTTAGCTTTCAGCATCCCATTCAGCTTCTCCTTGCTATGATCATATACTTTGTCCACCAGGTAGTATTCATGATAGCAGTTATCTATTATGATCATGTATACACCACAGTTTTCAAAAAGTATCCACTTATCAATCTTCTTAAACCCATACTCATGATGTAGATCCTTGATTCTGTAAACCACCTTTTCTGGTTCAAACATCATACATAGGTATTCCATTGCAATCTTGAGAAGACTTTCTTCAGTTCCTTTCAAAACAGGCTCATAAAGCTTTATTCCCACTTTATGCATTTCTTCTAGTTCAGCCCTGGAACAACTTCTGATTACTTTCCCCCAAGTGGCATATACTTCAAATATATCACCAACTCTTTTCAGCCTGAAATAATCCTTTCTATTTTCCCTTAAGATATCCCAGAAGATGATCTCTAGAGCCTTCACAGAAATGGGAATAGCCTGAACTGGTTCTATTAAAGTCATATACAGACTCACATGCTCATCAGATTGCTTATTGGACTGCTCTGGGTTCTGCACAGATTCTGCTGAAGGTGTAACTGAAGGTTCTGCCTCTTTTTCAGCATCTTCAACCCTTGGCTTCTTGGACTGTTTCTTGGAAGCTATAGTCTTTACTCTTTTTGCAGATTTTACTTCCACAGTAACATTCTCTTGTTCTTCCTTCTTTTCTTCAGCTTGATCCTTTGAAGGTGTGGTTTCCTCAAGGAATGGTTGTTGGATGTTGAGATCATGTCTCTCTTTCATCCTTCTTTCTGCTTCTTCCCTTTGAGAGGAATCCCCTTGGAGCTTTGCCATTTCCTTCTTATAGAGCTCCTCAACTTGGTTGTATGCCATATTAGTGAACATCTCTCCTTTGACACCAATTGAACCTTTCAGGAAATTTATCATTTTTCTCCTTTCCTGATTGGCCAAAAAGGTCTTAGAAGGTTGTCTTTTCTTCTTCTTGAATGACATTCTTTGCTTTGATGCTTTGACTGCTATTTTCTTGGCCTCAGCTGCTGCTTTCATGTTCTTTTGATACTCTTCATTGAGTTTTCTAGCCATATTAAGTGCAAGCTCCCTGTCTTTTTCAGATTGTAATTGTTCCTCCTTTTCTATTTCTGCTTGAAGTTGCTTTGCCACTTCTTCATCTAACTCAATCTGACTCTTCTTCTTTGAAGGTTGTTCAGGTTCAACCATCTTTCCCTTTCCCTTTACATCCTTCAAACTTGTCTCACTGCTTTCTTTTCTTTTCTTTGAAAGGCCTCCTTCTTTAATGACCACTCCCTTGGCCTTTTGAGTAGCCTTAGGAGTGTCATTCTTGGCTTTTACCAATGTTTCTGCTATTTCCAACTCTTCAACAGATAGGCCTGTTACTGCTGCTACCTGTTCTGTTACTGCAGCTGCTTGAACCTCATCTGTTTCTGCTACTTGTGCTTCTGTTTCTGCAGCTTTCTCCCCCTCAAACTCAAATCCCATCTCAGATGTACTTTCCTTTTCTGCTTCAGCCTCTGGATTCTCCTCCTTGTTGAAAGCATCATTAGCACTTTTCCTCTTCTTTAACACAAATTGCCTTCTCCTCTTTTTTTGTACCAATCTTGTCACCATTTTCTTCAATTTGGTAATCTGTACTTGTTGAGACAGAATTACCATTTTCATTTCTTCTATGTCTTTGCCTTGCTTGATGACATCCAGATTAATGTTGCCCATTGTTTCCATCAATTCATTGTAGTCATATATGTCCTCACCTTCTCCAGGAGTATTACCCCCTTTTAAAGGATCATGGGATCTTTTAGTAGTGGAAGTCTTCTGCCTAGCAGAAGCACCCTCCACCCCCTTGGTTTCTTGGCACCTGGGACCTTTGAATGATTTCTCATTCAAAGTTGCCATGGGGGAGGTCTTATTGATGTTACCACTGTCCTCCTCTGTGCTAGCAGGAGTAGTGGCAGCCTGCTCACCCATATGCTCATACATCTCCTCATTGAGCACCTCCTTGGGGTTGGGAGACGCCCCTGTGGTTTCCCTATAGATATTCTCTAATGGAGAATTCTCCATTAGAGGGCTTAAAGGCTTTGTGGGTGAAGGTACAAGAAGGGAAGGAGCCTTCTTTACCTTTTTCCTTATGTAGGTATTGGTGATTGGTGAAGTTGGTTTTTGAAGAAGGGACTGAGGGATTGATATACTGATTGAAGGTTGGGATTGGCTTTCAGTGGGATGGTCTAATGAGGGCCTTGACCCTTAAGGCATACCTTCTTCATTGTGGGACACCACCATCATTGTAGAGAACAATGGGGTGTCAACTCCTTCCGAGTCCAATGGAGATCTCTTCATATTTGAAAAGACCTTACCTTTGGGGATTTTAGGTACATATACCTCATCAAATTGAGGCATATCCGTCAATTCATTGGTTATAACTGCCTGTAAAGTTTTGTCAGGATCTAATTCTTTTAAAGTTTTGTAGGCAGGACTTGTTGCCTGTCATGTGCCTAGAGCAACCACTATCAACATGCCAAATGCTCTTCCCTTTTAGCTGTTGGTTGCCCTGCTCATAAAGTATAACAGTTAGTTTTTAGTAGGAACCCAAGCCAAAGTGGTCTTGGGTTTCCCATTCTCATCAACATATTCACAATCAGTTTTGATGAGCTTTTCAGACTGGGGAATCTTATGGCTTGAATACTTTGTCACAATTATGGGTCTGTTATTGGAAGCAGTACTAACTTTGTTAGCAGTACTAACATCATTAGCAGTACTAATTGGATTAGCAGTACTAATTTTGTTAGCAGTACTAACTTCATTAGTAGTACTAACATTGTTAGCAGTAGTATTGCTTGCAGCAGCATTATTTCTGTCAGCAGTACTATTTGAAATAACAGTACTAACAGATTTCTTTATTTTTGGAACCCATACTTGGACAAAGTTGTTTGCTTTCTTTTTCATTAAGTTACTCCTTGGCTTAGTTGGAGTATTTTTCTTAGATTTTGCAAACTTGTTTTGAGCAAGAGCTTTTAAAGGTGCTCTTTTTACATTTTCAGCCATATGATTCCTTCTTTGATTCCTATAACCAACAGGATTTTGTATATGTCTTTGAAAATTTATCCTCTGGTTCATAGGATTGAAATAACAGTATTTGGCAATATGGTTAAGCTTTACACAAAAAAACAAGGTTTTGGTCTATTGATTTTACTCAGATCAACCCCTTGTTTTTGTGCCCACTGATTATTCCAGTTTCTTTGATTACCCCTTGTTTTATCATGTTTTTGGGGCTGAGACTGTTTACATGTACAGGGATTCACAATTGTGGTCTGCATATAGTGGACTCCCTATACCTTACCCTTTTCTCTCTTTGAGCTCTCCACCTTTTCACTCTTGATGAATGGTTTACCCCCCCCTTCATTGGTAAGAATATGATTTTCTACAGCAATCTCTTCTGCATTCTTACTCTCAGACTTCTCTTCCTCATTCTCTTCTTTAACCACCACACTATCTATAGGATCTACTTCTGTTGCTCCTATAGGTAAGTCCTCCTTATTTTGGTTCTCTAAGAGATCTGAGGAGGGAGGGATGTAATTATTGTTATAAGGTGGAGGTGTTGCATTGTATCCTATACCACTCTTGATCTTATCATGAACTTGAGCTTTAAGCAAAGAGTCCATTGCTTTTAAAGCATAAGAGAACTTCTCAATGTCAAGCTTAGCTTTCTCATACTCACTCTTTATCTTCTCACACTCCTCTTTAGACTTTTCTATTTGAATCTCTAATTGATTTTTCTCCCACTTCCAGTAATTTGTGTCATACATGTGCTGAAGTTCATTGGCCTTGTAAGCCTTGATTTGATCTTCAAACTTCTCAACAATCACCTTATACTCTCTTATATCTCTTTCTAAACTTTTAAGGTCATCACACATGCTTTGGTTATGATCCTTGTACTTTTGTATAGTCTGAAGACAATCTTTGGTGCACAATTTAGTTTTTACCTCAATTGGTATATCTGTGCTGGAAGATTCTGAGACTTCTGCCATCAGGGCTTGATTCTGAACAGCTTCTTCTGCTTGATCACTCCAATCAAATCCCATTCCTTCTTGAGAAACAAGAGCTTGAGTGGAGTTTCTGTTGTTTTGGAAGCTTGAGGAATGTGCTTGCTGATGGTTACTGCCATGTTGTTGAGGAGTTCCTCCTCTGCATTCTCTTGCAAAGTGTCCCATTTTGTGACACTTGTAGCACTCCACCTTTGACTTGTCAAACACAACACCATCTTCTCTCCTCTGAGAAAAGTTGTTCCTGCCAGTCCTCTTTATGAATCTCTTGACCCTCATAGTTAGCATGGCCATCTGCCACTTTATATCCATCTCCTCAAGGTCATCTGCATTAACTTGTTCAATATTATCATTAATAAAACCAGAATTAGCATGACTAGCAAGAAAAGCTTATAATACAGAGTCATTAGATACATCCTGCTTAGATACATAAGCAGTACTAACTGATTCTACATTAGCAGCAGAAACAGTAGAAGAAGATGATGATAAAAGAGCAACATTATGAGTGTATCCAGATGGTCTTTTCTTGGCTTCAACTTCAGCCTCAAACACCCTTAAGTCATTATAAAGATCATCTAGTTCTTTGTCCTCCAGCTTGTCATCCTGTCTGAAAGAGACAGTATACATGGTCCATTCATCTCCAAGGGACCTTAAGAACTTTCTGTTTACATCATCTTGATCAATCTGCACTCCAACAGTAGCTAGTTCACCAATCAGCTTGTTAAACCTGTCAAAAGTTTGAGTCATGGACTCATTCTTAGTTGACATGAAGTTTTCATACAGTTGCTTCAAAATAGCCTTCTGATTTCTCTTGGTACTTTTGGTACTAGAGAATCTCTTCTCTAGAGCATTCCAAAGCATTTGTGCATCAGTGCAGTTGCAGAATTGGTGTTGACACTCATTAGGAATAGCCAAGAGTAGTGTGCTCAAGGCTTTCATCTCTGTCTGCCTTATCTTCCTCTCTCCATCTGTCTTTGGTGGGATTCTTTTTCCATCTGGTCCAATCTTTCCTTCATTAGATGGGCCATTCTCAATTATGTCCAACATAGAGTAATCTGTGAGAAGGATGTATTGCCTGATCCTAATCTTCCACATGTCAAATTCATTAGATCTGAGCATTGGAACCTTTGAGACCAGAACACTATCACTTGAACCGTCCATGATGATTGAAGGTTTCTGAGAAAGAATGATGATTGAAGGTTTCTGAGAATACTAGCTCTGATACCACTTGTCAGGATCTAATTCTTAACAAGAATAATGATCTCAGAAACAATATTAAAGGAGTTGCGGAATAACACTTTAATATTCAACAATCAATGAAACAATGAATCACAAATCACAACTTGTAAACTTTATTGAATGCTTAAAGTTACAAGATTTCAAACAAAACCTCAATATTGATGAACAGGCTCACCAATACGAATTCTACTTCTCTAGAATTAGAATTATAAACCTTGAGGTTAATTCTCTCTCTATTAAAACAAAAACTCAGAAAATTGTCTTTTTAAAACAATTCAGATTAATTCTATACATATACTAAAGATAAAAGATAATTACAAAATATAAAAGATCTTCAGTATATTCTTCTATAGTTATCTCCAAGCTTTCCATGAATATCTTCAATCAATACAGCTGTCTTCATTGTCATACGAAGTCTTCATCTCATAAGCAGCACTAACTTCATGAGCAATATTAATACACAACAGTATTAACACTCTGAGCAGTATTAAGATCAACAGTACTAACTACTAGCAGTACTAACTTTGCTTAGCAGTAGTAACTTTTCTCAGAAGTAGTAACCAAGTTGTGCTAGCAGCATTAACCATATTTAAACAAATTTTGAATTCCTATGGATCTATTGCATTACACTCTAAACTACATAACTCCAATTAAATGAGGAACACACTCAAAACATGTAATTTTCAAACAAATATGCGATAACTGCATATTACTTTCAAAAGCTCAACATGAGCAATTTAAACCGGAAAATGTCCCCAAGGAACATGATTATATCATCCATTGGATATAGTTCAATTAAAGTAATCAATATGAAGACTTCAAAAGATATAATCATGTTCTTTGGATTTAACCTCATCGGATACATAGCAAAGAATATCACAATAGAACTTCCAACCTACATTTGTGAATCCAATAGAAGTTTATCCTCCTTATCAGATTCACAAGGAACTCCTAAAAATATTCTCTGTCTTTGTTATCCGATAGACTTCACCTCATAAATAACTATAACTGGAAACTGTTGTATAGCTTATACTTTAGAATATATAAAAATAGGATTTTTACTTGTAGAAGTCTTGTAACTATCTATAATAATTCAAAATGTAAAAAGCCTTCAACAAAATCGAAGACTAGTTTAAGAGAAGTCAAGGTAATCACCAAAGCGGATTGGTTTGTCATCTAGATAAAAAAAGATCAATACAAGATAAAGTCAACTAGTAGTCTGACAAATACTACTACTGACAAGCCGAATTTTAAACTGTAAACTTGTCCAGCAAGTTTGGCTCACCAACTCCCCCTTTTCTCTCATCCTTCTATGGGAACATGTAAATGCATATCAGCCAAAGTAAGTTTCAAAGCATTATTTAATTAGTGTCATACTTCCTTTGTTGTTCCCTCTGCATACCAAAGGATGGGATGGGTTAACAATTGTCCACATCAACTACATAGGTTGAAGTTAAAGGTACAAGCATGCAAGGATCAAAAAATCAGATGATGACACATGTTAAAGTTGAAGGAGAGCATTTAATGCCATGGAGGTTATAAAATGTCTTCATTGTCATTGTTTGCAAATCACCCATTTTTAAAGAACTTCTATGTGAAAGCTTCAAAGTAAATTAGGCGTCATAATCTGAAGACTATCTTGGTCATTCAAATATGAAAGAGAACCTTCTTTCTTCTCTCTTTCAGTATTGGTAAATTTGTCACCATCCAGATAGTTTAGGATCACATGTCTTACCCTTCTAGGTTTCTATAACATACATGTAATTTTATGTTCGAATAAAATATAAAAATAAGAAGTGAAAATTTACTATTTTTGTATTAATCCCCCCCCCCCTCCCCAAAAAAAAAAAATCTACAAACACCTTTTGTGTAAGTCATAGTGGTCTAGGACCAACATATAAAAATGATTTATATCAAAAAGGCATTAACATCAAATAATCTCCATATCTGAAGTAAAACATCAAAACCCATACACTTTGTGATTTATTTATCAAAATGTTTAGAAACTGCAAATATATGCATTTCTCAAGATTTTATAAAACCAAATGTGTAAAATATGCAATTTCATCAAATAATCATCAGATTTGATAAATATCAAGAAAACATCTTAAGCTCCAAAATGGACAATTTTGGCATGTACAAAGCTTTCACAAAACAACTTGAACTCACCTTGCTTCCATTGGTGAAGGTTTGAGTTCCACAAGCAAACTCTCCAAGAAAACATCTTACGATCACGACCGCATGGTACTATGGCCGGAATGACCATACTCTCAATATCACTGGTACTATCGCTTAGCACCGTCGCCATACTCTATATTTGGTTTTCCCTTTACCTGATCATTGTTTAACCCTTTCTTCCACTAGGATGAAAACCAAGATGTTACAATTCTCCCAACCTTAATTTTGAATTGTGGGAGGTATATGAGACATCTCAATAACGCCACACAACCCGAAGCACATGTTTGATGGATGGTTTGTCATCCACCCAATGATGTAAACCTCATATAGCCGCATTTTTGCAAAACAACCGATCCCCCTCCGAAGGGAGTGTCTCTAACCTAGTTCAAACTCTAACTGGAATCTGATAACTTCTTGCCATAATTGCCATGTCGATTTTTACACTGATCCCCAATATCAAATCTCCATCTCGATACGTTACACCACTACTAGGAGTGAACATTGAACCTTGATGGAGCAATTTCCAACAATATGGTTTCAGACTTGTAATAACTGGGATTAAAGTAATAAAGTTGGAAGTTAGGTGAAAGGTTGCCAAAGTCTAAAGTGAAGGGGGTAGTTGTAAATAAAGAAGAAAAGGGGTTTTTACCCTAATTATCCCATTTCCCTAATTTCATTGTTGTCCGGAGGCGGCTTGAAATCAGAGATGTTCTTGGAAGGAGAAAGCATTTGCGAGTGCATTTGAAGAAGAGGTTTTGGATTGATGGAATTGATTCACCAAGGTAAACTTTATCTCTATCCTATTGTTGTTTTGGTTGAGATTGTTGGGTTATGGGTGGTTTATTGGAGGAATAAATCTTTCTCTGTATTCTAAGAATATTAGGTTTGCTATTTGATTTTGGTTAGAGTGATTAATCGAGTTTTATGGTGGGAACTGTGGGTTAGTTTAGAATTGTTGTTGAGTATCTCGTGTTGTGTATCAACCCCATGGAATCGCCTTTCCATTTGGGGGAAACTCTCGGCATATCGATTTTCCCAGAATCACACCCGAGAGAGTTCAACCGAGGAGACCGGAAGAGCTCAACCGGGAGCGGGTGAACCCGGGCGGGACCCCAGGAGTCGGGGAAGCCCGGGTAAGTATCGGTCCGGGAGTCGGGAGAGGGGGGACCCAGGCGGGGACCCTGGGAGGCGGGGACTCCGGGAGGCGGGGACCCCGGGAGGCGGGGTGCTCGGGTATGCCATGACCCCGGGAGACGGAGTTGGAGACCAAGAGGGGAGGCACCTGGGTGGGTGTTAATCCCGGAAGGTGGGGGTAGGACCGGGAAGTCTCGAGGGTCGGGTGACCCGGTTGTGACCGGGCGACGACAGTCCAGAAGGAGGATCGATGATTCTTAGTGGGCTTTTCTGTAAAGTCTAAACTTAAGGTAATCTTCTCTACCTTAGGTGAACGACATTAGAATTTGAAGTGTGCGTGAGGAAACTTTTGCAATCAGGTGGGTTTTCTAACCCCAACCTTTATTGATGATTAAGCGATGTTCTATAAATGTGAGACATTGTTAAATGCGAGTCATGATTTATCGTTTAATGCAAGTTATGTCTTTATCGTTCTTGACATGTGGAAATGTATGCATACGTTGCGTTGGTGTGTTATGGCCTAAGTTGAGGGGTGTGTCCCGCCTGTGCTCATACCGGGGGGGGGGGGGGGTGTCCCATTTATGCCAATGGGGGGTGTCTCAAATAAGGCAGTATGAGCCAGACATGCCGTCACCTCCGCATGACGGTAGTGTGAGCCGAAAGTGTGTTCTGTAAACATGTTCTTTTAAAACTGAATTGGTTTATATTTTTTATAAATCTCTATGGCTTTGGCGTGAACTGGTATTAGAGGGAACTCACTACACCTTTCAGTCTAACCCTCACTCTTTCAAAACTAAAAAGCTTTTCAGGAAGGTACCCAGCAGAGTGTTCTACCAAGGGCAAGGAGATAGTATTTGCGAGGAGCGTGGCGTAGGAGAAGATGGTTCGCTAGATCTCGGACTTGGTTCGTTTTCGTTCTAATCTCAGTTGTGTAATAGGTTGCTTTTCCGCAATACCTTAAATTTTTATTGTTGACTTGGGGCAGTTTTGGTGTGAATTTACATTAAAGTTTAATAAAATTTATTTCGTGAGTTTAGGTTGTTACAATTGGTATCAGAGCCATAGTTTAAAGGATTTAGGTGACCGGATAAGCCTAAACTTAAACTGTGGGGTAGAGGGACACAACTGAGATTATAGGAAACCAAAAGGGTAGATTTTGATCATCAAGAATCATGACGATGGTAGCGAGGACTCTCATGTAAGGTAAATTCAGAATTACATCTGGCTAATGCCATTATGAATTTACAAGTACACGGGTAAACTCGATTACTATCATTTAGATGATCGATGAGTGTAGTTATGGAGTAGTGACTTCTATCTTTGAAATGATAGTGTGGTTCTAGAGTGTTGTGTAAACTCGTTTGTGGTATTAAGGTTAACACCTTTTGGGGTGAGCATTGTGCGGGATGTAGATAATTCGACTTGAGGAAGGACTTCTTGGGTTCAAGAAGGGAGATTAACCGTCTGGGGGTGGGCTCCTAGTTTCTAGTGAGTCTCCATTTTATGGTTGTGTGTTTCGTCGATCAATAGGGATCTTGAGAGTTTCAGCTCGAGTATCGAGTAGCAAAGATGGGCCTTTTGTTTATTTAGTTAATGGACGAGTGGTTGAGGATGATAGCGGCGTGGGTGGTAATTTGAGGTAAGGATAGAATGAAAAGAGGCTATTATTGGTAAGCCTATTTGGATCAAGGGAAGTTGCGCGATCTGCAAATCGTTTGTCGCAGTGGTAGCAGAGTAATTAGACATGCTCGGATGTTGGGAAGCACTGGTGCCAAAAGTTGTGGCAATTGTGAGGGACCTAACTGGTTGGTCAGAAGAAAGGAGATTGTGGTTAATTATTGTGAGAGTAAGCAATCGACCTTGCGAGAGTGATAACCTTCAATGTAAAAGGAATATCATCATGCATGGTGTTTTTGAACAAGTTGCTTGAGTCCTTCATGTCGTAATTTACTTATGTGTGTGTGCCTTGGAAGTTCTCGTGTGAAAAATGATTTGATACGTACAAACGTGTGTTTGGATCGAAAAGACAAGTTTATTTACGTTGTGTAATTTTTTTTAATGATTGGAAAAGTATATCACTTAACCTTAGTTGTGGAAATCATGACAACGTTTGAGCACATGATTTTGTGAGTGAAATTGGTACGGACACGTGTTGTCATACCAATGAGAGGGAGAGAGAGAGAGAGAGTCGCATGACTCTCTCGGTGTAAGCAAGTTTGCTATATTTTTACAAATCACAGGGGTAAAGTTCATTGAAAATATTTTCAATTGTGTCAACATCGACTTTGGTTAAGTAAGCCTTATTTTATCTTGGAAATTGAGGGTGAACGATCCTCGAGGTCATTGTGCATGGCTAATAAATTTTCCCAGTGTAGTGTTATGTACACTCAAGCATGTTTCATAATACGGTACCTACTACGTTTTCAAATGTGTCAAAAGTCTAAATCTGTTGTGTTGTCACACATGAAGGCTATGAACTCTCTAGGTCGTGGGAAATGTTGCGACTAAGAATGAGGAAGGGTTTGAAAGTGGAAATGTGGCGCTAAAACCGTTGATGGTCGATTCACGACCTTGGTATTTTCCATTAAGGAAGGGCGGTGAATAAATGAAGTGTTTGACGGAAGTCTCAATCTTTGAAGTTAGGAAGGTTCGTTTGATGGTAGTTTACCCGCTGGATCGGTAACTTAAGAGGTGTTTGTCGGTGAGTGGAAACCCGAAGTCGTCTAGATACTTCCAAAAGTAGCTTGGTAATAAGTAAATCTGTGGCATTCGGAAGAAATGGCATCGGAATGGAGCCAAGGTTTGGGATGACATTGTGGTTAGATGTGGTATCAAATAAGTCTGGTGCCTTCATTATTGAGGATTGTGGAGCTCCAAGTTAGTATTGGTGCGTAGATAGGGTAACCGTGGTATGGTTATTGTTGAGTTACTCAAGGGTGGATGAGACCATTCAGGGAAAAGTGTATCTGGTATGACGCCTTACCACTTTGGGTGGGCAGCATGAAAACGAAAGGTTGCCGATCAATTAGGTATTTCCTTTGGGTTCTGACATTTGGGGTTTAATAATAAAGTACTTAACACAACTTAAGTGGTTGAGCTTTTAGCACTTTGGTCTACAAAGTAGTGCGCGTAATCTTACAGACTGTCCGAATTTGTTTCTGGCAGGTTGCGTTGAGCCAACAAGGAACGAAATAATGTTGACTGATCTATATGATATGTTTTTGTGGTTATTCAAATTTGGGGAAGACAAAGTTGTGAAATGTCTTTCGAATATCGGTTTTATGGTCGGTATGAAGAGGACAGTATCTGGTATGCGTACAAAGTGGTCGTGAAGATTTTTGACCGTAGTGTGATGATGTGGTAGGGTGATGGTTGTGTGGATGAGTTGGTGTATTCTTACGCCATAGTAGTCATGCAAGTCTTTGAAGTGGTAAGGAGTTTCCGTGAGGTTAGGTAGTAGGCTTGTGCTATTGATATAAGAGGAGCGTAGGTGGGAATCCTTGCTCTATGATTTCTGGGGAGTTTTTCAAAAGTGGCAAGTATGTTGTTAAGAGGTGTGGGTGTATGGTTGGCATTGTGGTAGTGCTAAGCTGATAATAATGTTCGGATGATAGTGGGTTGCTATCTAATAGAGGAACTATGTGCCCTGGGTTGCGGTGAGTTGTAGACGGGTTTATCTTTTACCGCTAAAATATTGAAGGAATTGTCGAATGTTTTAGTTCGTGGTGTTTTTTAGTTGATAAGAAGATATGTGGGGTTGTCGAAGTAGTACTTGAGTGTGAAGGAATTCTAGCGGACAGGTCAATCCTGTTTAGGGAGCGAGAAATGTGCGGTGCCTTCGAGCATTGGGGATGGTTTTGGAAGGGATTGGTTGAATAACTCGAACGAGAATCGTGGGTAGCCGTTTGGCTAAGCATAGTAATGTATATGTATTTTCGGCACACTTGGGATCGTCGGGAAAGTGAGATATGAACCCTAGTGAGGGTATGAGAAGGAGATTGGGGTGTAGGTTATGATTCTGGTGTTGAGAAATCTAAATCGTGTGGTTGGTCTAATGTTTACACCCATTAGTGAGCCAATTTTTGGAGGCATGTTTGTTGTTTCGAGAAGAAAGTGGAAAAGGGTGGTGGAATGTAGTGCTCGGAGTGAGTCAGACTTGGTTTACGTGGAAAGGGTTCCAGGTGAGCTTGTTTCCAGTGTTAAGCGATTTGGAATAGTTTGTGGTAAGAATGGCCACTCCATGTTGAACGGTTGGTGGATGCGATGAGAAAATGAATTATGTGTCATTATAATTCTGTCAGTTGGAACGGGTGGACTATGAAAGCATTGAGTTGTGGAAGCTTTCTTTTCTGTATGAAAGAATTTGGGGTGATGGTGTTTGGGGCGACGTATGTATAATGCGTTTGAGTTGTGCAGCAACGTCGAGTTGTGACCATTGTGGTTCGGGAAGGAAAGTATTTTTCGCACTAGGCGTAGGTCGTGTTGAGGGAAGTGATTTTGCTATGACAGGATACTTGATGAAGAAACTCATAGCGGTGGTTCATGGTGGTGTCTAAGGTTGACATCGTGTTAAATTGGCGTTTTGAGGGGTTATTATCCTAGTCAGGGATACATGTTATTGTGGCTATATCTCTGGATAAGTTTGTTCATGTAAAGAAGTGAGGTTGTATGTGAAAACTTTAAAAAGACGTGTTTTAAAAATCGTGAGTCCGGGTGTGTGGACAAAGCAGACAATATCTGGTACGGTTGGCCCGGGATGTTACAGATGGTATGTTGTTTTTGGTATGTTCATATGGTACGGCTTTGGTTTTGGACAGAATGTTTCGGGCGATTGAGTGAAGTTAAGTTGATATGATTGAAAGAACGTGAGCATTGCAAATCTCAAGTTGAGAAGGCGCAGCTTGACGCAGAAGTCGTCCCCATATAATGAAGTAGTGCATTCGAGGGAAGCTAATGTTGGGCCACGTTTTGGGTTCTGATGAAATAATGGACAGAGTTAGAGATATAGTGTAAGATCTGGAAGTGTTCGATGAGAATTTGTAAAATTCGCTTTGTGTTTCACGCCTCTAGTTGAGAGTAGGGGTGTTCAAAAAAACCGTTGGACCGCTCAAACCGGTCGAACCAAGTCAAACCGGACAATTTTGGCTGTTTGAGCGGTCTGGCGGTTTGGTCTGGTCTGGAAAATTGCCAAACCTGGCGGTCTGGTCCGGTCTGCGGTCTGGAGGTTTTTATATATACCTTTATTATAAAGAATAGATTATATAAATCCCAAATGTCCAAGTATATACAAAAAAGCCTAAGGTATTTTAACAAATTGAAATCTTTATGGATTGTGGAATACAAAGAACGGAAAAATGAAGAAGTGAAGCCGTGGATTTTATTTGCACTTTGCATATTACTTTTTTTTAGTGTTTTATCTTGGGATATTTTGTTAACTTTTGTGGACTTTGTTATTTTGTTGTGAACTTTGTTCTTTATTTTAAGTGGACTCAAGCCAATTAGCCTTTAAAATTCAAAGTTTTATATGTTTTTAGGTTTAAACTTTAAAGCTCATTAAAAGGCCCAAACCGCCTAAACCGGTCAACCAAACCGCCTAAACCGCGGTCCGACTTGACCGGTCGGGCACTTGATGTCAAACCGCTCGGTTTGAAAAATCAATAAACCACCACTTTCGGTTTGGTTTGTGGTCTGAGGGGTTAAACCGCCCAAACCGGACCACGAACACCCCTAGTTGAGAGCATTTGTTGGAAGTTGGGGCGATGACACCTTTACAAGGTATTCAAGCGAATAAGAAGTACACCTTTATCATAGGGTCTAAGGGAGTCATTGATCGTAAGGTTAAGAAGTTAAGGATCAAAATAGATCTGCCCTGTGAAAGTGCATTGGCGATATCTTAAAGAGTAAGAGGCAACGTGGGGAGTGATATTGGATATGAGGTCCCAATACTCCAATTTGATCAACGATGGAATTCCGGGGATGAAATTCTCTAGAAGGGGAGATATTGTAATAACCGGGTTTAAAGTAATAAAGTTGGAAGTTGGGCGAAAGGTTGCCAAAGTCAAAAGTGAAGGGGGGGGGGGGGTAGTTGTAAATAAAGGAGAAAAGGGGTTTTTACCCTAATTCTCTTATTTCCCTAATTTCATTGTTGTCTGGAGGCGGCTTGAAATCAGAGAAGTTCTTGGAAGGAGAAAGCATTTGCGAGTGCATTTGAAGAGGAGGTTTTGGATTGAAGGAATTGATTCACCGTAAACTCTATCCCTAACCTATTGTTGTTTTGGTTGAGATTGTTAGGTTATGGGTGGTATATTGGAGGACACTCTTTCTCTGTGTTCTAAGAATATTGGGGTTGCTATTTGATTTTGGTTAGAGTGATTAATCGAGTTTTATGGTGGGAACCATGGGTTAGTTTAGAATTGTTGTTGAGTATCTCGTGTTGTATATCAACCCCATGGAATTGCCTTTCCATTTGGGGGAAACTCTCGGCATATCGATTTTTCCATAATCGCACCCGGGAGAGTTCAACCGGGGAGACCGGAAGAGCTCAACCGGGAGCGGGTGAACCCGGGCTTTATTTATGATTAAACGATGTTTTATAAATGTGAGACAATGTTAAATGTGAGTTATGATTTATCGTTTAATGCAAATTATGTCTTTATCGTTCTTGACATGTGGAAATGTATTCATACATTGTGTTGGTGTGTTATGGCCTAAGTCGGGTGGGGGGTCCCAAATAAGGCAGTATGAGTCAGACACGCCGTCGCCTCCGCGTGACGGTGGTGTGAGCCAGAAGTGTGTTTAGTAAACATCATGTTCTTTTAAAACTGAATTGGTTTATATTTTTATAAATCTCTTTGTGGCTTTAGCGTGAACTGGTATTAGATGGAACTTACTAGACCTTTCGGTCTAACCCTCGCTCTTTGAAAACTAAAAACCTTTTCAGGAAGGTACCCAGGGTTCTACCAAGGGCAAGGAGAAGGTATAGGCGAGGAGCGTTGCGTAGGAGAAGATGGTTTGCTAGATCCTGGACTTCGTTCGTTTTCGTTCTAATCTCAGTTGTGTAATAGGTTGCTTTTCCGCAAAACCTTAAATTTTTATTGTTGACTTGGGGCCGTTTTGGCGTGAATTTATGTTAAAGTTTAATAAGCTTTATTCCGTGAGTTTGGGTTGTTACAGGACTCTCAGTTGCCTCCCAACATTAGGTGACTCATAATACGTCAAGAGTAGCTTACGACCTCTGCTGCTCAATTCCACAAAAGTTGCCTATAAATGAATTCACTCTTAAGTGCTTTTAATCAACCATTTATCAAGTTACATTACACTCTCCGTTGCCTTCAAAAGTATGACAATCCTTGCAAAAATAGTCAGACCATAAGCGATACACTCATTTCAGTTCAAGGTAAAACGGAAAGATCAACCAATCATTACGAGTAGGAAAGTTGAAATGGGTTTGAAAGGAACCACATTCACCATTTCTAAGTACAAAAAGAAACTCATGAATGTGATGTGACTATTTGTTGCAACGTGTATATATATATACATATATATATGTGTGTGTATGTATAAAGAGAGAGAGAGAGAGAGAGAGAGAGAAGGTAAGTTCAAACGAGAACTATTAAAGAAAACAAGGAAACAACCGAGTACATACAAAGGTTATTTATAATTACTCAAAACATTTATAATTATTTTCCATTATCAATAGAGCTTTAGGATTTTAATAAATAAAAACATTTTTAAACGACCAACAAGTAATTTAGCACAAAGGTTGAAAGTCAAATAGTATTCAATTTAAAATGAAAAAGGACGGAATAGAGGGCTAGAAGATTAGGTACCATAACGAGAAGGTCAAAACCAAACCATACAACAGAAGTCTAACACAATCAAATCACATATAACTATGCAAAATTTATGAACCATTAAAAATAAAAATCAAGAACAAAAAATAACGAAATATGTTGGGTACAGACACAATCTATGTTACATTCAATAATAAAACGAATAAACATGAAAGAAGAATGACCAAAGTTGCACATAGTACATGATAAACCAAATATCAACAATAATCTTAAAATTAAGCAAGCTCAATCATCTCACAAAATCCACAACAACATGTAGGTAGAACTGAGAAAACACCACCAAATTGAACAGTCAATATCAAATAATTAGCATAGAAGCTTGTAGACGATCAAAACAGATAAAGGCAAAGTTTTAAGATGAACAAAAATAAATATCAACAACAATGAAATTTGTTTGGACTACGCACAACTCACTTCACAATCAAATTGAATAAATATGAAAGACAAGATACACATGAATGGAAAGGTTATTCAGAAACATGATACCACCGTCATTTAAAAGGAGTCAATGCAAAAATGCACACCCATTTATGAAAATGTTTAATCACATATAACAATTTTAAAGTATAATACCCAACGTTGCTCATAACACTTGATAAACAAAAGACGACAGAAGCACAGTGATCAAAATCAACAATAATAATAATTAAAGCAAAGCTCAATCATCACACAAAATATACGACCATGTTTATAATCAAAGAACAACACACACATGTCACAAAGGAGAAAATAAGACAATTAGCCAACACATCAAAGCTCAAATAAAACAAGAACATAAATGATTATGCCAAGCACTACAAAGACACAAGCAAAGAACATAAATAGAAAATAATGTACGCATGCTCCTACTCATTAAAGAATCCAAATCAACTAAAAAAGTTAATATAAATAAGAAAAGAAAAATGTTGCGTATAAACAAAAACATGTTAAAAAATTAAACGAAAGATGGTCAAAATCAACAACATTATAAAGGCCATCCATGTATAATGTCTCATCAAATTGATTAGAAATCAAAAACATCTAATATTCAATAAAACATATTTACATAGAATGCTCACACAATCTCATTAACACAAAATGCAAACTACAGAATAAAAAAGCATGGGCAGCTAAAAAAATAGAGAACGAGAAAGAAGCCTAATGCAAATCAGCAAGTATGAAAACACACTAGACAAGATCATAGAATATTTGCAATGAACAACAACAAACAAAATTATTGTGAAAAAAAAATTAAAAAGTTGAGATTTAAGTTACAAACCAAAAGCAAGAAAAATAGAAACATTATCACATTAGTAAAAAAAATCAAAGAAAACAATAAATTTGAAAAAAACAAGTGAAAGGTCAAATGTGGACATTTGAATGATATCACGTAAGTTAATCATGAAATGTGTGCACCACTGTTCTGAAAACAATTGTGGATGGAGTAATTAGACACTTATCTTGTGTGTATACCTTTTTGAGAAATTCCAACGTGAAACTTCCTCCACATCGCAATTTTAAATGCCGAGCAAAAATGCCAATATGCACACACACTAATCAACATAAAGTAAATTAACATGTCAGTAAGGGACTTAATTACCTAGGATTAGAATTGGAATTGTAATTGTAAGTAAACTCGATCGCTCTAAGATTCATATCATCCGTATGGTCTTCCATTTAGGCATATCATTATGGATCCCTAGATCGTTGCTCATAGATACCCTACATGAGTTAACATTATCTAGAATCCAAGAAACTGTTACGTCTTGCTAATGACTCAGATAAATATTGTTCATATCGATTCAAATAACTAAAGAAAATTTGTAAACGTATTAACAAAAGAACATAAAATAGAATAACATTAAAGCTAACCTTATTCTTACACGAGAGTGAGCCTTATCTTTCTTACTGCCGATGCATTTCCATTTGCCATTCTCGATACTCGTAGCCACACTTTAAGAATCCAACTATTTCATATTTTGTATCTAGAAAAGCACAAACCATTTGTTCATAGCAATTATTATAGAACATCCAAATATTTGTATTACAACCTATCATTACGACTAGGAAAGTTGATTTGGGTTCAAAGGAACCACATTCACCTATTTCTAAGTTTAAGAAGAAACTCATGAATGTGATGTGACTATTTGTTGCAACGTATA